>SJYX01012336.1:328825-388687 GCA_006410675.1 Oreotragus oreotragus
CCACAGGAAAAACCATAGCCTTGACTAGACAGACCTTAGTCAGCAAAGAAATGTCTCTGCTTTTGAATATGCTATCTAGGTTGGTCATAACTTTTCTTCCAAGGAGTATCTTTTAATTTCATGGCTGCAGTCACCATCTGCAGTGATTTTGGAGCCCCCCAAAATAAAGTCTGACACTGTTGCCACTGTTTCCCCATTTATTTCCCATGAAGTGATGGGACCGGATGCCATGATCTTTGTTTTCTGAATGTTGAGCTTTAAGCCAACTTTTTTGCTTTCCTCTTTCACTTTCAGTCAGAAAAAAACAAGACCAGGAGCTGACTGTGGCTCAGATCATGAACTCTTTATTGCCAAATTCAGACTTAAACTGAAGAAAGTAGGGAAAACCACTAGACCATTCAGGTTTGACCTGAATCAAATCCCTTACGATTATATAGTGGAAGTGACAAATAGATTCAAGGGATTAGATCTGATAGAGTGCCTGAGGAACTATGGATGGAAATTCATGACATTGTATAGGAGGCAGTGATCAAGACCATCCCCAAGGAAAAAAAAAAGCAGAAAGGCGAAATGGTTGTTTGAGGAGGCCTTGCAAGTAGCTGAGAGAAAAAGAGAAGCAAAAGGCAAAGGAGAAAAGGAAAGATAAACCCATTTGAATGCAGAGTTCCAAAGAACAGCAAGGAGAGATAAGAAAGCATTCCCCAGTGATCAGTGCAAAAAAATAGAGGAAAACAATAGAATGGGAAAGACTAGAGGTGTCTTCAAGAAAATTAGAGATACCAAGGGAACATTTCAATGCAAAGATGGGCACAATAAAGGACAGAAATGGTATAGACCTAAGGGAAGCAGAAGATATTAAGAAGAGGTGGCAAGAATACACAAAAGAGCTATACAAAACAGATCTTCATGATCCAGATAACCACGATGGTGTGATCACTCACCTAGAGCCAAACATCCTGGAATGCAAAGTCAAGTGGACTTTAGGAAGCATCACTACGAATAAAGCTAGTATAGGTGATGGAATTCCAGATGAGCTATTTCAAATCCTAAAAGATGATGCTTTGAAAGTGCTGCACTCAATATGCCAGCAAATCTGGAAAACTCAGCAGTGGCCACAGGACTGGAAAATGTCAGTTTTCATTCCAATCCCAAAGAAAGGCAATGCCAAAGAATGTTCATACTACTGCACAATTGCAGTCATCTCACTAGCAAAGTAATGCTCAAAGTTCTCCAAATCAGGCTTCTACAGTATGTGAACCATGAACTTCTAAATGTTCAAGCTGGATTTAGGAAAGGCAGAGGAACCAGAGATCAAATTGCCTACATCTGCTGGATCATCGAAAAAGCAAGAGAGTTCCAGAAAAATATCTACTTCTGTTTTCTTGACTATGCCAAAGCCTTTGACTGTGTGGATCACAACAAACTGTGGAAAATTCTTCAAGGGATAGGAATACCAGACCACTGACCTGCCCCCTGAGAAGTCTGTATGCAAGTCAAGAAGCAACAGTTAGAACTGGACATGAGACAAGATTGGTTCCACATTGGGAAAGGAGTATGTCAAGGCTGTATATTGTCATCCTGCTTATTTAACTTATATGCAGAGTACATCATGCCAAATGCCAGGCTGGATCAAGCACAAGCTGGGATCAAGATTGCCAGGAGAAATATCAATAACCTCAGATAAGTAGATGACACCAATCTTACGCAGAAAGCGAAGAAGAACTAAAGAGCCTTGATGAAAGTAAAAGAAGAGAGTGAAAAAGTTGGCTTACAGCTCAACATTCAGAAAACGAAGATCATGGCATCCAGTCCCATCGCTTCATGGCAAATAGATGGGGAAACAATGGAAACAGTGAGAGTCTTTATTTTTATGGGCTCCAAAATCACTGCAGATGGTGACTGAATCCATGAAATTAAAAGACATTTGCTCCTTGGAAGAAAAGCTATGATCAACCTAGACAGCATGTTAAAAAGCTTTACTTTGCCAACAAACGTCCATCTGATCAAAGCTATGGTTTTTCCAGTAGTCATGTATGGATGTGAGAGTTGGATTATAAAGAAAGCTGAGTGCCAGAGAATTGATGCTCTTGAGCTGTGGTGTTGGAGAAGACCCTTGAGAGTCCCTTGGACTGCAAGGAGATCCAACTAGTCGATCCTAAGGGAAATCAATCCAGAATATTCATTGGAAGGACTGATGTTGAAGCTGAAACTCCAATACCTTGGTCACCTGATGTGAAGAACTGGGTTATTGGAAAAGACCCTGATGCTGGGAGGGATTGGGGGCAGGAGGAGAAGGGGACGACAGAGGATGAAATGGTTGGATGGCATCACTCACTCAATGGACATGAGTTTGAGTAAGCTCTAGGAGTTAGTGGTGGACGAGGAAGCCTGGTGTGTTGCAGTCCAAGGGGTTGCAAAGAGTCGGACATGACTGAGCGATTGAACTGAACTGAACTGACCTTGCCTCGGACTTCCCAGGTAGCTCAGCTGGTAAAGAACCTGCCTGCCAATGCAGGAGACATTAGAGACTCAGGTTCAATTCCTGGATTGGGAAGATCTCCTAGAGGAGCGCATGGCAGCCCACTCCAGTGTTCTTGCCTGGAGAGAATCCCATGGAGAGAGGAGCCTGGCAGGCTGTAGTCCATGGGGTCGCAAAGAGTCAGACATGACTGAGCAACTAAGCACAGCACAGTAGCAACCATGCCTCACTAATATGTTTACCTTTGCAAATAAAATTGAACACAAAGAGTTCAGTTCTTTTGGTAAAAGCAGTTGGTTTTAATTGTATGATATAAATGTTCCCTTCAGTAGCATAAAGGATATTTAAATTGAAATCCTTGAAGCTCTTCAGGTTTGCAGGAAGATTGTGAGGCTCTGTGTGTGCTAAGTCACATCAGTCGTGTCTGACTCTTTGGTGGGACTGTAGCCCACCTGGCTCCTCTGTCCGTGGGATTGTCCAGGCAAGAATACTGGAGTGTTGCCATTCCCTCCTCCCGGGGATCGTCCCAACCCAGGGATCAAACCCGAGGCTTGTCCTCTGCATTGGCAGGCGGGTTCTTTACCACTAGCGCCACTTGCAGAAAGAGTGCTAGAATCAGAATAAATGCGGGGGGTGCTTGGCGTTTGTTTTACTATCAGTCTTACGACATTTGTTCTCTCTCAGTCTTGCGGCGATTTCCTGTTTGGTTAGTAGTCAAGATAAGTTCTCCATGTATACAAGAAAGAAGACTCCTTACCCTTCGCTGCTGTCCATTTTTAAAAGTCTGTGCTGTGGTCCAGGTCAGGAAAGGCTGTTAGAAAACCATCCAGAAGGCACATTGGGAGAAATGATGTTCTGTCTTTGGGAAACTTACTCTGATCTTATTATCTCTAAATTGCATTTCTATTTGAGGCACTTTATTTAAAGTAGTTTCTGTGGAGGAAATGGGCACAGAGTTAATGATCTGGAGCTTACGGAAAGCTGAGAATATAGAATGAATACGCGTCCAGTACACACTTTAATTTCTTAGCCAGGTAACTCAGACCAGAAAGGGCCGCCAGTCACCCCCGCCAGTGCCTCAGGTTATGAGTTAGTGTCACCATGATGTCCAGGGGCTTAACATCTCGCTAGTTTACAGTGAGTGTGTCTGTTCTGTAATTAGAGGTTAATAAACTGGTTGGTTTATTTATGTGTGAGGTTCTGGTGACTAAGAGATCACGCAGACTCCTTCTTGAGCCTTAGCGAATTGCTGCGTCCCTCCCATGGAATCCTAAGTTGTTGCAGGCAGCTTCTTGGTTTTCTCTAAAGTAATCCCAGGTGGGGGCAGTTCCCAAATTACATCTGTTTGAGCAAAATATTGAAATAATACGAGCTTTTCCTTAAAGTGTTTTTCTTGAAAGTCTTGCCCAGTGTCTGCCTGTCAGGTAAACACAGGACTTGCATCTTGACCTTCCCCACACTCTCTGTATCTACTCACAACACATCCTTTCTGTCCTGACTCATCCTGTCCGGTGTAGTATGCATTTCAGAGGTAATGACTCTAAACCCAAGACTCAGTGTTGTTAGGGAGCGCATTACTACGTTTTGTGGGGTGGCATCAATGCTAGTTATTTTTTTTTTTTAATTCTGGGTAAAAAAAAGTTGGGGGGAAAAATATATATATATAAATACTCCCTTATAAACCTACCCCCAAGAAGTAATCCTTGTTCACATTTTTGTTCATAATTTTCAGTGTTCTATCAATGCATAGATATTTTTAAACAAAAGTAGCATCTTCTGGTACACTCTAATCCTTTAAATTTGTCAACATTTCACAAGCATGTTCTCAAGTCATGAAAATAAGGAATATAAATTAACTTCATCCACATCCTCTTCAGACTGGAAATCCATCCTCCTTCAGCTCTCCAATCCCTTTGCTGCTGTTTAGCAAACCCCATCCTTGAGAGGTTGTCTTTAAACATTAAATGTAAAATTATCTTGTCATAGCACTCTTAGAAATAATTATAATTCTTCTTACTTATACCAAGATGTCAGGTTAACTATGTGAAGGGCAAGTAGAGTTCATTATTTATTGTATTCAGTTTTAGAAAATCCCAGCTGGATATGTAACATGTCATCTCTGATAGCATCTCCATCAGAAAGCATTAATGAGTCACATAATTTACAGAGTGTCTCAGAATCCATAGGAAAACCACATTGCATCACCTCTGTCTTCAAGGGCTTACTCCTATAGGTGAATGAGCTCCTGGTTTCCTTCCCTCCCATATGGCTTTGGCAGAACAGGAGCCAGTGTTGCTCCAGGCTCAGTTGCACATAGGTAATGTCAGTCACCAATGTCAGCTCAAGTCACAAGGTATATTCCACAAAATCAGAATCTAACCAAAGCACCACAGCATAAGTCCACTAATTCCAACAGCCTGATGTTCCTTGTGAAAATGAATTTAGGTATTATCACTGCCATGCTTTATAACGTCATGCTAGATAGAAATTTGCCTCCATCAAGTGACCACTCATCTTGTTGTTTTCAAATAAAAAAGAGATTGAAGATGGCTTATTGTGAAGATTGCTTATAGTGGAAGTAGAAGAGGTGAGATAGTTGAATTTTCTGAGGTTGAACTCAAATTAATGGGGATGATTTAGGCTAGGACCAAGTAGGTATAGGGATGTATACTTTCTTCTTGTCTTTTTTTTTTTTTTTTCATATTCATTTATTTGGCCGTATCAGGTCTATCCAGGCTCCTCCGTCCATGGGATTTTCCAGGCAGGAGTACTGGAGTGGAGTGCCATTGCCTTCTCTGTTAGTTAAGACTTAATTGCCCCATGGCACGTGGGATCTTAGTTCCCTCACCGGGGACTGAACCCAGGTTCCCTGCATTGGAAGGCGGATTCTTAACCATTGGACAACCAGGGAAGTCCCTCTGCTGGTCTTTGTAACTGTGTTTTGTAGGTGGTTCCAAAAAAATAAAAAGATTTGCTGGGTCTGTCATATACCATAGAGGCATGCGTTATTTCAAAGTCCTCTGGCATTAATGGCATCTGACTCAGACATAACTGTCTTTAACACATCATTTATAAAACCTACCATGCTACTCAAAGGGACGTACTGCCATTTAACTGGGAAATACTAATGAGTAAGGAGTATGTGGAAATTTTATCTAGAAAATGAAGTCTTTGTGAAAAGGGATGAAGGCTGTTTGGAAAAGAGTGTATAAGAAAGATATTATAAGGTAAAGTTTATGAATCCTGCATATTAAGTATAAATAGCTATTAAATTATTTACTGTATTAGAATTGAAAGGAGTAATTAAACTAGAGCCTATGATGAAGAATCTTGAATTTATGTGAAAACCTACAAAACTTAAATGTAATAAATTGAAAATAGAAAAAAAATTTCACTAACTCCAGTTGAAAGAGTTTCTTGCTGCTGCTTTTTGCAGTATAGGGGGAAAAGTTATGTGGTACATGTGTTATTATGGAGGAAAAGTGAAAATGATATTGCTCATGGACAAGAAAAAGTGAGACATAGTGAAGGCTCAATTTCATCTGTTGGTTGGAACTGTAGTGTTCTAAGAAAGGTCTTGGTCATTTGCTTCTCCATGTTTAATGTTTTGACTTTTTTAAAAACTAACTTGAAAATTCACTGTGTCCAGGGCTCAGGGAACTCATCTTGTGGAAGAAATGATTCATTAAAATAAAAGAACCTATGGGCTCTTGACCATTTTAACATGATGGAGGATAGGTTTGAAGGAATTGGTGTTCTTCTGTGCTCAGATTATCGGTGACATTCTCTAGAAAAGGAGTGTGAAAGTCTTTCACATGGAACCACTGAAATTGACACTGAGATATGTCAAAATAGGTGAACATCTGCAGTTTCATGTCATTCATGCTAACAGATTCTAAATGGGCCTAAGACCATGCCTTGAGTGAATTGAAAAGGAAGGAGGTTCTATGTTTTAAGGATAAAACATTTGCAAAAATGTAACAGAAAATTGAGAGAAGCAAAACAGTTTTGCTTTGCTTGCATTTCTGGAATAATCTGGAGTACAAAAGGTGGACTTCAGGTGATTAAACAGTGTGTCAGTGTACACCAGATCTCGCAAATGTACCTCTCTGGTGGGGTACTATAAAGTGATCATATACTGTAAAATCAAACAGGAAGGTATTGGACTTCACCTTTAATTTGAAATTTGCCTAGATTCGTTGAAAATTACCTTCTCTCCATCTGTAAACAAATGATTTAAATAAAAAAATACTAATTTAATTATAATTCTTCAACCTAGGAGAGAGAGTTTTCTATTTAAGGAACAAATAGTTATTAGATACATGAGAAAAATTTTTTTTGTATTTAAGTAGTATAATCTCAGCACATAAAAGGCCAGTATTTCTTAATCAGATGTGTTGATGGCTTATTTCAAATCAATATTTTTACTTATTAAAATGAGACTGCTGGGAATTCCCTAGTGGTCCAGTGGTTAAGACTTGGCACTTTCATTGCAGAGGATTCAGCCCCTGGTTCTGTTGCAGGGTTCAGTCCCTGGTTTGGAAACTAAGATCCCAAAACCCATGCATACTATGTTGCTTCAGTCATGTCCGACTCTTTTTGACCTACGGACTGTAGCCCACCAGGCTCCTCTGTCCATATGGCAGGCCAAAAAGCAAAAGCAAAAATACTAGACCGCCAGGGCAATATTTGGTAGAAAATAATGTACTTTTCAAAACTTTACTTATTAATTTATTTTAATTATCTTTAATTATTGATTAATTTTGTTTAATTAATTAAATTTATTTTGGGGCTGTGCTGGGTCTTCATTGCTGTGCGGGCCTTTCTCTAGTTGCGGTGAGCTGGCTTCTCATTGCGGCGGCTTCCCTTGTCGGGGAGTATGGGCCCTAGGGTGCCTCAGCAGTTGTGGCTCCCAGGCTTTAGAGCACAGAGTTGATGGTTGTGGTACACAGGCCCAGTTGCTGTGAGGCCTGTGAGATCTTCCAGACTCAGGGATCAAACCCGTGTCTCCTGCACTGGCAGGTGGATTCTTTACCACTGAGCCACCAGGGAGACCCTCACTTAAAGATTTTAAATAAAGGTTTAATTTTAGAATGATTTTAAAATCATAAAGATAACTTAAAAGTTCCCATTTATCTCCTAAACAGTTTCCCTAATTATTAACATCTTAAGTGGTACATTTGTCACAATTCATGAACCAGTGTGACTAGATACTAACACTGTCGGCAGTCCACAGTTTATTCGGTCCCATCCTTTTCTGTTCCAGGATCCCACAGTACTTTTAGTTGTCCTATCTCCTTAGGATTCTCTTGGCTGTAACAGTTCCTCAAACTTCCCTTGTTTTTAATGACCTTGACAATTTGGAGGACTACTGGCAGATATTTTGTAGACTTCCCCTCAGATGAGACTTGTCTGGTGTTTAAAAAAAAATTTTTTTTATTAAGACAATATTTTCAGAGCAGTTTTAGTTTCATAACAAAAAGAGGGGAAGGTAGACAGATTTTCTCTATACCCTCTGCCCCCACACATGCATAGTTCCTCCTCCCTAGAGCCTGTACATATGTTACAACTGATGAACCGGCACTGATTCATGGTAATCATCTGGAATATTATGGTTTAGTCTTGATGATGTATATTCTACCATTTTGGACAAACGTATAATGACATATATATACCATTACAGTATTGTATATGACAGGGGTTCCCCAACCTCTGGGATCTAATGCCTGATGATCTGAGGTGGAGCTGCTGCTGCTGCTGCTAAGTCACTTCAGTCGTGTCCGACTCTGTGTGACCCCATAGACGGCAGCCCACCAGGCTCCCCCATCCCTGGGATTCTCCAGGCAAGAATACTGGAGTGGGTTGTGTAATAATAATGGAAATAAAGTGCACAATAAAAGTAATGTGCTTGAATCATCCCAAAACCATCCCTCCTCTCCCCCAACCCCTGGTTTGTGGAAAAATTGTCTTCAGTAAAACTGGTCCCTCCCTGGACTGCTAATATACAATATTTCCCCTGCCCTAAAAATTCTCTGTAATCTGGCTAAACAGTGTTAAACCAACCACCAATCGTTGGTAATCACTGATTTTTTTTTTTCCTGTCTCCATACTTTTGCCTTTTTGTAGCTTATACAGTATGTAGCCTTTTCAGATTGGCTCCTTTTACTTAGTAAAATGCATTTAAGTCTCCTCCATGTCTTTCCAGGGGGCTTCCCTGATGGCTTAGTGGGTAAGGAATCTGTCTGCAACGCACGAGACATAAGAGACACGGGTTCCATCCCTGGGTCAGGAAGATCCCCCGGAGGAGGGCATGGCAACCCACTCTTGCCTGGAGAATCCGAAGGACAGAGGAGCCTGGCTGCAGTCCATAGGGTCACAGAGAGTGGGACACAATTGAAGCGACTAAGCACACACATCCATCTTTTCATGGCTTGATAAGTTCATTTCTTTTTAGCACTGATTAATGGGTCTAGATGTAGCACAGTTTATTTATTCATTAATTTACTAAAGGACATTTTAAGTTGCTTCAAAGTTTTGTCAGTTGTAAATAAAGCTGCTGTAAATATCCATTGACATGCTTTTGTGTGGACATAAGCTTTCAGCTCTTCTGGGCAAATACCGATGGGCACAGTTGCTGTATCATTTTGTAAAAGTACCTTTAGCTTTTTTAGAAACCGCTGAACTGTCTTACAAAGTGGCTGTGCCATTTCCACCAGCAATAAATAAGCGTTCCTATTGCTCCACATCCTCACCAAAGTAGGTGGATGCTGCTAAGTCACTTCAGTCGTGTCCAACTCTGTGTGACCCCACCCACCAGGCTCCCCCGTCCCTGGGATGGATTCTCCAGGCAAGAACACTGGAGTGGGTTGCCATTTCCTTCTCCAATGCATGAAAAGTGAAAGTGAAGTTGCTCAGTCATGTCCGACTCTTCGTGACCCCATGGACTGCAGCCCACCAGGTTCCTCCGTCCATGGGATTTTCCAGGCAAGGGTCCTGGAGTGGGGTGCCATTGCCTTCTCTGAAGTAGGTGAATAGTGGTGTCTAATTGTTGTTTTAATTTGCATTTCCTTGATGGTGTTCAATGTGGAACCTCTTTTCTTATGCTTATTTGCCATCTTTGTTTTGTTTTGGCTGTGCCTCACATGGCACATGGAATCTTGTTTCCTGACCAGTGATCAAATCCAGGCCCTCTGCAGTGGAAGCGCAGAGTCTTAACCCCTGGACCACCAGCGAAGTCCCTATTTGCCGTTTTGATAGCTTCTTTGATGAGATGTCTTTTCAGATCTTTTGACTTTTATTTTGTTGGGTTGTTTATTTTCTTACTGTTGAGTTTTAAGAGCTCTCTGTATAATTTCACTTATTTTTCACAACCAAAATACTCTACATTTTAAGACTCCTTAAGTGCTGTCATTGACTTTCAGTTTTACGGGATTACTTATGAATTTATAATAAGGTTCACCCTTCCACTATTAATACAAGTTAAAGGTTTATTCATTTAGTTTAAATATGTATGCTGCTGCTACTTAGTCACTTCAGTCATGTCCAGCTCTGTGCACCCCTGTGGACTGTGGCTTGCCAGACTCCTCTGGCCATGGGGTTCTCCAGGCAAGAGTACTGGAGTGGGTTGCCATGCCCTTCTCCAGGGGAATCTTCCTGACCCAGTGCTCGAACCCAGGTCTCCTGCTCTGCAGGCAGATTCTTTACAACTGAACCACCAGGGAAGACTGGTGGTTTGTTCATATATTTGTTCATATACGACAGGAGTCTCCATATATATATATGTATACATATATATATATATATTCATAGACGGCAGCCCACCAGGCTCCCCCATCCCTGGGATTCTCCAGGCAAGAATACTGGAGTGGGTTGTGTAATAATAATGGAAATAAAGTGCACAATAAAAGTAATGTGCTTGAATCATCCCAAAACCATCCCTCCTCTCCCCCAACCCCTGGTTTGTGGAAAAATTGTCTTCAGTAAAACTGGTCCCTCCCTGGACTGCTAATATACAATATTTCCCCTGCCCTAAAAATTCTCTGTAATCTGGCTAAACAGTGTTAAACCAACCACCAATCGTTGGTAATCACTGATTTTTTTTTTTCCTGTCTCCATACTTTTGCCTTTTTGTAGCTTATACAGTATGTAGCCTTTTCAGATTGGCTCCTTTTACTTAGTAAAATGCATTTAAGTCTCCTCCATGTCTTTCCAGGGGGCTTCCCTGATGGCTTAGTGGGTAAGGAATCTGTCTGCAACGCACGAGACATAAGAGACACGGGTTCCATCCCTGGGTCAGGAAGATCCCCCGGAGGAGGGCATGGCAACCCACTCTTGCCTGGAGAATCCGAAGGACAGAGGAGCCTGGCTACAGTCCATAGGGTCGCAGAGAGTGGGACACAATTGAAGCGACTAAGCACACACATCCATCTTTTCATGGCTTGATAAGTTCATTTCTTTTTAGCACTGATTAATGGGTCTAGATGTAGCACAGTTTATTTATTCATTAATTTACTAAAGGACATTTTAAGTTGCTTCAAAGTTTTGTCAGTTGTAAATAAAGCTGCTGTAAATATCCATTGACATGCTTTTGTGTGGACATAAGCTTTCAGCTCTTCTGGGCAAATACTGATGGGCACAGTTGCTGTATCATTTTGTAAAAGTACCTTTAGCTTTTTTAGAAACCGCTGAACTGTCTTACAAAGTGGCTGTGCCATTTCCACCAGCAATAAATAAGCGTTCCTATTGCTCCACATCCTCACCAAAGTAGGTGGATGCTGCTAAGTCACTTCAGTCGTGTCCAACTCTGTGTGACCCCACCCACCAGGCTCCCCCGTCCCTGGGATGGATTCTCCAGGCAAGAACACTGGAGTGGGTTGCCATTTCCTTCTCCAGTGCATGAAAAGTGAAAGTGAAGTTGCTCAGTCGTGTCCGACTCTTCGTGACCCCATGGACTGCAGCCCACCAGGTTCCTCCGTCCATGGGATTTTCCAGGCAAGGGTCCTGGAGTGGGGTGCCATTGCCTTCTCTGAAGTAGGTGAATAGTGGTGTCTAATTGTTGTTTTAATTTGCATTTCCTTGATGGTGTTCAATGTGGAACCTCTTTTCTTATGCTTATTTGCCATCTTTGTTTTGTTTTGGCTGTGCCTCACATGGCACATGGAATCTTGTTTCCTGACCAGTGATCAAATCCAGGCCCTCTGCAGTGGAAGCGCAGAGTCTTAACCCCTGGACCACCAGCGAAGTCCCTATTTGCCGTTTTGATAGCTTCTTTGATGAGATGTCTTTTCAGATCTTTTGACTTTTATTTTGTTGGGTTGTTTATTTTCTTACTGTTGAGTTTTAAGAGCTCTCTGTATAATTTCACTTATTTTTCACAACCAAAATACTCTACATTTTAAGACTCCTTAAGTGCTGTCATTGACTTTCAGTTTTACGGGATTACTTATGAATTTATAATAAGGTTCACCCTTCCACTATTAATACAAGTTAAAGGTTTATTCATTTAGTTTAAATATGTATGCTGCTGCTACTTAGTCACTTCAGTCATGTCCAGCTCTGTGCACCCCTGTGGACTGTGGCTTGCCAGACTCCTCTGGCCATGGGGTTCTCCAGGCAAGAGTACTGGAGTGGGTTGCCATGCCCTTCTCCAGGGGAATCTTCCTGACCCAGTGCTCGAACCCAGGTCTCCTGCTCTGCAGGCAGATTCTTTACAACTGAACCACCAGGGAAGACTGGTGGTTTGTTCATATATTTGTTCATATACGACAGGAGTCTCCATATATATATATGTATACATATATATATATATATGCTGCTGCTGCTAAGTCACTTCAGTTGTGTCCGACTCTGTGTGACCCCATAGACGGCAACCCACCAGGCTCCCCCATCCCTGGGATTCTCCAGGCAAGAACACTGGAGTGGGTTGCCATTTCCTTCTCCAATGCATGAAAGAGAAAAGTGAAAGTGAAGTCGCTCAGTCTGTCCGACTGTTAGCGACCCCATGGACTGCAGCCCACCAGGCTACTCTGTCCATTGGATTTTCCAGGCAAGAGTACTGGGGTGGGGTGCCATTGCCTTCCCCGATAGTGCACACATCAAATGAGGCGGGCAAGGACCCTACTTTTTAAAACAGTTTTTTGCTATGAAATTGTGCTTATATATTCTTACTGTCCTTTTAAAAAAATATTCATTTATTTATTTGACTGCTTCAGTTTATTAATAGTTGCAGCACTTCGGACCTTCCCTGCTTCATGCAGTATCTTTCATTGCCAGCGCACAAACTGTCTAGCTGCAGAGAGCTGGCTCAATAGCTCTGAAGCATGTGGGATCTTAGTCTTCTGACTAGGAATCAAACCCGTGTCCTCTGCATTGCAAGGCAGATTCTTAACCACTGGACCGCTAGGGACGTCCCAAAGACCCTACTTTTAGAAGTTTACAACTCAGGAAGGAAGACTCCATGGGAGGTATTGTTATAGACTTAATTTAATGGGAAAGAAGGCAGAATGTTTCAAGGACAGTTAGTCCCTTAAATCTTCTTTATCCTCAGCTGAGACTTCAGAAGCCTTCCCCAGACGTTTCTGCATTCTCTGAAGGAATGTTAAAAATTCTAATTCAGGGTAATTTTGTTTTACTCCAGGCTCTGAGTGCTAAGGTTAGTTTCTCAAGCAAAGCATTCTGTCCCCTCCAGGAATGGAAACCTTGATGAACAGAAAATATCCACTCTCTCTGGAATTTTCTACTTAGCAGTAATTGGAATAACCACCTGGTCAGCTTCACTCAAAAGGAGTGGGGGGTGTGATTATGTTTGATTCAAGCAGATAACGCAAATCCCCCAATCCATGCCTATGGATTTGAATTTAATAGTATCCTGGACTTGACTTCTCAGAAGCATCTCTTATTTGTCTTCAGTGAGGATGTTTAGATCAGTGAGAACTTCTGTGAGTCCAAAAAGACCACATTCATGTTTGAGAAAACTTGAGACTGACAAATCAAATTTTTAATTACAGGAAATAATCACAAACTATTGTAGATGCAATTCAAGGCCTTTTTCTTTTGGAGAAGCGTGTTTGTCTTTTATGTTTTGTTCCCCTAAGCTCATTATAAAAAATACTGTACTCTTTCATGCTTATAGCCTAAACTCTATAACATTCCTGCTGTGAATATGGAAATGAATTTTGTTGAAATCAAAGAAATTACTTAATAGGATTTTTTAAAAGCCTGTTAGTAGAAGTGGTTTAACATTTTTAAAGAAAATGTTTGCATTGTTCATGATTAAACCGAACTAGACACCTGACTCCGATTTCTTTCTAAACCTGTCTTTCTGTGACCAATGAATTCCTTTATGAGTTGAGAATTGATTAATTAAAACCATAATTTGATTCTCCAAACTGGTTAGGATTTAAATGTATGAGACAGGTCTCACTTAATAACACGAGAGTTTTTCGCTTTTCTTTTTTATCTCCCCCTCCCAGCTCCCTACCCCACCCCACTTCCCACCTTGAGGCATACAGGATCTTAGTTCCCTGACCAGGGAGTGAAGCCCTGACCTCTGCACTGGGAGTGTAGAGCCTTTACCACTGGAGCAGCAGGGAAGTCCCTTGATTTTCTTTTTAAATGGTCACTTGGTAACTATCAGAGAAACATATGGGTTGAGTTGGGCATCGTAGGTCAATTCAAAAGCTTACAGAAGAACCGAGCTGGCAGAATATAATATTTTCAGTTGCAGTTCAACTAGCCTTTGAAATTTATCCTCATCTGAAAAGTACTACAGGATGTTAAAATAATGTAGTTAGACACACAACTTATGAGAAGGTGCCCTCTTCTAATATTCCTCTAATTACTCAGTTGCCAACACAGCTTGTTTATTTGAAAGATGTTGGGATGGAGGTTGGACAGCATATAATATGGTTGCTTTTCTTCCTGTATATTATTTTAATTTGAAAATGTTAAAGTATGTTCAAGAGTATTTGCCTGTATCACGGATATGTTGAATAAGAGACATAATTTTGATGGACTTTTGCTCCCAGAACTAGATTGAAAAATATTTTTTTGTTTTTTACTTTGGCTGCTCTGGGTCTTCCTTGCTGCCCACACCTTTCTCTAGTTTTGGTGTGGTCACTTCTCTTGTTGCAGAGCACAGGCTCAGTGATTTGTGACACATGGCATGGACTCAGTGGCCCTGAGGTATGCGGAATCTTCCTGGACCAGGGGTAGGACCTGCATCCTCTGCATTGGCAGATGGATTCTTAACCGCTGATCACCAGGGACGTCCCCAGGATTAGATTTCCTTTTAGCTTTTTTTCCTACTATTCACAGCAGTCCGTACAAGGCATCCACACTGTATTTTCCCTGTTTCCTACTTCTGTTTACATTCCTTCAACAATTATATACAGACATATTGTACTGTATGTAGGTTTGGTTCCAGACCACTGCAATAAACTGAGCATTGCAATACAGTGAGTCACACAATTTTTTGGTTTCCCAATGCATATAAAAGTTGTATTTACACTGTACTTTAGTCTATTAAGTATACAATAGCATTATGGCTCAAAAAAAATTATGAGCCTACCTTAATTCAAAAATATGTTGTTGCTAAAATGCTAGCCATCATCTGAGCTCTTGCGAGTTGTAGTCTTTTTGCAGTAGTAACAGCACAGATCACCCTAACACAGTGGTCCCCAACCTTTTTGGCTTCAGGGACCAGTTTCATGGAAGACAGTTTTTCCATGGACTTGGGGTGAGGGGCTAGTTTTGGGATGATTCAAGCACAAGACATTAATTGTGCACTTTATTTCTGTTATTATTACATCATCTCCACCTCAGATCATCAGGCATTATTAGATCCTAGAGGTTGAGGAACCCTGTCCTAATATATATAATAATAATGAAAAAGTCTGAAGTATCATGAGAATTACCAAAATGTGACACAGATACATGAAGGGAGCAAATACTGTTGGCAAAATGGCCCTGAGGGACTTGCCCAACTCAGGGTTGCCACAAACCTTCAGTTTGTAAAAATGCAATAAAGTGAAGCACAATAAGATGAGATCTGCCTGCACTGGACAGCAGCCACGTGGCAGGCAGTGGTGCTCAGCCCTTGCCTCAGTTCTCTAGGGGGAGATGGCACAGCATTGCTATGTAGGATATAGGTGCTGATTTGAGGAACAGAACATGAAGGGAGACCCAAGTGGGGGACACCTCACCCTAGAGGGAGCAAGGTGTTGACAGGTCATTTGGATCAGGGAAGGCTGCCTCGAGACGCTGGTCCTAAAATTGACTGTTCAAGACTGAGTCAGTTTTTGCCAGACATGAAAGAGTCACGTGGAAACAGAGATCATGGTGTGTCCAGGAAGTGGCCTATAAGGAGTTTAATGAACCTGCAACACAGTCATGTACATGGGGGTAATCTGGGGCATCTGGAAAGTGAGGGAGCTGGGCCGGATCAATGAAGTGCTTGGAGGTCAGGTCAAGAAGTCTGGGTTTCATCCTGTGGACAATGTGAGGCAAGTGAAGGATCATCCTTAGGGAAGTGGTGTGATCAAATGTGCTTTTCAGGCAAGTCTGATGAGAAGCCTTTGGGTTTCATCTTACAAAAAGCTAGATCCCTTCACACTTATATAGCTGCTGTGTGTTAATTCCCTGCCGTGTGCCTAGGCATGTCCATTTATGTTTTCCTCCTGTAGTTTTAATCCATTTATCTCTACTGGCTCTTATCTTCCTCCTACCAAGCCATGTTTATAAACATGACAAAGTCCAGTGTTACAAATGAAATAATACTACTGAGACCTTTAGGTGAGGATATTGCCATCAGTGTTGGATTCAGCAGCAGTGAATCCAGGCAACCTTGGAAGGAGCCATATCAGTTGGGGAACAGGAGCAGTGGGTCAGGGACTAGCAGGTCAGGAAGGTGAAGTGGGGGATCAGTCAGTTCAGTCTCTCAGAGTTGTGTCCAGCTCTTGGCGACCCCATGGATTGCAGCATGCCAGGCTATCCTGTCGTCCACTGTCTCCCGGAGCTTGCTCAAACTCATTCCATCGAGTCGGTGATGCCATCCAACCATCTCATCCTCTGTTGCCCCCTTCCCCTCCTGCCTTCAATCTTTCCCAGCATCAGGGTCTTTTCCAGTGAGTCAGTTCTTTGCATCAGGTAGCCAGAGTATTGGAGCTTTACCTTCAGCATCAGTCCTTCCAATGAATATTCAGGATTGATTTCTTTTAGGATTGGCTGGTTTGATCTCCTTGCAGTCCAAGGAACTCTCAAGAGTCTTCAACACCTCAGATCAAAAACATCAGTTCTTCGGTGCTCAGCTTTCTTTATGGTCCAGCTCTCACCGTAAAGAAGTGGGGAATAGAGATGCTCTTTCTGGAAACGTTACCGTGAAAGAAAGGAGTTAAGCATAGAAGCCTGTAAGAAGCTTGTGGTCCCCAAGGTAGCCTGAGAGGAGAGAGCCCAAAGGCATGAGAAAGTCGGTGGGTGGATTTGCTTCGGGGAGAAGAGGGAGAAGGAGGAGGAGGAGGAGGACAACTGGAGGCTGCATGTAGATGAGATTGTCTGTGGTGCCGTGGGAAATTGGGGAAGGCTTACTGCTTGCCTTGGAGTTTTCCAGTGATGAACTTCTGCTGAGAATGGAGAAGAGGCTGGTGAGGAAGGCACCTGAAGGGAATGAGCAAGGTTTGAGGGAGCATTTGTGTGGGAAGAAGATGGAGATGGTGAGAAGATGATCACCACCGCCCTGTGGGAGCCCAGCTGAGCGTGAGGACCATGGCAGGATGGGGCGCCATTCAGCAAGGCTAGGGAACTTCCTTCAGCCGTGATCAGCAGCCCGGTGTGGGAACGGAGGAGGTCTGAGTGGAGGTTGAGGCTTGGTTGTGTGGGTGTGGGAAGAATCACATGGTCAAAGGAGATGAAGGGTTTGAGAAAAGTGTGGGGAATGATAGGTGTTGGGGTCCAGAACTTTTAGGAAGAGATGCTTAACAAGAAGGGAACTGGAAGAAGACAAGACATTGTCAGAGGAGGCGATGGTGAGAACTGAAAAGTTGTCGTCAGAAGCGGAGGCCGGGAATGAGAAAGAAACCTGAGGGATGGGATATATGTGTACTTAGGACTGATTCGTCAGAAGCAGAGGCCGGGAATGAGAAAGAAACCTGAGGGATGGGATATATGTGTACTTAGGACTGATTCATGGGCTTTTCAGGTGGCACTAGTGGTAAAGAACCCATCCACCAGTGCAGGAAACATAAGAGACACAGGTCTGATCCCTGGGTGGTGAAGATCCCCTGGAGGAGGACAGAGCAACCCACTCCAGTATTCTTGCCTGGAGAATGCCATGGACAGAGGAGCCTGGCAGGCTAGAGTCCATCAGATCGCAGAGTCGGACACGACTGAAGCCACTTAGCACGCACGCTCGCATGACTGATTCATGTTGCTGTACAGCAGAAACCAATACAGCGTTGTAAAGCAATTATCCTCCAATTAAGAATTTATAAAAAAGAAAGCTGAAAAATTCAGACCCAGAGTAACAGTTGTGGGCTCTGCTCCAAGGGATGGCTGTTAATGAGGGCGAAGAGCTGGCAAGGAATCTCTAAAGTAAAGAGACACAAGAGACTTCTCTGGTGGTCCAGTGGCTAGGACTCCAGGCCTTCTCTGCTGGGAGGTACGGTTTGGATCCCTGGGCAAGAAACTGAGATCCCACATACCTGGTGACTCAGGCTAAAAAGAAAAGACCCAAGATCCTGGAGACAAAGGTATGAAAGGTCCTCAGGGCCCTGGAGCACCCAGGATGATGGCAGACATTAGAAAAGAGAGGGAGGAGAGCTCCAAGCCTGAGTGAGCACCTGAGTCGGTATCTGAGTAGGAGTAGAGAGTCGTATCAGGGAGGGTGTGTTCCTCTGTAGAAGAAAGCCTTCCTTGCGTTAAAAAAAAAAAAAAAGAAAGAAACGTAAAATCTGATTTTCATCAGTTTCTCACAATGGAAAAGTGACCCAAAGTTGGCATCTGTTGGAATTCTGAAAGTATCCTGAAAACTATGCCTATAAATGTTGTCTTTCATTTCTCATGAAATGAGATGAGATTTCCAAAAAAAGAGAGAAGTGGTTCTTTCTTATTTGCTGAGTTTGGACTCACTGCCCTAATAGGAGGAAGGCTTTTCAAACCATAATATGAATAGACATCTCTCTTGCTGCTGCTAAGTCGCTTCAGTCGTGTCTGACTCTGTGTGACCCCATAGACAGCAGCCCAGCAGGCTCCTCCGTCCCTGGGATTCCCCAGGCAAGAACACTGGAGTGGGTTGCCATTTCCTTCTCCAATGCATGCATGCATGCTAAGTCGCTTCAGTCATGTCTGACTCTATGCGACCCCATAGACAGCAGCCCACCAGGCTCCTCTGTCCACAGGCTTCTCCAGGCAAGAATACTAGAGTGGGTTGCCATTTCCTTCTCCAGACATCTCTCTTAAGACCTTTTATTTTGGGAGAATTAAAATCTACCTCATGGGGATAGCCGATTGTCCTCTCTTTGCAAAGCTTGGTTTCCTTTCACCATCTGTATGGATTGTTCTGTTTTATGTTGAGTGCCACCACTTAACACTTGTTCGGTGCCACCACCCCAACCTCGACTACAGTTGTGTTGGGATAGGAAGCACAGGCCCCAAGGTGGTCTCATGAACAAGGACCGTCAAGCTGCCTCTTCTTGCTATATACTCGTGGACAGCCCCAGAGTCCAATCCCCAAAGGGAAGTTCCCACCAGCTTTTATCTTAGAAAACTTGATCAAACATCCCACTTCTGTTCCTCCCATTCCTCCTTGGCATGTGGGGACACTTCTAAGGCAGTCTTTGGGGACAGTGACATTTCTGTTCCCATCCACTCATGAGCTTTTATCAGAAGTATGTTTTTGGTCAAACTGCAGTGTTTATGTACTAATAGTATTTATCCATTTCATCTTGCTTTCCTATCCCCCATTTGAAAAAGTCCTACGAAGGATCATGTATCCATGCAGATTTTTTAAAATTAGGAGCTATCACTAAAATACAAGGGATCCTCAGAGTCTTCAGATTGAAGACTTTAGGTTCATCTACTATAGGTGAAATTCTATATAGATACACGGGGCTTTAGGTGAATCATAGTTAACATGTGTCCCTGTGTCTATGGCCCACATTTATATCCCAAAATCAAATGAAGTGACTTTGGAGAGGTTTCTCTAGTGGCTCAGGCATTCAGTAGTATTTGAAACACTTCGTCCAAGTTTGTCACAGACATATGCGTTGATGAGACCTCTGGCTCTTGTCTAATCAGGAAAGGCTCATGGGAGAATTAAGGGAGGCATGTGTGAGAATGAAACGGTCAAAACAATGCATTATTCTGGATATAAAAAGGATTATTATGATGCTATGGGGGAAAAAAAGTCCAAAGGATTGAGCTGATGTAGTTTAGAATGAAGGCTAAATGAGCACAACAGTTTGCTGTGGAAACTGGTTAACTGATGGAAATCTCCAGAAGCTGGGCCCAGGAAGCACTGTATTGGATCCATTTGGACCAGTGACCCAGAGCTCGGTATCACCCATGTACTCCTCCAGTCGCACACTCTGCCCATCCAAGTTCACTTTCCTCTACCCTGGCGGCTCAGGCTGGTCAAGCCAACTTTCCCCAGGACCTTGTGGTTCTGGGGTCAGAGGAAGTCAAAGATGTTTGTTCCATAAGCTGTGACCAGGTTAGGGGGAAGGGTGCGAAGGCATGGGTGTCTGTATAGTTCATCTAGAGTTAAACCTACTCTGTTAACTTTTTAAACCCTGGTGGAATTTGTCCCAGACTGTTCATGGTGGGCTGCTTATCTACTGCAGAATTATGTGTGCTGACTCCAAAAATGAGGACCCTGCTTACACTGCTCTGTCTCACTAATAAGGAAGAACTCCCAGGTTGTGGTTGAGGTAGACTGTTTGACGAGATCCAAGTCTGAGTCAAGTTAAAATTTAGGGTGCTGCTTTCTGGGTGGGGAGTCACTGTCTTATTGTGACCACTTCTGGAAGGTTCTTCACAGAGGGTGAGGAGGGGATACAGAGTGTGAGGAGGGGCTACAGAGCCTCTTTGGGTTTAAGAAGAAACAAACAAAAAAGCTGGTCTAGGGACTTCCCTGATGATCTAGTGGTTAATTCTCCACATTTCCACTGCAGGGGGCATGGATTTGATCCCTAGTCAGGAAGATCCCCTGGAGAAGGGATTGGCAATCCACTCCAGTATTCTTGCTTGGAGAATCCATGGACAGACCCTGGGATCACAGAGTCAGACAGGACTGAGCGACTTTCACTCACTCATAGAAATATACAGACATCTAGGATTTAGTTGCAGCAGCCTATGAACCAGAAATCTGACTTCTGCTTGCTACAGGTTGCATTTCAAAATGCATCTAACTGTAAGCTCAGAAAGTGTTTTTTAACCTCAGTAGCTAAATTAACTCTGTCTTGCCTTTTCTACCATGAACTTAAGCACCACCTCCCTGCCTCTCTCTCCCCTTCCTCTTATGCATCAGAAGAAAGCACCTGGCGTCTTTCATGGTACACTGAGGAAATGACACAGATGCTCAGGGACTCTTCTCCTAACTTGTCACCAGGTGTGTTTATTGGGCTTGCAGCCGTCAGGATTAGAGGAGCTCAGCTTAAAAGTTTCCATTGTGGATCTCCAACCCTAGCGTGAGCTGTGGGGCTTCAAGGTTCAGGATGTCTTGTGGGTGAGCTTCAGCCTCTGAGTTTCCCCCTGTCGTCTGCTCTTCCATCAGCTGCATTATCAACAGTGTTTTCAATCAATAGCTTCTCTCTACCGGAAGTTCATCTGCCAGAGTCACGTTGGTGCCCATGAATGAAACTCACATCTGGGACAGAGAAGACGATGCAGGGGCTATTTAACTAGCATTGCTAGCACCTGGCATGGCTGTCCCACAGCTGTCCTTGCTGAAGTCCCCTCCCCCAAGGGGGGAGGCGGTGGGACAGCCCACCTTGGGGCTTCATTTCTGCTGGTTTCGTCCAGACAGTTTCCTCCCATTTCGTGTACATTTCACAGTTTCCCTCCACTAGTTTGCATCCGTTCAAGTTCTTAGTGCAATGGTCTACTCAGATAAAGATTTCTTTTAATAGTCAACAAGTCCATTAAAAAAAAATATCAGTGAGATGGAGACCGAACACTGATATGACACATTTTCTGTTATCGAGAGGTGTGTCATTTGTTGCTTCCATTAGGCAAATTAATAACAGGTACTTTCATGCTGAGGAGAAAAGAGACAAATGAATATATATTTTGTAAACAGAAGTGCAGTTGGTGTATCAGTCTCCTTAACAGAGCATGGTTCTGCTGCCCTGTACAATTCTGCAAACTTCTTCAGAGCAAAATTATTCTTTAGAAGAATGCAAACTTAATCAGGATTCAGAAAGGAACATGGAAACCTTTAAGATAGCTGTTTGGTCCGCTGCACATCTCAGAGGTTTCTGCTGTGTCTTGCTGAGAGAGGGAAAGAGTCCGTGATCAGAAACTTTAAGGTCCAAAAGGTAGACACAGTTTGAGCATTGTCCACGTTGTTGTTTAGTCGCTAGGTCAAGTCATGTCCAACTCTTTTGCGACCTCATGGACTGTAGCCTGCCAGGCTCCTCTGTCCGTGGGATTATCCAGGCAAGAATGCTGGAGTGGGTTGTGGTTTCCTTTGCCAGGGGATCTTCCTGACCCAGGGACTGAATCCAAGTCTCCTGCATTGGCAGGCAGATTCCTCACCGCTGAGCCACCAGGGAAGCCCCCATTATCAGAGTGTTGAATCACAAGACCTAGCCAAATAATGTGGTAATTGGGGGATTTCAAGTTATAATATTTTCCACCTTGGAACAACCTTGAATCCTCCCACTCTGTAAATTAATGTTTTGGAGGCAGCCTCTTACTCTTTTTCAAAGCCAGACCCTTTTCTCTTTCTCAGGTGACCTAAAACTGACATAGTGCCAGGCACTGGAGTCAGGGAAAATGTGGTTAATCACACCGCATCCAGCTCTTCTGAGGAAGAAAAATGGCCAAGTGTTTTGTGTTAGATGGGACATTATTCGTTAATAGCAAACTTAAATCTTAAGTCTCTGAGGGAAAATGACAGCATTTCTTAGTTATTTCTAATGTAGCCCAGGACCAAGTGCTCCAGGAGCATACATAGTCTTATAACTTTTAATTCATGTATCTATTTCTCCCAAACCTTTTAAGAAATGCTTGTAACTTTGCTTGTCAGATTAGGAGAAGGTAGATCGTTATTCAAAGGAAAGCCTGATATAGGAAATGCAGATATAAATGGGTCAGCATTTTTTTTTTCTTTTCAAAGATTTTTGACCGTTTCCATTTCAGACCTTCCTTGATGTTCTCACGACGATTTCAGTAGCCTCTTCTGTGGTCCAGAGTCTCTGTTTCTCTTCCTCTTCATCCATCCCTCCTGCTGCTCTGTGGATAAGCTCAGCTCGAGATTTCCTGACTGAGTGTCCCGGGTCTTTCCCAATCTTCCCTTAAGCTAGCTTCCCAACCCCGGCTTCCACCATTTTATTCACACCTCCTGTCATCATTCCCTCCCAACAGGGAAGGGACCTCTCATCTCCTTCCTCACCCGAGCGTGCCACACTTCTTGAGGCTGTCCTTGCTTGGCATTGGTCTCTCTGCCAACCCTATCTTCCCTGTGGCAACATGCCCAAGCTTATGTCTACTAAGAAACCAGCCTAAATGCCACCTTGCTCACCATCTCTACTGAGATACCCAGCCGCCCCTGAGAATCATCCTTCCACTTTTCTTTACCAAAAAAGTATGTATTTACTTGGCTGCCCCAGAGCTTAGTTGCATCGTGAGAAATCTTAGATCTTCATTGTGGCATGCAGGCTCTCTAGTTGCAGCATGTGGGATCCAGTTCCCTGACCAAGGATAGAACCCAGGCCCCCTGCCTTGGGAGCTTGTTCCCCTCCTCTGACTTTGAGTAGCACCTTATCTGTCGTATGGCGCTTAGAGTAGGCAGCTCTTCTGTTTACTTGGAAGGTATATGTGAGTATACATATGTATACATATTTCCTGACCTAAACTGTAAGTCCTCTGAAGGCAGGGTCCCTGTTTAATTTAATTATTTGATTCCCTAAAGCACCTTGTTACTCAAAACATGGTTTGCTGACCAGCAGCGTCAACCACACCTGGGAGCTTCTTCAAAATCCAAGATTTCAGTCCTCATCCCAAATCCGATGAGCCCACATTTTGACATGCCCCCTCCCCCACCCCATGATTACAGCACACGTGAAATGTCAAGAAGTTCTGCTTTGTTACATTGCACAGACCCTGGTGTGAAGCCGGGATAGTTGTTAATGACTGAGTGGCATTAAAAGCTGGGGCTGTTCTCATTGGTTTATGGAAAGATGATCTCATACTCAAATATTGAAAATGTCATCCAGCAGACATCATTTTTCTGTGACCATTTTTAGTCTTAAGTCATGGGGACCCTCTTCTCCTCTTAAAATCTTTGATTTGTTACCTGCAGGTCACTTTGGTAGTTGTTTGGATTTTTTGTTTTATTATTTAAAAAAAAATCCCCATTTAGGGCAGTATTGGCCTTAGGTAGATGAGTATAGAAAGAAAGCTTACTGCTGCTGCTACTGCTGCTAAGTCGCTTCAGTCGTGTCCAACTCTGTGCGACCCCATAGACGGCAGCCCACCAGGCTCCCCTGTCCCTGGGATTCTCCAGGCAAGAACACTGGAGTGGGTTGCCATTTCCTTCTCCAATGGATGAAAGTGAAAAGTGAAAGTGAAGTCGCTCAGCCGTGTCTGACTCTTTGCAACCCCATGGACTGCAGCCCACCAGGCTTCTCCGTCCATGTGATTTTCCAGGCAAGAATACTGGAGTGGGGTGCCATTGCCTTCTCTGAAGAAAGCTTACTAACTGGGTCTAAATACAGATTATGTGCAAAAAAATAATTGCTCACATCTGGAAATAAGCACCCATATGGCGTGTATCGTGGTGTCATCCTGGCAGCTATTTCTTCAGGAGCAAGTCAGGAACAGCCAAAGTCCGAGGGGCTGTGCTCTGTCACTGTGTCCAAAACTGAGTGGCCCTTGCCACACACATTTGCTGATAACCCTGGGAGGAGATAGATGACAGTACAATGTGTTGGGATTTTTAAAGCCCTGAAGAATGCGATACTGAAGTATCCTTAGCTGCCTGGGGACCCATGAAGAGCTGGGAGAAACTTGTGAAGTAAAGAGGAATATTGTCTGTGGCTTAGAGCAGTGGAAAGCACCACCCGCTGTGCCATATTGCTTGTCACAACTGCCAGGGGGTGTCATTTGCACGAGTACCAGCCCGCAATGCTAGATGCCCCGTGGCGTCTAGAGCCATCTCACACTGTGAAGAGTCGAGACCCTTGAGGCCGTGACTTCCGAACATTATCAGCCAGACATTATGGGAGGGTGGTGAAATAGTGTTTATATCACTAAACTCTAAACCTATTTTATGTAATTTCAAAATTGTGTATTTTATGTTTCATGTAAATAAATATTTTTATGTAAAATGTGTATATATGTATACATATGAAGTATTATATATTTGTATACATATGTATACAAAAAGCATTTTAAATATATGCTGAATTTTCCAGAAATGCAGCCACTAATTTAAAAGAAAAAAAAATATCCAGAAAAAAAAATGCAACCACTATATTAATCGAGAGGATGTTATTCTTTGTTTTATTTAGAACTTTATTATATGTTTATAATAAGAAAGATCCTGTCACTGCTCCCATCATTCTGCATGGGTAGCTATTGAGTTCATACTGGTCTCATGTAGAGGGGCCAGCATCCTCCTTCTAATTTTTTTTAAGTTATTATTTTAGTATTGGTCACAGAGCATGTGGGATCCCAATTCCCTGACCAGGAATCAAACCTGTGTCCCTTGCATTGGAACTACGGAATCTTAGCCACTGGACCACCAGGGAGGTCCCACCTCCTGCTTCTCCCTTCTGCTGATGGAGTTGTACCTGAGCATTTACATATTGAAGTGTATCTAATTTGTTATAAATTTCTCTTTAATGTCTTCTTTATGTAATTAGACTATCATGTTGATTTTTTAAAATGTATGGGACTAGGCAAGTTTTTTTTTTATTAATTATATCTCCAGATATAAAAAGAAGTATGATAGATTTGAGAACCTGCCTGACACAAGACAGCTCATTAGCTCTCGTCTAGAGATGGTAAAGGCTCCGTCAGAGTGAGGGGGTGGGAGGAGTCACCGCCCACGGGGAGAAGATGCTGACAGAGAAGCAGAGTTTGGGGTGCTGTGTGGAGAGCATGTGTTGGGCAGAAAAGACAGCTTGGGCTCCAGAGTTGCCCTAGCTTGAGTGCCATGCTATTCCCTGCCACTTATTAGTGGGTGGCCTTGGTCACCCTCCAGAAGCTCAGGCTTCTGGGTATCCTTACAGGGTCAAGAGTGAATATTAGAGATAATGACATTAAAGAACTTGGCAGAGAGATACAAAGATGTTAAAAATCGTAGATAATATGTGTAATAATCCTAATGTCCTGTTACCGAGTCCAAGCCCTCCACACAATAGGCCAATACATCGGAGAGCCTAAGTGTTGAGGCAAGGAAGAGACTTTAATCAGGGAGCCAGCAGACAGAGAAGATAGCAGGCTAGTACCTCAAAATAACCGTCTTATTGGGGTCTGGACACCATATTCTTTTACAGATCAGAGAAAGAAAAAAGTGAAAGTCATTCAGTCATGTCCAACTCTTTGCGACCCCATAGGCTGTGAATTCTCCGGGCCAGAGTATGAGTGAGTAGCTGTTCCCTTCTCCAGGGGATCTTCCCAACCCAGGGATCAAACCCAGGGCTCCCTCATTCTTTACCAGCTAAGCCACCAGGGACGCCAACAATACTGGAGCAGGTAGCCCATCCCGTCTCCAGAGGATCTTCCTGACCCAAGAATCAAACCAGGATCTCCTGCATTGAAGGTGGATTCTTTACCGGCTGGGCTACCAGGGAAGCGAGAGGACTAAAAGCAGTGAGGAGCTAAAGTCAGAAGGCAGAACAGATAGGGAGAGGCAGTGGGGAAGGAAAGTGAAAGGGTCTGCAGACCCTGTCTGGCAAAACCATCTCCAAGAGCAATGTCCAACCTTCAGAAGAGGTGTGTTAATCTCTTCTGTTCACAGGTGGGCAGCGACAAATCATCTCTCCCTGAACTAAACAAAGACACTTTACAGTCAAGCAGAGGGGCAGGGTCCTCCAGGCAAACCATCGAATAGGATTATAATAATAAAGGCAATGAGAAGCAAGTCAAAGAAATAGTTTCCAACATGGGAGTCAGAATCGGTTTTCTCCCTGCAACAGCGACTCTGAAAATGGCAAATGAACAAGCGGTAACACTGGCTTCCACGGGGTTTGCTGAGCTTTCTGTGATTCCCCAGGGCTGGATTGGGTCAAGACTTCAAAATCCGAGATTTTAAGTTATTTCGACGCCCACACTCAACTGCAGGTAAAACTCCCGACTCGAACCACCCCGTCCTTCTGGACACTTCTGGACTCTTTTTTTCTACCCAGAGGGACCCTTCTATGAAATTCCGCCAAACATCTGTACTCCCTAGAGTCTCTCCGGCAAATCTGTGACTTTCCCACGGCAGCTTAAGTGTCTTTGACACATGTTCATTGTTTTTGTTTTTGGTAGTCACTGCAGTTTTCGGAAGGAAGAGGAGATGAGAAAAGGTATTTATTCCCCAGGCACTCTCTTCCTCTTGACCCCCCACTCCTCCCAGAGCCCGCGTGGTGCCCAGCTCTGCCCGCAGCGCCGGGGCCTTTCTCTCTGCACTCCGTCTTGTTCTTGTTGTTCAGTCGCTAAGTCCTGTCTGACTCTGCGCCCCTGTGCACACCAGGCGTCCCTGCCCTTCACTGTCTCCTGGTTGCTCAAACTCATGTCCATTGAATCGGTGATGCTATCTAACCATCTCATCAAGAGTTAAGCCTCCCTCCACTCAACTTCTGGAGAAGGAAATGACACCCCACGCCACTACTCATGCCTGGAAAATCCCAGGGTGGAGGAGCCTGGTGGGCTGCAGTCCATGGGGTCGCAAAGAGTCGGACACGACTGAGCGACTTCACTTTCACTTTTCACTTTCATGCATTGGAGAAGGAAATGGGAACCCACTCCAGTGTTCTTGCCTGGAGAGTCCCAGGGACAGGGGAGCCTGGTGGGCTGCTGTCTGCGGGGTCACACAGAAGTGACTTAGCAGCAGCAGCCACTCAACTTCCCCTCTGCATCAAGCCATTCCTGTTTTCCTTCTCTTTGTGCCTTCAGAACCCCGTCAAGATTGGATTCAGCAACAATTTTACCTATAGATTCTTTCCTAGTTTATTTCATTTCAGATACGAAAAGAATGGACTTCCTGTGGCCCAGAGGTCTTTAATAAAGAGTGGTTTCACTTTGGAGATCACCACGCGTGCATGCTCAGTTGTGTCCACGTCTTGCAACCCCCATGGACTGTAGTGCACCAGGCTCCTCTGTCCATGGGATTGTCCAGGCAAGAATACTGGAGTACATTGCCATTTCCTACTCCAGGGGATCTGATCCAGGAATCAAACCTGCCTCTCCTGCAGAATATTGGAGTGGGTAGCCTATCCCTTCTTCCTGACCTAGGAATCAAACCCACCTCTCCTGCAGAATATTGGAGTGGGTAGCCTATCCCTTCTCCAGGGGATCTTCCCAACCCAGGAATTGAATTAGGGTTTCCTGCATCACAGGCGGATTCTTTCCACTGAGCCACCTGGGAGGTCACTAAGGCTATGCTTATAGGGATGCTTTGCTGCCTATTCCCCTCCCCTTTTGATAAACTTGAACACAAGTGAACATCTTTGATGCCATTATTACAATCAAACGAATAGATCTGTCCAATAATTCCCAAAGTCCTGAAGCATTTAATATTAAGGGTATTAACCTTTTACATCTCCTTTTTAAAAAATATAAATTGATTATAAAGCATATTGAAAGTGACTTCAAATCAAGGTATTCAGTATCTGAAAAATTGGCATTTAATTGCAGTTTGCACCAGATCACCACAGTCATGCCCAGCTTCGCGCTTGGTGTTGCAAATGTCTTCCACTTCAAATCTCAAATAGTCCTAGGTCTTCTCTCTGTGCGTGAGTGCATTCTAAGTCGCTTCAGTCATGTCTGACCCTTTGTGACCTTTTGGAAAATAGCCCTCCCAGGCTCCTCTGTCCATGGGCTTCTCCAGGGTACCTCTCCCCAAAGTCCAGCTGCCTCCACGTGCTGAACCTAGTTAGGTTCACCATCACTCTAGGTGGAAACTAGTTTGCCCTTTTCTGAATTCCAAGAAGTCTTTTGCTTACAAAAATGGCAACAAAGCTTCCACATTCAGTCTTTTATATTCATACTCTTATCATCCTGAATATTATACATTAGAGACTCCATGAGAGCAGGCGATGACCAGTTGCTATTTTGCTCTGCTGTGTCTAATACTATCCTTGTCATTCACTACACAATGTGCTTTGAGTGGGGAATAAAGTAGGCTTTGCTTCTGCACTAGCTCTGCACAGTTGCATGCAAATTGACTTTTAAAAATGGAATCCTACAGAGAGAGAAGGGCATTGTTTTAAAAGAAACTTTCAGAGAAGGCATATGATTCTTTTAGCATAGAGTCTCTACCTAAATGAACTACCTTTGATCTGGCATTTCATTTCTAATGTGCATATCTTCTTCTCGTATGCCCTTTCATTTATTCAGCCTGTATTTAATAAGGGCCTGTCACGTCCTGCTGTACAGGTGTGCAAGCAAGCACGGTGGTAGTCAGTGGGACAAAGGACCCGCCCTCTTAGCGCTAACTTCTCAGAGCAGAGGGGCAGACAGTAGACAGATCTAAGAAATGGCCTGTGGCGGAAGGGCTGTGTAGAAAAATAAGGTGAGATAAGGGAAATGGAGAGACATGGGGCGCTTTTTAAATTTTTAAATTTATTTTTATGCTTCTTGGCGGTGTTGCAGAGCGTGTGGGATCTTAGTTCTCCCAACTAGGGATGGATCCCGCGCCTCCTGCAGTGGAAGTGTGGAGTCTTAACCACTGGACCACCAGGGAATTCCCGGGTGGTTTTTATAAAGGAGTTTTGAAAGAAGGGGTAGTCTGAGCAGAGCCCAAGCAGGAAGGAGGGCAGGAAGCCATCGGGAGAATACTGGTTAGAGGAAGAACCCTCGCAGAGGAAACAGCAGGGGGCGGGACCGGGGCGGGGTCTGAGGATCCAGGTGGTCTCGGTGGCTGGTATGGCTGGGGGAGGAATGTTGGGGGCGGGTCTAAAGACAGACCTGGGCAAAGTCCGTAGAGTTAAGCAGGCGTGGTAAAGACTTGAATTTTTAGTCCAGGAGATGTCTGGACCTTTGCAGAACCTACATACTTTTTTTAAAAGATTGAGTTTGACCCCTGTGGAGAGAAGCCTGTAGAAGCAGGAAGACCCACAGGGAGACTTATGAATAGGAGAGGATATGGGCCATGACTGGGGTGTGGCTTGAGGGGTGAGAAGCAGTCAGATCCTGGTTCTTAGAGGTGATGAGATTTACTTTTAGTCTGACTGTTGTGGCCCATCAGAGAGAGGGAAGTCAAGAGTCATCACAAGCAAGGTCTTGTTTTTAGCAGCTGCAAGATTCCTGTTTTCAGTGAGTGACCTGGGGAAGGTCTTAGGAGGATCAAATCTGAAGGAGAAGCCCAAGCTGGGTGTTAGATGCACTGTGTTTGATGTGCCTGTTGGTCGTCCTAGGCTGCTGGCGTCAAGTCTTCCAACACTGTGAGTCCTGGAATTCGAAGTCATGTCGTAGTTGTCTTGTGTTCTCCACTTAATCTGAGAAGTTCTTGCTCACAGAACCCCTGACACTTGTGTTTGTGTTAATGGGATTTGCATACGTGGGAGTTTCTGAAAGTGGCCTGTGGTTTCACTTGCATTTTCATCTCCTTTTTCATCATCATCTGTGAAAACAGAGAAGAGATAGTTGGGAAAAAATGCTGCATGAAACTTGCTGGAAATGGGTAGAACTTGAAATGATGCTGACAAGAGGTTTAGAAATACAAAATAGAGAGGACTCAGACCAAATATAAGTCAATTAGCATAAATCATCCATCTCTGATTTCCATGCCTATCTTTCCCCTAGTTGGCTGACTCAACAGCTGCTTCTGTGACTACAGCTGTGTAATTCCTCCACATTTCCTTTTTGCATGGATAAAGTATTCCAGTTTGTCATTGCTTCATCATTTGTTATTTTATATTAGGTTCTTGTGTTTTATTTTTGGGGCCTGACCATATGGTTAAGAAAATCACCCAACTGTTTTCCATTCCGTTGAACTGTTCTGTTTTCACTTGGGGTTGGGTTTTAGGACCACTTGGGGTTTTATTATTTTCTCTTGGGGGTCTCCAGGCTGGGAAATGCTTCCTTCTTTCTGGTTGAAACTGGCAGGGCAGTGGGGGTTCCAGGTAGAGAAAACCCTCACCAGCAGAGGGAAAAGCAAGATGAGGGCAGGTGCCTAGTTTGTTGCGGTTGCAATATAAGCTTCATGGGGAGTGTGAAGAACAAGTGACAAGCAGGTAATAAAGGCCATTATGGGCCATGCTAAGGAGTACAGAAAACAAGGAGTTTCAGGAGCTTAGAGTCTGGAAGTGCTGTGATGAGATTTGTATTTTAGTGCAGCTACTTTGCCTGAGGAAGAGCAGGTGGGGAGTGAGGGAGACTGGTTTGCAGGTTCTTGGTGATGGAAGGCAAAAAAGGATGAAAGTCTTAGAAAGTTCTTAGACATGCTCAGTACTAAATCAGTCTTTATAAAATAAAATTAAACAAACAGAATTAGAAACATTTGTGATGGACAAGGGAACACCACATTAGAGACATCTTACAGGTAGGATGATTACATCTACTTGGATGAGCGGTGATGCCATTCCAGGAAGGAGAGCAGGTGGGATTACGGGGAGATTGACCAGGTGCCATAGTTCTGCCTGGACAGCGTGCTCTTTGTGGAGCCCGTGGAGCATCCACTAGGCAGCTGGAAATATAGCTCTGGGGCTCGGCGGAGACTGTGCTCTGGAAGGACATGTTTCGGACATGTTTAGAAGTCTTCAACATCTAGATGGGAAAGAGAGATCATTCTAAAAAGCAAAATAAAGCACAGAGACTATTATACCAATGGTCCTAGTCTAATGATGAAATTAAAAAAAATTATCTCCAAATTCTAGTTGATATAATCTCTTATTCAGCAATCAAAAAACTAAGATCATGGCATCCAGTCCCATCACTTCATGGCAATAGATGGGGAAACAATGGAAACAGTGATAGACTTCATTTTCTTGGGCGCCAAAATCATTGCAGATGGTGACTGCTGCTGCTGCTGCTGCTAAGTCACTTCAGTCGTGTCCGACTCTGTGTGACCCCATAGACGGCAGCCCACCAGGCTCCCCCATCCCTGGGATTCTCCAGGCAAGAATACTGGAGTGGGTTGCCATTTCCTTCTCCAATGCATGAAAGAGAAAAGTCAAAGTGAAGTCGCTCAGTCTGTCCGACTGTTAGCGACCCCATGGACTGCAGCCCACCAGGCTACTCCGTCCATTGGATTTTCCAGGCAAGAGTACTGGGGTGGGGTGCCATTGCCTTCCCCAGCAGATGGTGACTACAGCCGTGAAATTAAAAGATGCTTCTCCTTGGAAGAAAATCTGTGACTAACCTAGAGAGCATATTAAAAAGCAGAGAAATAACTTTGCTGACACCTCATGAGAAGAGCTGACTCATTGGAAAAGACCCTGATGCTGGGAAAGATTGAAGGCAGGAGGAGAAGCGGGTAACAATGGATAAGATGTTTAGATAGCATCACTGACTCAGTGAGATGAATTTGAGCAAACTCCAGGAGATAGTGAAGGACAGGGAAGCCTGGCATGCTGTGGTTCATTGGGGGTCGCAACGAGTTGGACAAGACTGAATGAACAACAGTAATCTCATATAAGATTTTCTTAAAAGAAATTTTTTTAATCTGGCTAACCAACTGATACCTATCCTAGGAAAACAATACCTGATTTTTTTTTTTTTGGATAATAGCAGCTACTTGATCACCCTTCAAACAGTGCTAGGTGGTGTTGGTGTCAACATTAATAAAGTCCCCTTTCTACTGTGAAGACCTACCACAACCCACTTGGAAGTTCAGTCTTCATAGATGGTCATTACATGATTTGACTTCCCCAATGCACTGGTAATTTGCATCTTTGGGTATGGCTGTTCCTTTCTTGCTATTTCACAACCCTCAGTGGCACTCGAGCCTTCTGTAATCTTAAGGAATTGAAATAGAGAAGCATTTTGCCCCCAACCTGAATGCCTCAATAGAAAATTGAACAGCCTCCTCTTACCAGCGATGTGGATTCCCCAAAAAATAATGATGGAAGAGTAAGAAACGCCTACATCTGTGAATTCTCTCCAAAACACCAGGTCCCGAGCCTGGTGTTTAAAACCACCTCTCTGGCCATTCGGGATGTCTTAGTGACTAGCCGGCAGTGCCGTCCTTCAGCAGGAGTGATTCTCTGAAGCCGTAACATACATCGGGGCAGGCTGGACACATACCACATCCATGCCTGGGAAACAGTACTTTCAGCAGCAGCATCTTCCAAGTGATAAAAATAACTTCGCTTTGGCCAGTAGCCCTGAAGCCAGGTGTCCCCTTTCACTTCCTGTTCTCTGCTGGGTCCTGCAAAGGGACGTCTTGTCTTCCACGGTTTGGAATGTGACATTTCTTGTCTCGCCACTTTAACTGCCTAACGTCTAGCTGTCTGTTCGCTTGTGTATTTTGAGAGTCCTCTCCTCTTGAACCTTTGCATTTCAGCTCCTCATGTCTGCTGCTCATACCTACAGGGAGAGATTGACAGCTCCCCACTAGGCACTTGCTAACACAGATGTTTATATTTTGATTTCTGTTGTGTCCCCACTTTTTAAAGCCTAAGCTGTTAATTACAGAGCAGTAACTTCCCTGTTCGTGATTCTCTTGAAAGTCTATTTTATTCCCCTGTCGCAAAAGGTTCTTTTTGTTCCCGCTTCTGACAATAGATGTATTTCCTGCACAATATCGGATCATCTTTTGGATTGTGAAGTTCTTCACGAGTCTCCTTTTTGAAACCATTATTGACTAGTGAGTATAATTTCTTCTTTTTCATGAGGTTTAGGTCAGACTTCTTCTCTAGAGTTCTTAGGTTCTAAAGCCTCTGTGAGCCCGGAGGGATAGATGGTGGGTGCGATTAATCACTGAAAATGTGGCTGCTGCTGGGGTTATTTCCTGTGTCAAGCTTCCCACTGTCAGACCTGGCAGAGAGCTGACATGCTGGGGGGCCATCTTCATGTGGACACGGCCTGACCTCACTCTCTCTCCTTCCTTCCCGTTGGGACAAAATCGTGTCTGCCTCCATCGAGAACAGGAAGGCTGTTTCACTCACTGTAGAGAAAAACCTCCCGTGGACCTGCCAAAATAACCGCTGAGTGGTTTGTTATCGAAGGAACACAGGGTGGGTAAGTCACCTGAGTCCTAGGCTCACTGCCCGAGCCCCAGAAAATTCTTCTTGATTCCAGCAGCCATGTTTAACGGACCACTGACATTTAAAATTGTAAAAGAAAACTGAAGGGACCTCACTGGCCGTGCAGTGGTTGAGACTGCATGCTTCCAGTGCAGAGGACACAGGTTCAGTCCCTGGTCGGGGAACTAAGATTCCACATACTGCATAGTCAAAAAAATGAAAGTTCCTGTGAAGTCATATCAGAACTGTTACTTGGGAACTGTGTTCTTTATTGGGAGACAGTGTGAGGAGCCTGCCTTTTGAATACCCACCTCTTCTTCCCCATCCCTTCCTCAGCCATGTCCCTTCTCAGACTCCTGTGCTAACTGATAGCACATGTGTTTCAGAATGGAACCTGGAAAAGGAATGTTATAGGGGCCTCATATGGAAATGCCATTCCAAATTCCATACGCCATTTGATAATACACTGGCTAGACCGTCAAGAGTCACCCCCAGAAAGGGGGAATTTGGATTGGAAGGGAATCAAAGGAACTGAAGACCTAATATAATTGATTGCAGTGAAGCAGTAATAGGGTGGTCGGGACAACTGGATGTGGGCCAAATTCAGAATCACAAGCAACTCACCCTACCCTCTGAGAATGAGGTGAGGTCTACTGAATGGAGAACAGGGCAGGTCATCAACTTGCTTAGGGTTTCATTTAAATGTGGGCCCTGAGCTTTGTGTGTTGTTCTCTGAAAGGGACAAAGGTATTGAATGCAGCCAGAAAAACCTGTGCTTATCCATCCTCTTACTTTTATCTCTCTTGTCCTCCTCTCTCAGAAACAGGGTTCTAAAGTAAAGTTCTCAGTTGTGTATGAATGAATGCCTACTGATGTCCAGGGGTCATTTTCCTTTGTCCCAGGTATAATGTCTAGCATAACATACTGTATGTATGAAAGAATGAGTATCTAGCATAACATATTTACAAATTAATGAATGAATGAATAGGACTGGTATCAAAAAACAGGGAAAATGTTAGTGATGGGAGGAAAGGTTGAAAACAAATCCTAGTTTTAAGGATTGAGAGTTTGCCCTCGATGCCATGAGAAAGCAGTACAGGATGAATGTGGGGTTACCAAACTCTATTCCGTGGAACAGTAGAGTGTAATGAATCACACACACACACACACACACATACACACAGGCTTCCATGGTGTGACAGATATTTCACACTGTGTCACACTATGGGGTCCACAGTATATTATTTGCATACTGAAATCTCTGAAAAGACTTGCAATGATGACAACCCAGTTATAACTTTTATTTAACTCAGCTTTCCTCCCAACAGAGTTGGATATAGAATTCTGTTTCACATCTCTGTACACCCAGAACCCACTGAACACACTTTGGCCAACGCTGGTAGAAATATACAAAATTGTCCTAGACTTGAGTCCATCTGATCTGGGTTTGAATCATAGCTACCACTTACTATGTGAACCTGAGTCTAATGAAGTCCGCTCTAGTCTCCTGTTTCCTCATCCGTAAGGTGAAGATAATGTCCGCTTCCTGAAATATGAGAATTAAAGCACATACGGCCGATAAACCATCTTATGGGTACCTGGCACAGGCTGGCTCCTTATTTTCAAACTGCTGCACTGCCTTTTTCTGTACTATATGGTCCTCACATACAGGAACTTCTTAGGATGAAGCCTATTCTCCTTAATCTTTACAACCAGTGGCAGACAAACTGCTATTTGCACTTGTAAAATGTGAATAATTAATCTTTTTTTTTAAGATACTACTTTCCCGAAGGAAAATTACAGCAAAGACTTTCAGATTTGTTGGTGCTGCTGCCTCCTAAAATCTGGCATGGCTGTTTCCCAGTTTTTTTCCTTGACTCTCCGGTTTCTTCTAAATTGGATATTAAAAAGGAAAAAGTCTTTCTGGAAATGCCTTTTATTAATATTAACCCACTAAATAAATGGCTGTTCAAAAACTGTATGTAATAACAGCCACAGATGTTTGTTTTGCTTTTATCATGTATCAGGCACTTTTCTGAACTCTTTATGTGTAAAATTCATTTAATCCTTCCAACAACCCAATGCGTTTGCAGTGTTATCTGCGTTTTGCAGATGAGGAAACTGAAGCTTTCAGGGGAATATGCCTAAGGCCACCAGGTAATAAAAGATGATGACAGATGACTCCTGAATTTTGTTCAGCAGCAGAGGGAGGAGGAAGAGAACAGAAACACAGCAGCTGTTTTAGACACACTGACCCCCTGGCCCACCGATAAGAAGCTCTCTGCTCTGCAAAGTGGACTCTTCTTGCAGTGGAATTTTATGTTCCTCCAGGGCTGGTGTCAGATTCTCTGGATACCTAAGGTGACATGAGGAGAAGCAGATGATATCAACAGCACAGTTTATTTGTGGAATCCGGGCCTCCTCTTCAAGACCAAGGCTTTGTCTCCAAAGTAGGGGGAGTTATACTCAGGAGGCCCGTTCCCTCGCTTAGCTTTTCCACACAAAAGCAAGGAGAAGATTCCGGCAAACTGGGGCCCATCCACAAGTCATTTCAGGAAAGACGGATATAAATAGAAGTATGCCTGGAAGGCTGAATTTAACTTTCTGCAGGAAAGTTAAAGTGGAACCCTAAGTCATAGATTTTCTGAAAATTAATATTTAAAGATACACCAGCTGTGGAAATTGGCGAAAGAGACTTGGTTTAATAACATATGAAGGGAGTCTTCCCTGGGTGGTCCAGTGGTTAAGAATCTGCCTCCCAAAGCAGGGGATGCAGGTTTGATCCCTGGCGGGGGAACTAAGATCCCACATGTCGAGGAGCAATTAAGCCCTCGTGCCACAACTAGAAAGTAACCCCATGTACTGCAACTAGAGAAAGCCCGTGCGCTGCAGCAAAGACCCAGTGCAGCCAAAATTTAAAAAAAAAAAAAAAAATTAAACCATGGTGGGATAAAGTGTCATATATTTAAGAAAAAAAAGACATATGAAGGGAAATAGCATTACCAGTGTTCTGCTTCCCTTCCATCATCTCCTCCAGTGAACCTCTCAATGAAAGTCAGCAGGGCCCTGGGACATATTTTGCAGGTCTGCTGTTGATTTGCAGGGAACCTGGGAGGGTAGATGTAGAAACGTTTCTCTGAGGACACTGCCGGGAGCCCAGGTTGTCAGCAGAGCTGAGAGTGAAGTCGTTGCCCCGTCTGTTGACAGGCACTGACTTTATCGCAGGGCAGTGTGCTCCCGTTGGCAGGCGTGGGAAGAGTAGCCTGGTGATTAAATGCTCTTATTTCCGAATGAGCAGCACAGGGGTGTTGGAAGAGCCTGTTACGTTGAGCGTGAGGCTCATCAACAGCCCAATTAAGAGAAAAAGAAGGGTGGCTGTGGAAATAACAGTGGGTTGTGTTGCTAAAGCTGTCTGAGTTTGGAGCCAAATGGAGCTTTTCAGTACAAAGTCGATGTGAAATTCTGGAGTGTTTTCATGTCAGACACCCTCCTACGGGATGGGGGTGGTTTTAGAGAATATTTGTTTTGCTTCTTTGGCTACCACCTGCAGAAATGTGTTTATTTTGACTATTTTGTAGAAAGCTGGTGAAACCATCTTGTGAGAGGATTCTTTGGGTGGCAGTTTTCCCATCCTATGGCAGTGCCCAGCTTGGAATTGGCATCAGGCTGAGGGTTATAGACCCTGACATTGAAGTCAAGTGTTGGTTTATAGATTGACTGAAACAGTTTTGGTGGATGTCCTTATGAGTGATGGGCCCAACCTTACTCTTTGAAAAACACTCTTCAGCAAGAGAGCTTCAAAAACACCTGTTATTCTTTCATTTAAAAAAATAAATCCTTACTGTCTTGCCAAGCCTGTGCAACCCCTCCTATAGTTCTGTTTACATATTGTAAAATGAACCCATTGCATGGATCTGCAGAGGACTAACATTTGAATGTAAGCATCTTGATAACAAGGTGAAGACTCATGGGTGATGTTAAGGGGCAGCCCAGGGGATGCTCTGTAGAGGGATAACCCCTCAGCAAAGTCGTGTCATCTGTCCAGGGTGGCACTTTCACATGCGTTATGAGCACAGGCGTGTGTGGGAGAAACCCTTCTCCAGTTCCACTTCGCTCCCTTGACTGTCGATAGAAATTCAGATGTGGTATTTGATCCCACCTGCTGTCTACAAAATGAACTCATTGTTTACTCAAGAACCCACCCACATGGGCCTTTTGGGTGGTTCTTCATCTAGCCTTGGTGCTGAACGTCTCTAGCACCAAGGGTCTTGCTAAGTTGCTTCAGCCATGTCCAACTCTTTGTGACCTCGTGGGTTATAGCCTGCTAGGATCATCTGTCCATGGGATTCTCCAGGCAAGGATACTGGAGCGGGTTGCCATGTCCTCTTCCAGAGGATCTTTCCAACCCAGGGATCAAACCCGCATCTCTTACGTCTCCTGCATTGGCAGGCAGGTTCCTTTGTGGGACGTAGCAATTCCCAGAGGCATCTCTGGAAGGCTGATATAGAGAAAGGAGAGGATGTAGAAAAAGATGGGAGGTGCAGGGAGGGATGCAATGTACAGTTCAGTTCAGTTGCTCAGTCCATCCTGTCGGTGATGCCATCCAACTATCTCATCCTCTGTTGTCCCCTTCTCCTCCCGCCTTCAATCTCTCCCAGCATCGGGGTCTTTTCAGTGAGTCAGTTCTTTGCATCAGGTGGCCAAAGTATTGAAGCTTCAGCTTCAGTATCAGTCCTTCCAATGAATATTCAGGACTAATTTCCTTTAGGATGGACTGGTTGGATCTCCTTGCGGTCTAAGGGACTCTCAAGAGTTTTCTCTAACACCGCAGTTCAAGAGCATCGATTCTTGGGTGCTCAGCTTTCTTTATAGTCCAACTCTCACATCCATACATGACCACTGGAAAAACCATAGCTTTGACTAGATGGACCTTTGTTGGGAATGTACAGGAAACATAGAGAAAAGAGGAGGAGGTGGTACTAAGCAGTCAGGAGCACCAGCCTCAGCTCCTGCCTCAGCTTCTGATGTTAAAGGTAACTGCGAAAAATCAGTGCTGCTCCCTTAAAGAAAGAGAGAGCCAATTTTGAGACAGAGAGTAAGTGTTTTTCAAAGGTGAAAATGAGCCCAAGATTTTCACAGGACTCCAGGACAAAAAGGAGTTCTTCTCTTTGTCAGATCTTGTGCTTCAAAAGTGAAAATCCTGTAGTGAGAGGAGATAGAAACACAGGGCAAACTACATGCTTCTCCACCTAATCTCTGGAGAGTTGATCGTGAGTGCTGGAGAGTATTTGAAAGGAAGGAGGTGCGGCTTTGATGAATCATGAAAACAGCACTTCTGTTTTCACAGGGGGCAGACTTATTCCCATCCCATGTTGGCTCAGCACATCAGCCACATCTCTTGCCCCTGGGCTCTAAGTATTCATATGTTTTCAGATGAGCTATCCACTGATGGAAACAATTGTCGTTGTGTCTGTTGCCAGAATGGGAGTTAAGTATTTGAAAAACATGAACAGTTAAACGGTATCAGATTATGCATTATCCATTTTCATTATTGGTGATGATTTTAACCTTTGATCATTTAAATGGAAACTGTTTATCTTGATTTTATATAATAATAGATAAAAGGAACTTATCAAAAAGAGATCAGATATAATGACAATATTATAGAAGACAGTTGTTTACTAAGCTGAAAATGCTCTCTTTAAAACACTTTGGGTATCCCTCTCTACCTAAAAGATGAGGTGGAACCCAGTCTAGTGCTTTCATATGTTCGGTACACATCCTTATGATGTAGGAAATACCAGGTTTCTTTGACCTTCTTTAGGTAATGTGTCTACTCCAATAGGTATTCCTCAGTTCAGTTCAGTCACTCAGTCATGTCCGACTCATTTCAACCCCATGGACTGCAGCATGCCAGGCTTCTCTGTCCATCACCAACCCCCAGAGTGTACTCAAACTCATGTGCATCGCGTCAGTGATGCCATCCAACCATCTCATCCTCTGTCGCCCCCTTCTCTTCCTGCCTTCAGTTTTTCCCAGCATCAGGGTCTTTCCTAATGAGTCAATTCTTTGTATCAGGTGGCCAAAGCGTTCAATCTGGGCTGTTCATCCGTTCCTGGATGGCTGTGGTTTGAGTCACTTCAGAACAAGGCCAGTTGCAAACAGAAGTATTTTATGTAGTATTATGTGGAGGGTAGAGTAAGTAACTGTCCCTGTCCCCCTTTGCTGGCAGAGATGGGGTTCCTGGGACATGCAACTTCCAGTTTTCATGCTGGGAAAGTCCTAGACAAACCAGGTTGAGTTGTCACCCTGTGTGAGAGTGGATTTGACCTTAAACTTTAGCATTACACTTCAAAGTATTAAGCAGTTGAAATTCTGCGTGTTCTTGAACTTTTATAGTACAGCGTGGACTTGTTCCAGTAACCCTGTGTTCATGTCTGGCTGACTCTGTCAACTCTTGACACTCTCTTTCTAGAAAATGCCTCCAAAATGCCTTCAGAATGCTTCTCACTCCATTCAGTGTCTTCTGTGTTTTTGCAGACTGGCTCAGAAGGCGAGCTGAAAAAGACGGGGCACCCACTGTGCCCACCTCCAGCCTCCCACCCCCTTCTTCAGCCAAAGCGTCATCACAGAGAAACGTTTTACAGCTCAAAATTTTTTTAAAGATAGTACATGTGTAGCAACATAAGTGGACCTGGAGATGATCTTACTAAATGAAATAACTCAAAGACACATATCATGATATCATTTATATGTGAAATCTCAGCATAGGCTCAGATATTGAATACAAATTATGGTTATCAAAGGGGCAAGGGGAGGGAGGCATAAACTGAGAGTTTAGGATTAACAAATACACACTACCACATAAAAATAGATAAACAACAGAAATCTACTGTTGTAGATTTCTGTATAGCACAGAGAACTATTTTCAGTATCTTGTAATAAACCTATAATAGAAAAGAATCTGAAAATATTTTCTGTATACGTTTGTATACCTGAATCACTTTCCTGTACACCTGAAACTAACCCAACATTGTAAATTTTTAAGAAGTAGTGTGTTTCCAAGCCAGTGACTAGATGCCCACGTATCCCTTCTAGTTCCCGTATTCTATGATCGTCTATGGAGAATTGCTAATTTTCCAATGGCTTGGAATGAAATGAATTTAAAGAAAACAATTTGTTCCAATGGTTCTTGTGACAGTGAGAGATACTCACTGTGTGGTCCTTTTATTTTTAGCAGTAGTGTTGGAAAAATCAGGTTATGTTTATTCTGAGTGTCTGGGGGGGCTGGTGAGATTGTGTAGTCTAGAAAATGCTGCGATTATAAATTATTATAAACGTCGGCCGGGTGGAGAAATTCATATACCAAAAATACTGCAGTGTATAAGTCAGCCTATATATTTTTCCCTAGTTCATTGCCCAAAAATGTATACATTGGCCAAGGAGAATAAACTGAGAACATACTTTCACAGAGAAATATAAATACATTTCACTGTGCTGTTCTTTTGTCAAGTACGTTTTTGTATCAGATTTCTTGCTTATCCCCAAAGCCCCAGTTTTGAGTTCACTTGTTTTTTTCTGCCTTCACTGTAAATCTCGTAGTGTGGACTTGTTTTTCTATTAGATAAATACCTTCAAATGGTAATACTTCCTAGTTTTTAGCATTCACCAAATATTTTATGGACTTTCCCCAGGTTATTGTTTATTTTTAACCTTTCAATGTTTGTTTCCACTATTGCTATTGCTAAGTCACTTCAGTCGTGTCCAACTCTGTGCGACCCCATAGACGGCAGCCTACCAGGCTCCCCCGTCCCTGGGATTCTCCAGGCAAGAGCACTGGAGTGGGTTGCCATTTCCTTCTCCAATGCATGAAAGTAGAGTACTGAATTTTTTATAGTGCTGTGTGTGTCTTTAGATATATTGAGGACTGGTGATAGCAGAAACCCCATTTGATTGGGTTGGCTTGTTTTAAATGGCAAACCTACTGCCTTCAATGAATAAGAAGTCTCCCTTCTTAAAAGAGAAAAATCACATTGCCTTGGTATCTCAGGAGTGCAGTTCCATAACTATTATTATGCATGATGGAACACATCTTTATTCAATAGAGCAAATATTGTCAACAAAGATGAAATAATAGAGGAAATAACTTCTAGTAGTTTCCAGCTCTAATTATGAGAAATAAGTGAAAATGTTTTCAATCAAAGTTTTTTCTACAGTGATAGTTGACTATCTTTCACTCAGCGATACTTATGCTCTCAGGGGAAAAATAGATAAAGTGAATGTTTAATTTTGGTTTTCTGAACATTTTCTCCCTGTGGTTTTTGCTTTATAAGGTCAAATGTTATACTTGTCTTTTAAGCCACCCACACATCAGCTATGTGGGTGAGGCTGGACTCTGCACTAGAACAGAGGTGGGGCTTGGTGAGGGAGCTCAAGTTTATTATTATGAGATGGCTTTAAAGACCCTGATGCTGGAAAAGACTTGAGGACAGGAGAAGGGGATGACAGAGGATGAGATGGCTGGATGGCATCACAGGCTCAAAGGACATGAGTTTGAGCAAGCTCTGGGAGATAGTGAAGGGCAGCGAAACCTGGGGTGCTGCAGTCCATGGGGTCACAAAGAGTTGGACACGACTGAGCAACTGAGCAGCATCAATATATCAAGACTCACTTTAATGAAATCTCTGCCTCCGAAATGTTTCACTAGAGGCAAAGTGTTGTCATTATATAAATCAAGGAGAATTTCCCTTAAAAATAAATCCTTACTTATCACCAGGCTAGGAACTTTTCCTAAGCTATCTTGACTGCTTTTTCTAAATATGAAGACGTGAAAGAAGTAAAAAATAAACATTCTACCGGTAGAAGTTATAAACCCATAATTTGTGATAAGGGCTTTAATCCATATTTAATTTTATTTTTATAATAAAATGTGACCTAGGTGAAAATCATTGTATTATGCTTCAAGAACATACCATGCTGTGGGTGGATTGGGATGGTTTATGGAGAGGAGGAGTGGTGAGGATTAAAAACTCCATTTCTAGAAGTCAGACTGATAGTAGATGTGGTGGAGGGAATAAGAAATTGAGTTTTGGAACATTTGAAGTGAGGTAACTGCCTCTTGAGAAACCTATATCAGGTCAGGAAACAACAGTTAGAACTGGACATGGAACAACAGACTGGTTCCAAATAGGAAAAGGAGTATTACCTTCCTTCCATCCAAGTGATGAACCTTGGAAAATAAAGGATATACCTTGTGTTTAGGAAATAACACAACATGGGGACTTCCCTGGTGGTCCAGAGGCCAAGATTCTGCACTCCCAATGCAAGGGGCCTGGGCTTGATCCCTGGTCAGGGAACTATATCCCATATGCTGCAACTAAAGGTCAAAGATCCCACATGCTGCCACTTAAGACCCGGAGCAGCTGAATTAAAAAAAAAAAAGTGATTCTAATTTTAAGTAGTAGCTGTTTTATCTGTGTGTGCTCAGTCGTGCCCGACTCTTTGGGACCTCATGGACTGTAGTCTGCTAGTCTTTTCCCTCCATGGGATTTCCCAGGCAAGAATACTAGAGCGGGTCGCCCTTTCCTTCTCTATGGAATCTTCCCGACCCAGGGATCAAACCTGAAGCTCCTGCATTGGCAGGCAGACTCTTTACCACAAATCTATCTGGGAAGCTGTTGTATATGTATTCCAATTTAAAATAAAACTGGAATTTTCCTTATTGGTCATCTTAAGTGGAAATAGATGACCAACAGGTCATGTTATGGATAAGAGGCTCATCCAGGGCCCCACAGATGAAAAAGGCCAGAGTCTGGATTAGGGCACAGGATTCCTGACTCTTGGGCTTCCCAGGTGGTACAGTAGTAAAGAATCCACCTGCCAATGCAGGAGACCCAAGAGATTCAGGTTCAATCCCTAGGTTGGGAAGATTCTCTGGAGTAGGAAATGGGTACCCAACTCCAGTATTCTTCCCTGGGAAATCCCATGGGCAGAGGAGCCTGGCAGGCTACAGTCCATAGGGTCACAAAAGAGTCTGACACAACTGAGTGAGCACATTCCTGACTCTTAACCCAGTGTTCTTTCTTCTACTACCATATACATCATTTTATAACTGGAAAAGGGAGTTTTCAACAGTATAAACCGAATGATTTGGGGTTAGATGAGAAGCAGGTGATGAGAAAGGGAAGCATCATACCTGTACTCTCATGTCACCCAGGGCAACTCAAGGGGATGTTTCTCTGTTTTAAGTCCCGAGGTTAGTTCTGGGGTTTAAGAAGTGCTTGCTCATTTCATAGGACCTCAGAGCCCCATACAGTTCCTAGAAGGAACTTTTTAAAATTTCACTTTATCTGATTGTTCCTACTTTATGTACAGTCTAAAACCAAGAATGCCCACCAAGTTATAATGATAACTCTAAGCGAATAAAAAAGCAGTACTCCAACAGCTTTGTCTGAAAGATCCTTACAATATTTCTTTACTTATTTGTTAATCTTTCTGTAGTTTGTTATGCCTTTGATACAATTTTTCCACTTATGGAGAGTTTATTTCTTCTCACAAAACAGCAAACAAATTGTATATTTCCCTGGATTGACCATGAGTTATTGAAGTCCCCTGTTCTTCCCATACTCCTTCCTTGACACCATCCAGGAATGAAAGTAGTCAGGAGAGGAAAAGATATCACTTAAGAATTCAGACATTAGAATGCAGGTGAAATTCAACTGTGGCAGATGTCTAATAGAAGAGTTTGGTTTTAATTAAAACCCCGGATAGAATTGTAAATGGAAACCATTACATGTTCAGCTGCACTTGGCCAGGCCATCTCCCTGCGCTGGGGCCCTGCAATGCCAGCTCTTTCTCCTGTGGAAGCTGTGAACCTGTGAGCTCATATTATAGCTCCAGAGTTCTTAGGATCCCTGAAAGAACGGCCAGGACACAGGAGTGTGGGGTGACTGTTTTCTTGGGCGCGTGAAGGATCAGGCAGACAAATGAAGAAGCGCTAGCTTGGGGATAGAGACCTGGGGAATTCTCCTGGCAGCAGGCTGGCGAGTATGGGCTCCGAATTTCAGCTCCAGCTCTGCTATGTAACTGAGTCTGCAACCCTGAGCAGGTTATCTGACCCCTCTGAGTCTTTACTGTTTGCATTTATAGCAAAAGGAGATCATAGTATCTTACAGAATCATTGTGACTTTTCGGATAATGCAGTAAAGTTACCGAAACACAGCTGATAGCAATGCTGATGTTCCCTTATACAGTAAATTCTGAGCAGCCCTATGTGCCCCATGCAGTCCTGGGCACTGGGGACATGGCAGTGAACAAACCAGACCCAAGTCCCTGCCCCCATGGAGGACTTTCCCTGACATGGGGGAGACAGACGATCAACAAGATACAGAAGTAAAAAGTATAGTGAGTTGGATCATGACCGAAGTGCTGAAGAAAAAACGAAAGGTGGGGAGGAAGAGAAGAGGCTGAAATTCCTCCAGAAGCTGAATTAGTGTCAAGACCTGGAGAAGGTGAGAGGACGGGCGAGGGATGACTCGAGGGAAAAGCATTCCAGGCTGAGGGAACAACAGGTACAAGAGCCTGCCTGAGCCAGGAGCTTGCCTGACAAACTCCACCTGCCCCAGGGGGCTTTGGGCTGGAGTTGAGTAAGCAGGAAGGAGAACCGCAGAAGGTGGAGAGGTAAGGAGGCCAAACCCAGCAGGGGCCGTGGTGCACAGGGAGAGCTCTGGTTTCTGGTTTCTGGAGGCTAGGGGCTTGCCGAGGAGGGTGACCTGATCTAATTGAAGTTGCAAGAGGATCACCAGGTTGCTGCCCACGATGTGCTTCTGATCCTAGTGATGCTGCAGCTGATGCTGTTGTGACGAATAAGACGGAGAACAGGGCTGGGGAGCAGGGCATGGAGTCGCAGTATTTGTGTTTGGAGAAGAAGACCACAGGACCCATCCCCAGAGGGCAGCTTCATGCCTGTGCATCTGGACTGGGCTGCAGGGGTTCGAGTCTTGGAGAGGGGAAAGGAAGGGCCTGACTTTTCTTTTTTAATTAATTAATTTTGGGCTGTGCTGGGTCTCCGTTGCCACATGGGCTTCTCTCTAGTTGTGGCGGGCAGGGGCTACTCTCTCGTTTCCGTGCACGCGCTTCTTTCCCGTTGCAGTGGCCTCTCTTGGGGCGCACGGGTTCTAGGGCACAGGGGCTTAGTTGCTCCAGGGTGTGTGGGATTCGAGCTCCCTGACCGAGGATCAAACCTGTGTCTCCTACGTTAGCCGGCTAATTCTTTTCATTATTATTTGTCTGTTTTCTCTCTATTTTTTTTCGGCTGTGCTGAGCCGTCGTTGCTGAGCAGGCTTTTCTCTAGTTGCAACAAGCAGAGGCTACTCTTTAGATGCGGTGCGCCGGCTTCTCATTGCGGCGGCTTCTCCTGTTGAGAGCACAGACTCTAGGGTGTGAGGGCTTCAGTATTTGCGGTTCCCTGGCTCCAGAGCACAGGCTCAATAGTTGTGGCTCATGGGACTAGATGCATGTGAAGAAGATCCCTTCTCGAATCAGGGATCAAACCCGTATCTCCTGCACTGGCAGGCGGATTCTTTACCACTAAGTCACCAGGGAAGCCCTGGAAGGTTAATTCTTTACCACTGGACCGCCAGGCAAGTCCCCAGGTCTGACTTCTTGCTCCTCTGCAACACACGTCCAGTTGCTGACGCAGACACGCAACTCTCCCCTTTACCTATATTTTGCTTGTATCATGTTTTGAATGTATGAATGTATCACCTGCTATTGTATTTCTTTAAAATCAGCTTCTCCAGATGTGCTCAACAAAGGCTTATTAATCACTTACTATGATTGGTGCTATATGCCTGCAAGTCGCTTCAGTCATGTCCGACTCTTTGCAACCCGATGGGCTGTAGCCCACCAGGCTCCTCTGTCCATGGGATTCTCTAGGCAAGAATACTGGAGTGGGTAGCCATGCTCTCCTCCAGGAGGTCTTCTTGACCCAGGGGTCGAACACAAGTCTCTTTTGTCTGTTGCACTGGCAGGCAGATTCTTTACCTCTAGCGCCACCTGGGAAGCCCTGATAGGCACTATGTCAGGAGCTAAATGTATTGAAATGTAAAAGACTATAAATGCTTAAAAAACCAACTCCTTACATGGTCACAGGAGGAAAGTTACTTTAATCCTCAAGGTGTGGATGCATTTAGAATTTGAGAAGGGAAGAAGCCTACTAATTTTCCAAATGTATAATCGCCTTCTCCCCTTGTTAGCTTAGGGATTTCCCACCCAGTTGTACAAGGTACATTATCTGAAGTCATTTAACTTGTTGACCATCACATTCTTGGAATAAGTAAAGTCTCTGCAGGTGAAATTAAACAAACAACGCCAGTGACCTCTTTAGCTGCTCCAGTATTGGTCCAAGGGTTTAAAATAATAAGCTGCATTTTTCACTGAGTCTTGCTGACAGACAGTATCAGCAGGGCATGAGGTTAGAAGTATAATCCTCTTTGATGAATAGTTCAAGAGAATTATTGTTAAACCTTTTGTAAATATAAGTTTTTTTTAAAAGTCATAATAATGATTTTAGATAAAGAGTATGACAACAAGATCCTACTGTATAGCATAGGGAACAATATCCTACAATAAACCATAATTGATAAGACTATAAAGAAAGAATGTATATTTGTGTATAACTGACTCATTTTGCTGTACAGCAGAACTTGGACAACATACTTTAATAATATGTTATTAACCACCATACTTTAATAATAATTTAAAAAATAGGCCAGGCTGTCCACCAATCTCAGGTGACCACGATCCTCCCTTGAACCAGTTGCCACATCCTGAAAAAAATACAGGGAGGAGACAAGTTTTGAATCGGATGGTTTTTAACCAAAATGCACAAAAAAATGATAGAAATGACTGCCTCTCCCCCAGAAGTTAGTATCTGACATAGAAATTGAACTCTATAAAAATAAGGTCTTGTTTTTTACATACCTGAAAAAATACTGTGAATAATTGATATAAATGTAAGATTTATGCATTTAGTTAGGCTCAGTAGATTAGTAATCAATTATGTTGTTAGTGCATCAGAAAATGTATCTCAGTATCTCAATTTCTCATTTGTGATAATAAATGGAGTCAATCATATTAAGGTAATTCAGTCTTGTCTTAGCCAATAGTTTCCACTTTCTTGGCAATCAGGCTTACTACCTGAGTGACCAACAGGTAGGATATCCACTGGCACTGATACTGCCAAATAGGAAGGTGGTAGAACCAGCAGCAGATGAGGAAGAGGAGAACAGGGGGGCCCCAGGTAATCCACAGACTGACATGGCAGTCCTTAATGTGGTTAGTCAAAGGCATTAGATGCTGCTGCTGCTGCTGCTGCTAAGTCACTTCAGTCATGTCCGACTCTGTGTGACCCCATAGATGGCAGCCCACCAGGCTCCCCCATCCCTGGGATTCTCCAGGCAAGAATACTGGAGTGGGTTGCCATTTCCTTCTCCAATGCATGAAAGAGAAAAGTGAAAGTGAAGTCGCTCAGTCTGTCCGACTGTTAGCGACCCAATGGACTGCAGCCCACCAGGCTACTCCGTCCATTGGATTTTCCAGGCAAGAGTACTGGGGTGGGGTGCCATTGCCTTCCCTGAGGCATTAGATGAGGGGTCTGCATTTCGTGCCCAGCTGGCTCAATTTCAGCCTCACTTGGACCAACTGGGACTCGATTTTTTTTTTGGAATAGAGCCCCTGGGTGAATCCTGGCACCAAGCAGAACTTCCTGAACTCCATTGACTCACTGCAAACTGCCTGACCTTGCAGGGAGAGTTATGTGCATAGATGAACTGAAGCATCCAAAGAACAGAAAGAACTCGCCTTGTTTGGGTCACTATATGTTCTGTGAAGGGGCTTTTCTGGTGGCTCAGCAGGAAAGAATCTGCCTGCAATGCAGGAGGCCTGGGTTTGATGCTTGGGTTGGGAAGATCCTCTGGAGAAGGGAAAGGCTGCCCACTCCAATATTCTTGCCTGGGAAATCCTATGGACGGAGGAGCCTGGCGGGCTACAGTCCACGGGGTTGCAAGACACGACTTAGTGACTAAACCACCATTATTACCATGTTCTCTGAACTGCCTCCGTGACGGCATCAGGCTTTTAATGCAAAGATATGAACTATATTAAAAACTGGATGGACCTGTCGTATAGAGTGACGCAAGTTAGAGAAAAGCAAATATCGAATATGAATGCAAATAACGTGCAATATAGAAAAGTGGGACAAATGAACCTATTTGCAGGGCAGAAATAGAGACACAGACATGGCGAACAGACAAGTGGACGTGGGGTGGGGGCGAAGAGGGGGGTGGGAAGAATTGGGAGATTAGGATTGATATATACACCGACAGGTGTAAAATAGATAGCTAGTGGGAGCCTGCTGTATAGCCCAGGGAACTCAGCTCGGTGCTCTGTGATGATCTAGCGCGGTGGGGTGGGGGTGAGGTGGGAGGGAGGGAGTGGATATATGTAGACATACAGCTGATTCACTGCCTTGTACAGCAGAAACTAACACAATATCGCAAAGCTGTTATACTTCAATTAACAAAAGGAAAGAATATGCTGAAATGTAAACTCCAGGAAAGGATATAAAGTACACTTCTTTCCTTAACTTTTCCCCAGGCCTAGAACAGTGCCTGACTCTTGGTAGGTGCTCAAAAAATAGCTGTGAACAGAAGTTTCTGACTTCCAGGAGTTTAAAACCCGGAAGAGGGGACAGAGCATGGCCAGAAATACCTATGACCGAGGCAGCGCTGTGGCTTGTCTCCAGGCAGGCAGAAATGGTGTGGAGGAGGGAGAGGTTCTATCTGGGTTGATAAGGCAGTTTCATGATGGAGGAGGGGTATTTGGGGGAAACACGAGCAAGAGGAAAAAAGAAACTGAAAATATAGGGTGAAGGCTTATGCAAAAGATTAGTGTTAGAGGAAAGGTCTAAAAGTCATCTCCAGTGAAAATCCGAAGAGGCCATGACTCAATCAGAGAATCTGGAGAGATTTGAGAATCAAAACAAGTACCCAACTAATGGTTGGTTTAAAAAAAAAGTAAAAGTGAAAGCATTAGTCCCTCAGTCATGTCCAACTCTTTGCAACCACACGGACTGTAGCCTGCCAGGCTCTTCTGTGCATGAGATTTTCCAGCAAGAAAACTGGAGTGGGTTGCCATTTCCTTCTCTAGGGGATCTTCTCAAGCCAGGCATTGAACGCGCATCTCTTATGTCGCCTGTATGCAGGTGGATTCTGTTACCATCCGGGGTATAGAAATAGTTTATCAGAACAGTGAACAACAACGAAGCTCTTTAGGCCATTCTTTCTGGTAACGTTTACTTTCACATTAAATCAGTCATGAGAAAAACAGGATATAAACTGGACAAATGAGCTTTTTTTGACTTCCTTTTTAATATAAGAAATTGGTTACTTCCTAGGCCTCATTTCAGTCTCATTTTACTGAAAACATTGGCAAATAGCAGAGCAGCAGAGAGGGGATTTAATCCTACAAACTGAGACTTAAATAGGACTGTTGTGTCTGTGGTGGTCATCACTGTCCCCTCAGCTTTTAGCACCATACTTGGCACACAGTAGATGCTCAGTGAATCTTGGCTGAATGAACCAGTACGAGGAGGTCCTGTGTGCAAACCTCTGGGGGCGCATTCTGGGCTAAGTAAAGATGGAGTCAGTTCCTCTCTTCAGAGTTCACAGCCCAAGCTGGGGATAAGGTGGGACTGTGGGCAGGGAACAGGCACAGACTTAAATAGCTGTGCCGAAAGACAGTGTGATGACCGCAAGCATTGTGTTCAAGTAGTATAACAATAATAAACTATCTATTTAGTAAATTATCTATTTAGTTTATTATTGCTGTAAAGTTATTTCACAGTTTATGTAGTATTTTATTCATTTGGTTCACCCACAATGCGGGGGGCAGGGCGGGGGACGCTTCTTAAAGGACAGATTGCAGGTGCAAGAGAGTCGGGCTATTTATGAGAGATCAGAAAAGGCTTAGAGGAGATGGGATTTGAACTTGGCCTTAAAGGGTGGATAGTCGATAGACTTCAACTTTATTGAATACATACTATTGAACCCCTGGGTTGGGGAGATCTCCTGGAGGAGGGCATGCCAACCCACTCCTGGAGAATTCCATGGGCAGAAGAGTCTGATGGGCTACAGTCCATGGAGACGCAAAGAGTCAGACAGGACTGAGAGATGGCATCACTGACTCGATGGACATGAGTCTGAGTGAACTCTGGGAGTTGATGATGGACAGGGAGGCCTGGAGTGCTGCGATTGATGGGGTCGCAAAGAGTCAGACATGACTGAGCAATGGAACTGAACTGAACTATGGGAATTCTTCGTGTTGGAATATGCATGTATGTTGATGTGTATTTAGAACCTGCATGTATATTGAAATGTATTTAGAACATATGTATATTGATAAGCATTTAGAATATGTCTTTCTGGATTTGGGGAATACTGGGCTGCAGCCAGCAATGTGTAGGTGTATTCTTAAGCTTTTTTTCCATTCACAGCACCCTCAGTGCCCATAGGCCAAAAGAAATACCTGACAGTTTCTGTTCATTTCAGCAATAAAGTTCATACAACCTAATGAGAATTTATGTCCTAACAATTTAGTGGCTGATTGAAAATATAATTGTACACATTGAAATACATATGTATCTTTTTCTTTCTTAAGAAGTTTTATTTATGGCTGTGCTGGATCTTTGTTGCTATGTGCAGGCTTTCTCTAGTTGTGGCGAATGGAGGCTACCCTTCCTTGCGGTGAGCGGGCTTCTCTTTGCTGTGGTTTCTCTTGTTGTGGACCACGGGCTCTAACGGGCGTGGGCTTCAGTAGTTGTGGCACACGGGCTTAATTGCTCCATGGCACATGGAATCTTCTTGGACCAGGGATTGAACCCATGTCCCCTGCAGTGGGAGCATGGATTCTTAAACAGTGGACCACCAGGAAAGTCCCTATTGTTTTCAGTCTTAAGCGATAGTTAATTTTATGTGCTGACTTGGCATGGCATAGTATCCCTGTGTGTGCTGTGTGCTCAGCCAGCGAGTCATGTCAGACTCTTTGAGACCCCACAGACTGTAGCTCACCAGGCTCTTCTGTCCATGCGATTTCCCAGGCAAGAATACTGGAATGAGTGGCCGTTTCCTACTTCAGGGACTCTTCCCGACCCAGGGATTTTTTGTCTCCTACATTGGCAGGCAGATTCTTTACTGCTGTGCCACCTGGGAAGCCCGTGTGCTTGGTCATACGCCAGTCTGGATGTTGCTCTGAAGGTATTTTTTAGATGAGATTAACACCTGGATCAGTAGACCTTGAGAGAAGCAGATTACTCTCCATGATGTGGATGGGCCTCATGCAATCTTCCTGAGGCCTTAAGAGATAATAGCTGAGGGCTCTCAGGGAGGAAGGAACCCTGCCTCCAGACTGTCCTCACACTCAGCTGTATCGCCAGCTATTCCCTAAGTCTCCAGCCTGCTGGCCTGCCTTGCAGATTTGGGACTTGCCAGCCCCCACAGTGGTGTGAGCCAGTTCCTAAAATCAGTCTCTCTCTGTGTACACACACATATCCTACTGGTTCTGTTTCTCTGGAAAATGCTAACCACTGGGATTACATGCTTCCTTGGGCACCGCCTAGCCTCTCATGCCTTACAAACAGATGGGACAATGTTTCCTGTTCCATCTTGAACTTTTTATCACCACTTCTCAGAACCCTGCTTTAAAACGATGATGTCATCCAAAGGACTGTAGGTGATTTCATGTCGAAACAGGAAACTACCTCAAGCTGGTATTTTGTATGGTGACCAACAGGTGTCAAATATGACTGTATTTCCCTCGGAAATGTAACGCATCCCTCAGCACATCTGTGGGCGAGCTGTGACGTCGGGGCAGCCGTGTGCTCACTTTAGGAACTGTGCGTACCGGTGTACAGGAACCATGGGGATGAGATGAGCTCAGACCAAGAGCAGAGATGAGCCCCAGAGGACACCTGCGAGGAAGAGGCAGAGGCAGAGGAGCTTTTCAGGGGCAAGTCTGGTGGAGACTGGAGACACAGGAAAGAACTGATGCCCGCTCTGCACAGGGCAGGGAAAATAAGATCCCAGCTAAGAAACAAGTTCGGGCCCAGGACAGAAGACAGGAGGAAATGTTCTCTGCCTCCTGCATGGTCAGCGGAGTCAGGGTGGTGGAGCTATAGTAACATGTTCACCCTTTCTCTCTTTTCCAGTTTTTTTTTTTACATGTCTATGTCTTCATTGTATAATGAAAAAAGATATATTTAAACCATGAAAAAAACACTTTCTAGCTCTGTTGTTACTCAGCACACCTGATCTTATTTTTTATTTTTTCCTCTTCTGTCCAGTTTCAGCCTTGAGGGGTATGTGTGAGTATGGGAGTGTTTTGGAGGTAGGAGGACATGGACAGGAATAGGTCGGAGGAGATAGTAAAATAAGGATGTAACAGAAAAAACTATTTCCAGGTTTGCTTTTCTTCATGAAATGTTCAGTAGAATTAGGGAGGTGAAGCAGATTTGCAGAAGTCCAAACAAGGAAGTTGCAGTTAGAAGCTTAAGACACGCAAACTAGAGCAGGAGGTGGAAGGTGGCGGGGTGGAGCAGGCCCTGGAGAGGATGAGAGGATTGTACTGGTGAGTTGAGCTGGGAGGAACACCGAGGTGAGCCTTAACACTGCACTTGGACTAGACCCCAGCAAAGAGGCTTGAATGGATGGTGTGGGGCTCTGCTTTGAATCAAAGCCATAGTTTTCTCAAGACAGCATTAAAGCCACCAGGCTTTGCCAAAGCACTTTGAATCTTTTGGCATTTGTTGAAATTAATTTGCCCATAAGAAAATTCAAGTATCTAGCTTTGTGAAGTGTTCATTCAGGGAAATTTTTCTGTGCATTAACTAAAACCCATAATAATGAAAAAACAATGTGACACAATGGAGAGGTGATATAATTAAGCATATATACCAGGCTTTGCCAAAGCACTTTGAATCTTTTGGCATTTGTTGAAATTAATTTGCCCATAAGAAAATTCAAGTATCTAGCTTTGTGAAGTGTTCATTCAGGGAAATTTTTCTGTGCATTAACTAAAACCCATAATAATGAAAAAACAATGTGACACAATGGAGAGGTGATATAATTAAGCATATAAATCTCTTGATTTTTTTGAAATTACTATCATCTTGACACTGGTGGTTTCATCAGGTAAAAGCAGTGATGCCAAGAGTCACGTGGCTGGAACTGTTGGGGTTATTTTGCATATAAGATGAAACTCAGTTTGGCATCTATTTTTATTTTGAAGAAAAACTAAAGGATAAAAAAGCATCCCATTCCAGTTCTCCAGGAAGGTTATGATTTTAATTCCCCACCACAGAAAATGCAAAGAAATTTGTAATTACACTTCATGCATGGCACTCCAAAGAGGAAAAATAAATTGATACCCATCTACCCCAAATCTGTAGATCAGACCTAGAATGGCTAATCACAGATATAAATTGTATGCTTGCTGCTGATTGCTTTCTCGTCAGTCCAATGTGAACAATTAAGATTTAGATTTTAGTGTGGCTGCAACGTTTTCGAAGTGTGACTCAAAAGTAAAAGTTTATTTTAAAATTCTCTTAATCTTGGTTTACACTTTTCATTCCTTTTTGGTTGAAGTATTATCTTCAAGAGGCCCGTATTAAACTGTAAGTACAGATTTGGGCTGTTTTCAGAGCATCACAGCACCTTACCATTTATCAGAATAACCAGAACTGATTGAGAAAAAACAACTGCTTTTTTTTTTTTTTTTTAAACTGTGTAAAAACAAGACAGCTTTCAGTAGTAGTCACCATTCATTGATATAGCGGGATGGAGGTGGTTCTGAGGGGCCCACCAGTGGTTTTCCACCTTCTCATTCCCATCACAGACAGCCAGGAACATCTTAGAAACTATAGAAGAAATGATGCAGCTGCTATGAAAACAGTGCAGTAGTTCCTAAAAAAAAAAAAAAAGTTACAAATAAAATTACTGTATGACCCAACAGTTCAACTTCATGGTATGTATATACTCAATAGAATTGTGAACTGGGACTCAAAAGACATTTGTGCACCCAAGTTCATGGGAGGATTATTTATGACAGCCAAAAAGCCCACATGTCTACCAGTGGAAGAATAGATATAAAATGGGGTGTGCACACATAATAGAATATTGCATGCATGCGTGCTAAGTCGCTTCAGTCATGTCCAATTCTTTGCGACCCCTGCTTGCAAGGCTATAGCCTGCCAGGCTCCTCTGTCCATGGGATTCATGCCCTCCTCCAGGGGATCTTCCCGACCCAGGGATCGAACCTGTGTCTCTTACATCTCCTGGATTGGCAGGCAGGCTCTCTACCATTTGCACCACCTGGGAAGCCCCGTGGAATATTATTCAGCCTTAAAAAGGAATGAAATCCTGTTACATGCTACAACATGGGTGAACCCTCAGGACATTATGCTAAGTGAACTGACTCAGTCATGGAAAGACAAATAGGATTCCACTTCTGTGAGGTACCTAGAGTAGAGAAATGCAGGCAGAAAGCAGAATGATTAGTGATTATCATGAGTGCATGGGTACAGGGAGCTTCCGCAGCCTGGAAAGCCCTCTGGAGATGGATGGTGGTGGCAGTTGCACAGCAGCGTGAATGTGCTGAATGCCACCGAACCATGCACTGAAAAAATGGTAAGGACTGTACTTTCATATCATGTTTATTTTACCACTACTGAACGAACAAAACCAAAAACAGCAGAGGAGTGGGTGACACACAGAAACTCAGACCCAGTGTGTCTGCAGCAGGGGCCAGGCTGCAGTGATGCTGGGCTCAGGCGTGCGTGGTCTCCGGAGTGCTGAGACGCGCATGGCACAGCCAGCAGTGAGGAGCCCACGCCGCTCAGTGACGGGAAGGCCTCCAGGCACCAGGAGGAGAGAAGGGCGTGTGAAGGGCAGGGAGGTCCCGGTAGAGAAGACGACCCTGGTGTGGCCAAGGGGTTATTCCAGCGACCAGAATTCAGGCATTTGGAGTAATCTGTGCACATGGGCCAGAAGGGTCTTTCAGTCACATCTGGGCAACTGTCCTTCAAAGCAAGCAAGGTGGGTGGATGTCTGTCCCACCTCCAAGAAGCATCAGCTCTTCCTGGGTCCTGCTTCACCTGCTGCTCAGATGAGACTCTGGAAGATAGTGGACACTCATCTTCACTCTGCTTTGAGCAAAGCAGAGGTAGAAGGGAGGCTCAGAATGAAGGGACCATACTACAGACCAGCCACTCATGATTGGATAAAGCAGCTTTTTTAGATGCTTCAGAGAGAGACGTGCCTTACCCTTCCCTCTTTCATTTGTGGGGACGTGAACCTGGGTTCACACCTTTGTTGCTTCTTGAGCCCGGCCTTCTCCTGACCCAGAAGCATCTTAGTGAACATAGGATTAATGGATTAACCCATGCATACATTCAGTTTCTACACACGCACTGGACGTTTCGTGCATGCTGTTCACCAAGTCAGGTGAACGAGAGTTCAGCTGAGTCCATCCTTCCATGCCAGGAGAGATCCCTTGACAAGGCTGCATTTCTGCTTTGCCAGAAGAATCTCGTGACTGTCAATAATAGCTAGCCCTGGTGTTCCTACCGAAGCTCTTTATTGAATACAATTCATCTTAGATGACCTTTACTTTTTAGGAATAGTTCTTTATTTGAGAAGTGCAGATTGCAAACAGCCTAATCAACCCTCTGGCTTTTGGTTATTAGCATTCCATCTGCTTTATAATGCCATGTAAAAACCAGCTGTGCTAGGGAGGAAAAAATTACTGAATCTGTTTCTCTGGAAGAAAAATTTGTGTGGCATTAAAATTGCCAAATGGCAGGGTCTTCTTTTGGGGGGTGTGTGTGTGAGTGAGACTCACTTAAGATGTTTGTCATATTTCTTCTTCAAGTCCCAGAGCTCAGGTGTCATAGTTAATGTTAGAGTTATGAACAAAAGTGTTTCTAAAAAAACTAAAGGAGGAATAATAATTTTAATCATCAGTTCAGTTCAGTCACTCAGTTGTGTCTGACTCATTGTGACCCCATGGACTGCAGCACGCCAGGCGTCCATATCCATCACCAACTCCCAGAGTTTACTCAAACTCATGTCCATTGAGTTGGTGATGCCATCCAACCATCTCATCCTCTATTGTCCCCTTCTTCTCCCGCCTTCAATCTTCCCCAGCATCACGGTCTTTTCAGATGAGTCAATTCTTCGCATCAGGTGGCCAAAGTGTTGGAGTTTCAGCTTCAACATCAGTCCTTCCAATGAATATTCAGGACTGATTTCCTTTAGGATGGACTGGTTTTATCTCCTTGTAGTCCAAGGGACTCTCAAGAGTCTTCACTAACACCACAGTTCGGTAGCGTCAATTCTTTGGCACTCAGCTTTCGATATAGTCCAACTCTCACATCCATACATGACCACTGGAAAAACCATAGCCTTGAAAACCATAGCCTTGACTAGACGGACCTTTGTTGGCAAAGTAATGTCTCTGCTTTTTAATATGCTGTCTAGGTTGGTTATAACTTTTCTTCCAAGGAGTAAATGTCTTTTAATTTCATGGCTACAGTCACCATCTGCCGTGATTTTGGAATTTTGATCATAAGTTGTTGTAAATAATTTTATTATAAATGATTAAATGTTGCAGACTTAAGCATTAGCTCTTGGGCTGACTAGTCACTAAATATGGAGAGGAAAATACAAACAAAAGGTTGAGTGCAGGGTGGGAGTATTATTAAGAATTCTTGGATTTTTCTTTCCGAGCTGTGGCCCATCAGTTGTTTATTTCGTAGTTCTGCTGCTTCAGGACTCTTTATGTCTTAGACTCTACTTTTTTGAAAGGTGGTGTTGATACTTGTTTGTATGCTGGTCTTGTCAAGTCTTGCAAACTTGTTCTGCTGCTATGTTAATTTCTTGGATAGATGCCTAAGATCATCATGTTTGTTCATAACAATGCTTATATGTGCTTTTATTCATGGACTGCTTGAAAGAGCCTTCCCCTCCTGGGTTGATCATGAGCTTGATCCCCAGACCTCCACCCTGCTCCAGACACTGGCTGTTCAGAACTTGAGTTGAGGGAGGTATAAGCCAGTGATCATCAAAGTGCTGGTCAGGTGCCACCTTCTCAACTTGAAATAATTCTAGAAATCCTCATTTCTGTTTATCAAGAAACTGCCAAAGTCACCTGGAAATGAGCAGTTTGAAACTGAAGCTGTTTTCTGACTGGTCTTCATTCTTCCATTATTCCCTCGTAACAGACATGTGGAGCCATGATTTGCAAGTTCTTTGAAGATAGAATCTTGTCTTTGGGATTTTCTTTTCCCTTTCAGGTTTGGAGCTTAGCTCTTTGATTTCAGGGAGGAAAATTCAGGCAGGCTATGGCAATTCAGCCGTGTCCACCATCATCAGTTGCTGGGGTCATGGATAAATTGGGAACAATTTGGGGGATATATAGGACTGAGATGAGATGAGGTGTGTGGTCCCTGGGGGAGCAGCTGAAAATGAGAGTGGGAAGGTCATCTCTTCAGCCCTTCAACTTACAGATGAGACCCTGGGGAGAACACAGGGCTCTCACCAAGCTCCCAGAGTTAATGGTGACTCAGCCACCATACCCTTTACCATCTGCATTTCATAGCACAATATGGATGGATCCTCTTAAACCTCTCAGACAAGACTAATTACAAGCAGCCAGTTGATCCTATAATGCACCAATTTGTCTGGTCTGGCTATAAGATTAGAGAAAATTATGCTCTTGCTGCAGAAGGAGGAAAACAGTAGTAAGTAATGGGACAGAAGTTTTCGCTTTGCATGTGGATGTGAATGGACAGGTGTGGATGTGGATGTACACTTTGGCGTGCTGATGAAGAAAACATAGAAACCTGTTAATTTGCTGGTTTCTCTCCTAAACTCAATTTCGGTATTTTTGTAGTTTTTTTTTCCCTATGCCATTTTTTGGTATAGATTTATGTTCTTTGAATTATATCCTCTGGGGTAGGATTTGGGGTTCTCATTCTTCCAATCCACAGTTCTAGAATTATTTGAGCTTACAGGTGGGAAAGTGTGCACTGGTTAAGTCACCCATCCTCTCTAATCGGTTGCATTGATGGTTTACTGTCGTGGGACTATCGGTACCAAGGGTGGGTTACTGCCACCTCCCTATCCAGCACCCTCTTTTAGATTCCTCATGGGTCCATTGCCTAACTTATTAAACAAAATAAGTTTAAATAAAATTAAATAAAATTTTGCATGCCATTGAAAAATTTTAATGACCTCTTTTATTTTTTTAAAAGATTCATTGATTTATTGACTCACTTTGGGCTGTGCTGGAACTCCCTTGCTGCGAGTGGGCTTTCTCAGTCATGGCTATCAGGGGCTCATCTGCAGCCGTGGTGCACGGGCTGTGCCCTCTCTCGTTTCAGAGGACGGGCTCTCTTGTTTCGGTTCACCGCTTCAGTAGTTGTGGCACGGGGGCTCAGTTGTTTCTCAGCCTGTGGAATCGAACCAGGGATCGAACCCACGTCCCCTACCTTGGCAGGCAGACATGGGTTCTTAGCCAATAGACCACTAGGGAAGCCCTAATGATCCTTTTGTTAACAAAAGGAGTTTATCCTGGCAGTGAACATTATTACCTACATTGGAATTCAGAGATGGCATAAGGATGTTTCTAGGATTCGCCCTTCACTTGCTTGTCTGCACTAGATCTTTTTTTTTTTTTTTTTTTTGCTGCACTAGATCTTTGTTGCAGCATGCGGAA
>SJYX01012336.1:388767-453716 GCA_006410675.1 Oreotragus oreotragus
TTTTTTTTTTTTTTTTTTTTTGCTGCACTAGATCTTTGTTGCAGCATGCGGACTCTCTAGTTGCTGCGTGTGACCTTAGTTGCCCCCCAGCATGTGGGATCTTAGTTCCCCGACCAGGGATCAAACCCATGTCCTCTGCATTGGAAGGCAGAGTCTTAACTACTGGACCACCATCGAAGTTCCACAGTGGTCTTCTGCCTCTTTCTTTCCTAAGCTGTGTGGTATAGGCTCGAGTCTCCTTTGTATCCATCCTGTGTATGTTAGCATTTTTCAGGATTGTCTCTCTCCCAGGCATCCCTTGGAGGCAGGCCGGTCCAGTTCCCAGGCCCACTCACGATGTTTCTAAGAGAACACCGTTGTTCTTTTTTCCTAGAACCCATTAACCCAGAATAAACAGAGGGTTCCTTTCCCAACCACCTCAGTGACTTACCTCACCTCTTTCTCAGAAGATTTACACAGGCATCTATGGCTTTGAGAGAGAGGCTACTCTCTCTTCACCCTTCCAATGAAGTTGTAAAGAAAAGCTCCTTTGGTAATGACAAGTAATTGCACTCATATTTCTGTTTTAGATTTTGTTCATGCTCTGTGCAGTTTTGTTCCATTTATGCGTTTCATTGTCAGTGAAACAGCATGTTCTCCAGCTAAGTACTTCCCTGAAAATTACTTGGTTTTCACTTACTTAGAGCTACTCAGGTAAAGGATGGGTCATCTTTGTAAGAGCTATAATGTTTTGTTTCGCTTCACCAAATGTGTGTGTGTGTGGCTCAGACGGTAAAGAATCTGCTTGCAATGTGGGAGACTGGTTTGATCTCTTGAGTCGGGAGATTTCCTGGAGAATGGAATGGCAACCCACTCCAGTATTCTTTGCCTGGAGATCTACATGGACAGAGGAACCTGGTGGGCTACAGTCCATGGGATCACAAGACCTCATGCATACATATGTATATCATTGGGTTATATAGTTAAAGGGAATCATGAACATAAAATGATCAATTTTGGTTTTTAAGATGAACAGTGTTAAAAATAAGCTTGTATGCTCCTGAGAATGATCTAGAGAAAAGAAGGGTGTGATTGTAGGAGGGGAGAAACTGAACAAAGCCTTGGGATTTAGTGGGAGGCTTAGCCTTAGGAACAGAAACAGCTTTTCCATCTTTGCAGCCAGGAAGGCATCATCTGTGGGCATGTAAATCTGGCGGATGAGGGTGAGAGGTGAGGTAGTTCTCACCTGTCAATGACACAGAAAGAAAGGTGATCAGCTAAGAGTAAGAAGAGGATATTGGAAGTTTGAGGGGAGAAAACCCGCTATGAAATAGATTGTAATCTTGGAAAATAAAAAGTAAAATAAAAAAGTAAAATCATGAGGAACGCATAGAAGAGTCATTTAGCAGAGTTAAGTTTGAGATTTATGTTAAGGAAATTAAGACCATTAAGCAGAGCTGTGTGAGTTTGTTTTTTTTTCCTTCCAGCAGTTTTAGCAGCTCAGTGGGAACCAGTTAGGTTGAGCCTGTGTTTGTTTTGCATTTATTCTCTTCTCGGCTGTGCCGGGTCTTCGTTGCTGTGAGGGGGCTTCCCCTGGGTGCAGCAAGCAGGGGCTGCTCTCTAGTTGCGCTGCGTGGGCTTCTCTTGTTGCAGAGCATCGGCTCTAGGGCACGGGAGCTCACTAGTTGTGGCACACAGCCGTAGTTGCCTTGCCGCACGTGAGAATCTGAGTTCCTGGACCAGGGAGAGAGCCCACGTCCCATGCCTTGGCAGGCAGATTCTTAATCGCTGGACCACCGGGGAAGTCCTGACGGGAACTGTATGGAATGCTGGACTAGTGCAACAGAGGGTCGGACTGATGAAGATATTGCAAGGAATTGCCCACGCAGCTGGACCACAGAGTCTAAATTGGGTGTGATGAGGTGGACGCTGGATTGAGATTGAAGGATAAGATTCCTGTTGGATCAAGGATCATTGGAAAGTGTTTTTGATGGTTTCATCATTATGCCTTCAATCTGTATGACTGTGCACTGTTTAAACAGTGCCCTATGTGGCCAAATGTCCTGAGGCTACGTGGTGGAGAGGATGGATGTCCATAGATCCAGTATCCAAATACTCATATCAGGGAAAGCCTCAGGAGCGTGATTTTTATTTAAAAGTCTCTGTTAGCAGTTGGAGAGATGATGACAGTAGATTTGTTTATCATCCTTTTCTTTTTGGTCTGTGTTGGGTCTCCATTGCGACCGGGGGGCTTCACTAGGAGCGTCGCTCAGTTGCCATGAGGCATGTGGGAATCTTACTTCTCTGACCAGGGACTGAACGTTCATCCCCTGCGCTGGAAGGTGGATTCTTAACCAGTGGACCACCAGGGAAATCCCTGTTTATCATCCTTCATTCACTTTGAAGCTAGTGATGTTTTTAAAGCTCAAATGTTTTTAATAAATGGGGAAAAAAATCTGTCCCTTTAAAAAATTTCTTTTTTATTCATTTGAAAAGCAAATCTCAGTAAAGGTGAAAATTAATATCTAGTCCTCTGGAAATAATTTTTTAAAGTAAATCACATCCATTAGGGAAATTCAAAAAGTTCAAAAAGCATTAAAAAAAATCCTGTCCTACAGATAGACAGAAATGAGTTTCTATCTTTTGACAAATCTCTTCTCCAGGGGATCTTCCCGACCCAGGAATAGAACTGGAGTCTCCTGCATTGCAGGTGGATTCTTTAACAGCTGAGCTACCAGGGAAGCCCCTTTAAAATAGTAGTTTTTATTATTTAATGTCACTTTATTTGTAATGGCTATAAGATGTTTGTTAATTTTTTAAAGATATGAAATTATTATTGTTAGACATTGAAATCTTTTCATGTGTATGAAATGATGACAGCTCAGCAGTGAGCCCCAGGAACAAACTATTTAAGTTGTAAATATACCAATTAAAGGAGCGACAACTTACCCTAAGTCCTTGTAGGGAGCATTGTTCCTATTTCAGCAAGTTCCTGGACTGTCTGGATGAAAGTCCCATTGTTAGCAGAGGTCCCCGACCCCCAGGCTGTGGACTGGTAGGAACTGGGCCGCACAGCAGGAGGTGAGCGGTGGGCAGGGAAATGAGACACGCTTCATCTGTATTTACAGCCGTTCCCCATCGCTGTCCCATCACCCCGAGATGGGACCGTCTAGCTGCAGGAAAACCAGCTCAGGGCTCCCACTGATTCTGCATTATGGTGAGTTGTATAATTATTTCATTATATATCATAATGTAAAAATAATGTAAGAAATAAAGTGCCCAATAAATATGTGCTTGAAACATCCTGAAACTATTCCACAAAAGTGGTCCCTGATGCCAAAAGGGATGGGGACAGCTGATTATAAGGACTTTGAATACCTGAGAAAGTAAAGGGACCTTACTTTACACTCACTTCTTACTTCTTTATCTTTTCCATCAAGCTGTTTCATTACTAGTTGGATTGATGCTGTTAGATATTGTAAGTTGGAAATTTTCCTTCCTTCCTATTAGCTGTTATCTTACAAGTCTTCAGGAGCTTGAAATTAACATTTTATAGGTGAGAAACTTAAATCACAAAAATTCTGCTTGCTTCCTCTACCCTTTCCCCAGCTAAGAATTAAAAAGAGTGCTACTTTTTTTTTTTTTTGATGGCGGAATATTTTGGTCTAGCTCATGCCATACAAATACTTATGAGAACTTAGTTTGAGCAAATCTGACAAAAGCTTTGTAACACAGGTGTACTTATCTAATTCATTTTTTTTCGCGAGCTCTAACATTTCTCAAATGTAAAGGTATGAAGGGCATGGTTACCAAAAACAAATAGATGTGAACAGGGCTGTGTTATTAAATGTCATGCTTCTTGATTTGTTGGTCATGTATTATCTCAAACAAAAATGGATTTTCCTACTCTTCTGTTTTTGCATTTTTGAAAATGGGCTGTCCACAAACTGGTTTGTGGCATTTTTATTTTGCAGTGAGGAGGAAATGGAAATAAATAGAAATGATTTGGTTCCTCTCCCAATTATATGAATTAATACTGGTTCTCAAAATTCTCTTACATAAGGAAGGGTACAGTTGAGATAGAATGGTGTTTTGTTGGTAACTAGGGAAGAGAGTCGAAGAAGGCAATGGCACCCCACTCCAGTACTCTTGCCTGGAAAATCCCATAGACGGAGGAGCCTGGTGGGCTGCAGTCCATGGGGTCGCTAAGAATCGGACATGACTGAGCGACTTCACTTTCACTTTCATGCATCGAAGAAGGAAATGGGAACCCACTCCAGTGTTCTTGCCTGGAGAATCCCAGGGATGGGGGAGCCTGGTGGGCTGCCCTCTATGGAGTCACACAGAATCAGACACGACTGAAGCAACTTAACAGCAGCAGCAGCAGCAGGGAAGAGAGTGATATGCAACAGCTGATGGAGTGTTAATGATGCTTAATAATTTTAAGCAGAGTAAGATGGCAAATTCTTGTCCACATTGGAACTGTTTTGTGCATACCACTTTTAGACTTTCTTTCATTGGTTATATTTGTTTCTTGACATTTCAAGATAGTGTAGAATATTTGGTTTTTGTTTTCTGAAAGATGAAAAGTGCAGACTCATTGCATTTATTTAAGAAAGAATGCAAGTTAGTGGTAGTCTTCTAAATTGATATCGCTTCTTCTTTGGTGAGAACTAGCTTAGGTATTGTCAGAATTTTATTTATTTGAAAAAATATTTATTTATCTGGCCACGCTGAGTCTTGGTTGTTGCATGCAGGATCTTCTATCTTCATGGCTGCATGTGAAGTCTTAGTTTCAGCATGTGGAATCTAGTTCCCTGAGCAGGGATCAAATCTGGGCCCTCTGCATTGGGAGGATGGTCTTAGCCACTGAACCACCAAGCAAGTCCCTTGTCAGCATTTTTTTAAAAACCTTTCATGGGTGTTATTTTCACAAGGCAGAGTAAGATGCCAGTTATCGATGTTTCATAAGTACTAGTTCGACAGACTTGCATCACTGTGATACCCAGTTTTGGCATATCAAGAAAGTGAGATGTTTAGCAGTCTTTCCTAAAATGTGGTTACATATGTGATTTTTAATTATGCTTTTTTGCCATTTTCTTAATTTGCATAAAAGTCCCCTTTCAGTATAAATGTAAGGGAATTGCTCATTGAGTCCTCCATGCTTTACATATTATTATGTACTAATACCTCTCAAGACCCGTTTTTTAAAAAAGATTTTTGGCCACACCACATGGCATGAGTTTGAGTAAACTCCAAGAGATGGTGAAGGACAGGGAATCCTGGAATCCTACAGTCCACGGGGTCAAAGAGTCAGACGCACCTGAGCAGCTGAATGAAAACAACAGCAGCATGGCCTGTGGGACCTTAGGCCCTGACTAGGGATCAGACCCGTGTCCACTGTATTGGAAGGTGGAGTCTTAACCGCTGGACTGCTGGGGCAGTCCCAAATACCCTCTGTTTTTTACTTACTTTTGTTTTGATTCCCATTTCACTGATGAAGAAATAGAGGCACAGCAGGTATATATAACTTGCCTAGGATCAGAACAAACAAATGGCAGAGCCAGGATTGAACCCCTAGTCCCAAAGAGTGTGATCTTAGGTCTGTGTATTGTATTTTTTCAGTTCCAGCGTTCTGGGACCTGATGATCTCCGTCTGCTGCACGTGGTCCTGGTGCCCTCTGTCCTGGAATGTTAGTCATCTTTGTGTGTGACCCTGTGACGCTCTGATTGGGACCCAAACTGGGGCCACTGAGCAGTCAAACAGCTCTATTAACAGAGAAGTCAGTGTCCTTATTTTTTACTTCCTAGGAATAAATGAGTACTTGATATCCTGTTTTCAAATTTCCATGACTGTATCCCTCTTCATGAGCTACAAAATGTCCTCAGGAACAGTGTAATTAAATATGGCTTTGTCTCTTGATTTTTGAGACCCACATTTATGTCTCTATTCATAGCTTGTCTTAGGACCTCTGTGATTCCATGTACTGAACTGGTCTCCATATATATCTCTGTATAAGCTGGGGTCCCAGTTTTGTTAATTGAATTTGCAGCGTGAGATAGGAAATCACTGTCCTTTTGTATGTATCTTTCCAAGATTCAAAGCTTGGTATTGTTTGATAGGATTCACTGATAACACTGTTATGATTTATAACATATGCATTCGTACTGTATTAAACTATCCATCCCTTTGTGCTTGTTACTCAGAGGAAAGTAAGACTTCTTGTACTCTTAATGAGAAAAATCTCTTCTCTGGGTAAAACCCTATAGAGTACTCCCCTTGTCCTAGAGCCAAAGAAGAAAGATAAATTGTCTTAAGATGTAAGAACATCTCTTGTTGGATAATTAGCCCTTTACAGACCTAAGGGAGCAGTGATAGAGTGTCCCCTCTGATGGAGCACGTCAGTTGGAAGTTGAGTGTAAACACTCCTGTATTTAGCAAACCAGATGTTATTTAACTTTTCTGAGCCTTCATCTTCTCACCAGTTAATTAAGATTAAGAATACTTATGATACTGGCTTTATTGACATCTAAGTATATTCATATAATGTGGTTAGTGCTGTGCCTTTCTCCCAGTGTAGGCGCTCAATAAGGGGTAATTATTTGATTACTGAATATTAATATGCTACTGAAAGGATCTTGAGCAGTTTTGGAGAATAAGCCATTAGCTAGCAAAGAAATAATAAGGGAAAATGCACTTAGGCAAATGCACTAAGCGAATGTGGTTTCGTGGGTTTGCCTAAAATATAGGAAATACTTTTTAAAAATAAGGAAAAATAAGGGTAAAAGAATCTTTCTTGTTGACTTAAGGCCTTGTTTGATTTGTCTCATGTATAACTTACATGAGACTCAAAAGCATGGACTGTTTCCAGAATAACTAGGAACTTAAAAGTAAGGCTGTTTGACCCTTTGAACAATTCTTTTAGTGACTTAAGAAGATATAAATGGAGGTCATCAGTCAGGAAGCACATAGTTTCCAAAGAAACTTTTTAGAAAAGGCGAAGGGAACCCTTCCACGGAATCCTGATACAGATCTCTCATTTAAGAGAAGAGGAGTGCAGACTTTCTGAACCTCTGACCCTGTCATCTGTCTGGGTGGCGTCAGGGGTCTCCTTGCCCTCTTCTGCCTTATGGATCCAAATCAACTCTTAGAGAAACAGCGGGGTCGTTTTACAGAAGAAAGCAGCAAAGTCCACGAAGATGCCTGTTACAAGCATAGCATTAGATGTGTGTCTGATTGCGAAAGACGTTAGTCTTAGGATCTTCAGTGGCTAAGCATCAGCAGTATTAATACACTTGAATTTGTGAAAGTGGATTTCAGGTATTTACGAGGAAACTCTCACTACAGAGGTTGAATAGAAAAAGATAGGAGAATCCTGCGGTCCTGACTGCGCTTTAATGAAACTTAGGTACAGGAAACAACAAGAGGCGAGTCTCAGGAAGATAGGGAAGGCAGGAGGAAACCCAATGGGATGAGAAGTGCTTGAATAGCTGAGACCTGAACAGGAATGCTGTGCCAAGCAGGGGCCTGGCAGAGGGCCCAGGAGGAGGACAAAGAAACAGCAGCTGAGCTGGAGCAGGAAATGAGAAGCAACTTTCAAAACACATCAAGGGGGACCTTCTTTAAGTACATCAGAAATAACAAGACAGGGAAATGTTTCTCTGTTCCCCAGAGGAAGGAGCTGGTTTTAAATGACAGCCATAGGGCAGGTTGTCTGCCTTTCCCCCTGCACAGAAGCATAACTTCATTGCTTTAGTAGAATCTGGTAGTTTTGACCAGGAGTAGGGAACATTATCAGAAGAGCTGAAGGAAGGCTCTTTTAGCAGGCTACGTGTGTGTGTGTTTGTATTGTTGTTGTTTATGGGTCTAGTTCTCTGAACAGGGGTGGAACCCGGGCCCCCTGCATTTGGAGCTCGATGCCTTCGCCACCGGACTACCAGTGGAGTCCCAGAAGTGATTAGTTTTCACTGCACAAATCTTGAGCTAAGTGGCTACCTGTCGGAGCATATTGAAAATGTGTTTAAATAGAAACTAATGTTCTTGGTGGAATGGGTAAAAAGGATCATAGAGAGACAGTTAAAAAATGATCAGTACCAGATCCAGTGCTTATTCAAAATGTTCTATAACCTGTAAGATGTTCAGGAAACACAGAACATGACCAGGCTGCTGGTGGGAATAGGGAGAAGGGAGCAATTTAGGTCAGGATGGTCTTGGCCATTTGGAGGCATGGTTATACATGAAGTAGTGGAAGATAAGGTCAGGGAAGAGGGTAGGGGGCGTAGGAGAGTACTTGCATTTTCATATGTAAGCATCATGATGGTCCTGATTTGAATGCATGCTTAGAAGGCATACATTTTGAGTTTATCTGATGGTTTGGTTTTTACCCAAAGCAGTATTGCGTTGGTTTCTTTCTGAGCCCTGCAAGTTGCCTTTTTTCTGGGCCAACTACCTTCTAAGAATAGTTTAAGAGAAGGTCTTGTACGTATAAAGCTCAAAATCAATAGGCCAACCTACAAGATCAGGTAACAGAGGACCTTGTAGTAAATTCAGGTCTTAGCCTTGGGTAAGCAAGGATCTAGTCTTAGCTCTGCAATAAGAGTGAAGTCATTGAAAAGAGTCACAAGGATGGTTAACAAATTGGGAAAACTAAAGTGCCCAGGTGAAACGAAACTCGAATAAAGTGACATTATTTATTTTTAATTTTTTTGGCCTGCCAGGATCTTAATTCCCTGATCAGGGATTGAACCCACACACCCTGCATTGGAAGCACAGAATCTTAACCATTGTACCATCATGGAAGTCCCCAGTGATAACTTATTAATGTTAAGTATCTGAAGGACTTTTTAAAACAGCCACATTCGTGATATGTTTTATATTTCTTCTGATGAAAAAGAGGGCAAAGGCTTACCTGAATAAAGGATTTGGAATAGATTTAAAGAAAGATTGTATGACCCTTATAAAATGTTGAGATAAGGTTGTGGGGAACAATGTATGTTTCCTTCTAAGAGATCTTTAAAAGTATGAGCAATTATATTTTGGGGATGAGTACATTTGATACATTTATAAAATGTTTGACTTTGAATATTAACTAGGCAGTGAAGAAGATGAACCTTAGGATTGCTTTCAACTGTATGTATATTTTTTAATATTTATTTTTATTTATTTATTTGGCTGTGCCAGGTCTTACTTGCAGCACACGGGATCTTTGATCTTTTTTGCAGCACTTGGGGCTCTTCAGTTGTGGCACTCTAATTCTTAGATGAGGCATATGGAATCTAGTACCCTGACCAGGGATTGAACCCAGGCCCCCTGCATTGGGAACATGGAGTCTTAGCCACTGGACCACCAGGGAAGTCCTATATATATTCGAATTGGTTTTATTGGCATTTTCCTCTTCCTACTACAGCTGTGTGTTTAGCTGCCTTCTAATGGCTGTGTAATTCCTTTATGGTAGTATTTATAAGCTTTTATTATATTCGTTTGCTCAATTAACAGTCTCCTTGATGCCTCTCAGCTCTGTAAATGGACAAAGTCTATCTTGTTCACCATCATGACTTCAGTTCCAACCCATTACCTGTCACTCAGTTGTAATATTTGTCAAATGAATGATAATGTGGGTTGAAGTATGACTTACATTGTGAGCTTAGAAGGTTGTCATTTTTAGAACAATTTGTTAGATGCTCAGTTCAGTTCAGTCGCTCAGTTGCATCCAACTCTGCTACCCCATGGACTGCAGAGGCTAGAATATCACTAAAATGAATTTCCCGATCTTGAGCATTTTGTTGAAGTCCTGTTGCTGAAATTGTCTGTTATTTGAATCAAAGGATGTCCTCTCTAATCATCTTGTGAAATGTAAATGGGATCGACACAACTGTACTTGCATGTCCCTAACCACATTATTCATAATTAACAAAAAGTGGAAATAATCCAAATGTCCATGAATGAATGAATGAATGAATAAAGAGTGGTATCTCTACACTTAGCAACTGAATGACAGCAGCAATGCAGCGGGATAGTATTTGGCAATAAAAAGCAATGAAGTGTTGATACATGTCACATCATGGATGTATTTTGAAAACATTATGCTACTCAGAGAGACTCACATATTATATGATTCTACTTAACTGTGAAATGTCCAGAACAGGCAAATGCACAGAGATAAAAGGTAAACTGGTAGTTGCCTAGGGCTGAGAGAGTTAAGAGGAGATGGGAAGTGAATGCTAGTAGGCGTGGGGTTTCTGAATACGACTGCCATCGTGGTTGTCCAACCCTGTGAATATTCTAATACCATTAAATTGTGTACCTTTGCTTTGCAGTTTTTTAAAAAGATGAGTACTATGTACTGAAGTTTAAAAAAAGATTTATTTTTGTATGTACTTATTTTTGGCTGTCAGGTCTTAGAAGCAGCACTCAGGATCTTTGCTGCAGCTCATGGGCTTCTCTCTAGTTGAAGCTTGCAGGCTCAGTAGTTGTGGCTTGACAGCTTAGTTGTTCTGCAAAGCCCACCAGGGATGGCACCTGTGTCCCCTGCATTGGAAGCTGGATTCTTAACCACTGGACCACCAAGGAAGTCCTTTTTTTTTTCTCTTTTGTGCAATTTTTAAAGCCTTATTTATTTATTTTTGGAAATATAATTGGTTTGCTGCTGCTGCTGCTGCTAAGTCACTTCAGTCGTGTCCGACTCTTTGTGACCCCATAGAGGGCAGCCCACCAGGCTCCCCCGTCCCTGAGATTCTCCAGGCAAGAATACTGGAGTGGGTTGCCATTTCCTTCTCCAATGCATGAAAGAGAAAAGTGAAAGTGAAGTCGCTCAGTCTGTCCGACTGTTAGCGACCCCATGGACTGCAGCCCACCAGGCTCCTCCATCCATGGGATTTTCCAGGCAAGAGTACTGGGGTGGGGTGCCATTGCCTTCCCCGATAATTGGTTTACCATATTATATTCATACAACATAGTCATTCAATATTTTTATAGGTTGTACTTCATTTAAAGTTATTATAAAATATTGGGTACATTTTCTGTGCTCAGGTGTATACTCTAGGGGTTTGTTGTTGCTGTTGTTGTTTTGACCACACCACGTGGCATTCAGGGTCTTAGTTCCCCAACCAGGAATTAAACTCCTGCCCCCTGCAGTAGAAGCTCGGAGACTTAACCACCGCACCTCCAGGGAAGTCCCCATTTGTACACTTTAAAAGAGTGCATTCCTATTGCCAGTCACCCTGGTAATAGACCTCTAGCGAGAAAAGAACATGAAGAACATATTCAGACGGTAGAAAATTCAGTTGTTTTTCCTCCTGTCCGGATTTGCCTTTGACCAAGGGTATCTAAGCAATTAGGGTTTCCCAGGTGGTGCTAGTGGTAAAGAACCTGCCGCCATTGCAGGAGACACCAGGGAAGAGGGTTTGATTCCTGGGTTGGGAGGATCCCCCAGAGGATGTGTGGCAACCCACTCCAGTATTCCTGACTGAAGAATTACATGGACACAGGGCCTGGCAGGCTACAGTCCACTGGGGTGCAAAAGAGCTGGACACCACTGAGCGCAGCACAGCACACAGCAGCTAAGACTGTATTTGGCAAACACTTTTTTACAAAACAAGCAGTGTAGGGTCTTCGCTGTTGTGCCTTAGAAAGGGTGCAGACCTCCTAACCCTGCACGTAGCACAGAGGAGCTTCAGGGTGGATTTCTGTGTCTGTGTCACCCTTTACAACATGGATAAGGGTACTGTGACCCCATCCAGTTCAGGACTGCATTCATGTTGATTTATCCAGGACCTGGCACAGGGTAGGAGGACCGCATTGTTTATTGCATTATCTATAGTTGCAGCCATGAAATTAAAAAACGCTTACTCCTTGGAAGGAAAGTTATGACCAACCTAGATTCCCCGCCCGCGCCCGCGCCCCGCCCCCGCCGCGCGCACAGCCCGGCCGCAGCGCGCACCCGGCACACAGGCGCCGCCGCGCTCCGAGCGCTCAGACCGCGGCCGCCGCCGGCCAGCAGACCGAGTCTGCACGCCCGACATGCGCCTCGGCTAGCGACTCCCCTGCCCGCGAGCACCGTGCGTCCTCCCCTCGGTTATTTCTCTCCTTCTCTCTCTCTTACACACGCACAGACACACGCGCTCGCGCTCACACGCACAGCCTCGCACCAGTCCATCTCCCGGAGGAGAAAACATTTCCTTGGCGCCCCCTCCCTCTTCATTCAGACCCGCAGAGGAGCCGCGCGGTGGGAACCCCCAGATCGTCTGGAAATGCTAATCCTAAAGCGCTTCCTCGCCTGTATTCAGCTCCTCTGTGTTTGCCGCCTGGGTGAGTGATAACATTTACATTTCCCCTCCGGGGACGCGGGTCGGGGGTTTTCAGAGCCTTCGGTACTTGCTGCCGCGCCACCATCTAGCAGGGAGGGCAGAGGGACGGCGGACTGGGGCGCCCGCCGCGGTGGTCGCGGCGGCACGGCGGGTGTCAGCGGCGCGGGAGGATGCGCCCGCTTTCCACCTCGCACCTCCGCCGCGGTCCACCTGCGGGCAGGCATGGTGCTCCCGCCGCCGAGAGAGGGCTTGCCCATCGCGCCCCCTGTCCTCGCAGCCCGTCTCTCTCCTCTTTGCAAAGTGTGGAAAGAGCCTCTTCGATACACATTTTAAAAAACGATAAATACAGCCGTGCGGCGGGGCTACGTACTGTATGGCATTCTTGCTGTTAAGTTCATGGTATGGCTATTTGGGGCTTGAATGAGAAATACACGTGTCTGTTGCGAATTAAACACATGCATGCACACACACCGAAAGGTAGTAACAGGAGCAGGCACCAACCTGACTTTTCGGTGTTTTTCTGTACTTTTAATTTAGTCACATTCAAGTCTGGGCATTACTTAAAAAAAAAAAAAGTTTTAATCAGAATTTCCATCAACGTTCTGCCACTGCTGCCAACGTCAGAGGAAAGGTGCAGGTTGACAGTTACTGGGATTCATCTTTCACCCACCACCTTCCAGGTTACACCTTTACTATTGAAACTGCCTTCTGAAAAAGCCAGGTAGAATATTTACCTGGGATGCAGATCCAAGTGTTCCTAGCATTTTCTGGAAGAATTATAAAACTAGATTTTTGTATTCTGTTAACGAAATGTCTTTTTTCCTTCGTGAAGATGTTCTATTATGATGGAATATAATAGGTTTGGAGGCATTAACTTGAAAGGTAGAAGATATACCTCTGTTTGTGAATACCCATACCTGACTTTTTTTTCAGTTAGAGGATCCTAATTTGTTTTCTAGATTGCTCATAATAAAATAGATATTAACTTATATTTTTCATCCAAGAGATGTGCCGCTCTTGGCACGGTAATTTTTACAAAAAGAAATAATTTCCATGTTCTAACTAATGGGAATTGCGTTGTAAACATGGTGATAGTTGCCAATAGCATGCCAGATACACGGACATGACTTAAATTCTAAAAGCTTTCGGGAAGTGCTCAGGGATGATGTGATGCACGTGGTTGACATTTCAAGACTTGCAGGGAATCTGGTCCTGGTTTTCTCTAAAACCATACAATTGATTCTGGTGAAGGGAAGACATTTTTTGAAAGTGCTGCGGTCATTGAATACACACCTGTTGAATTTGTTTCTGTTATAGATCTGTGTTAACAATAAAGCCAGATTCTCTTGGTACTTAAAATCTCACTGTAATCTAAAAATAAACCAGAGAATATTTATTTGTATGCCACCTAAACCACATGCCCTGAGTATATTGTGAAGTTTTAAAATTGAGATATAATTTGCATGGCATAATCCATCTTTTTAAATTGTTGAGTTCAGTGGGTATTAGCATATTCACAAAGTTGTGCAGCCTTCCTCATCTGCTTATAGAACATTGTAATCAGCCTCCTAAAAAACTTCCATGAAGTCATTCCTCATTCTCTCTGACCCTAGCCCTGGCAATCACTAATCTACTTTCTTTTTCTATGGATGTTTCTATTCTGAGCATTTATATAAATAGGACCATATGATATGTGGCCTCTGGTGTCTGGCTTCATTCACATAGTATAGTGTTTTCAAGATTCATTCATGTTGTAGCATGTATCAGTACTTCATTCCCTTTTGTGGCTGAATCCTATTCCATTTCAATACACCATGTTTTGCAAAGGCTTTTCTCAGGAAAGCATTATTAGTAGCCTGTTGCTTGGTGTTTATAGATTTCAGCTTATTGTACATTTTCTTTAATGTTTTGATGATATAAAATTTAACTGGAAAGAATTAAATGAATTATTTAAGAATATCACAAGTTTATGTGATGATATTGAATGTGAGCTTGCATTAGAACTCAGAATGAGTTTTTTGAGTGGCAGGTAAATACTTTCATATCCCTTCCCACTTTAACAAAGTTGGCCTTCTACATTGTTGCTTACATGGCCTTGGGGCCATGGCTACCTCAGATGGAATGAATGTTTGATCTCAGGATAGTACATTTTGAAAGACGAGAGCACATTATCTACAAATAAGTTTGGTCTCCACTTCAATTATTTTCCTCTCAGCGTCCACTAGTGAATTTGTGGATGTGTTTACTAATCTTCAGGTCTTTGGAACCAATGAGAGGACTGGCACGTGAAATACATGCTCAGGAAAGGTCCACCCACTGAGACTTGCTGTTCAGGTTGACAGCTCCAATCCTTACCATTATCCAGAACAAGATGTAGAATTCATAAGGTGTTCATTGTTAGCAATTTAGAATGTCATAATGACCTTATCAATTTTGTCTCCAAAATGTCCTGATATTTTGAATTGGACATAGGGACCAATTGCTTATTTTAATTAACTCTCCAAACAGAAAAATCTTCATCAGATTATTTGGAGTAAAATGAATTCTCTCTTTCGAAATTACTACTAGAGATCATTTTAGTTCAGATGGTAAAGAATCTGCCTGTTAGTGTAGGAGACCCAGGTTCAATCCCTGGGTCGAGAAGATCCCCTGGAGAAGGGAATGGCTGTCATCTCCAGTATTCTTGCCTGGACAATCCTATGGACAGAGAAGCCTGGTGGGCTACAGTCAGTCCATGGGATGGCAAAGAGTTGGACACAACTGAGCAACACTTTCACCTTTCTTAGGTTTCGGGGGGAGGGGGAGTAAGTGAGGGGTTAAAACTATCTGTGAGTTCATCTATTTGTATAATCATATCAAGATTGGCCTGAGGCCTCAAATGTTTTTGCCAGAATTAGTTAGATCACAGTTCTTAAACTTTAGGGTACATCAGAGTCACCAGGAAAGCTTGTTAGAGCACACATTTTGGGGGCCCACCCTGAGGAGTTTCTGAGTCAGTATGTCTGGGGTGGGGCCGAGTATTGCAATGTCTAACAAATCCCCAGGATATACAGATGCTACTGGTCCAGGTCCACACTTTGACAACTGCAGAGCTAGTTTGACATTTAAATGTCCATAAAGTTTCTGGACTGTTAATAGTTTTTCACTGTGGACTTGATTTCTGATACCTGACAATATTATTTTTGAAAAAATCACATGAGGAACACAATATGTAATGTTATTCAACTGAAGATGATTCTTTATCCAAGAGGCAGAAAATAAAGATGACTCCAAGCTAATTCCCTAAGTGAATTTGGACCTTCTCTAAAATAATTGAGAGGTTATCTATGAGGTGGAGAACTAATGTAGTGATTGTATAATTCTGTTATTTAATTGTGACCCATCAAACAGGTAAGGGGAAAATCTACAGTGGCTTCCTGTAAGGAGGCTTAACTATGAGTCATGGAGGAGAAGTAAGTATGTGAGGAGCGTTTTAAAGAGGAATAGTTTCTTTCAACTAATGAGAATTCAGAATCTTTGAATTAAATGAGTTATAGTCATGCAAGGTACACTGAACTAAAATGTTTAAATAGTACTGTTAAATTTGAATCAAATTCTGAACTTTTATGTCATGTATTACTGCTTTAAGGGCCACATTAACTACAAATTATACCCAGTTCCTCTGCAAGAATTAATTGCTTCATTTATCTTGAGCGTGGAATCAGTACAATCCAGTATGTTGTGGCTCTCAACTTGGTCTATTTATCTCTGGAAGACAAATTGTAACCAGGGACAGAAAATATTCATGCCTTTCCTCTCCCAATAATAACTAGTCTCCATTCAAAAAATTAATTACTTTTGATTTGCAGAGTAGCAGTTTTCTTTATTTCATCTCTCTCTCCTTTTTATGTAGACCATAGCTGCTTCCACTCGAAAGTTTGCCGGGATAAATCATTTCATTGATGAATTCACTTATGTTCACATGTCTGCACTAGACATTTGGGGACTTGCTGATAATTTTATGTTGTGGGAATTTTGCTTCCTGCAAAAATTCACATTTTTCTGGAAGCATGAGCTGCATTTCTTCATTCCGCTGGCTCTGAGGAGATTTGAGTTTTGTCTTACCTGGTAGCGTTGCTTGACCACTGACTTGCCAGCTGTTTAGACTGATGTATGGAAATGAACCTCCCTCCTTCAGGACCAGAGGACCTTAGAGGAAGAGTTTGATTGAGAAGATGAGCTTGTGTTTTAGTTCTGTTTACCATATAGTCACATCTTGCCAGGTGCAAACCCAGTGCTGAACAAGTTACATATATTTGCTCATTTCATTCTTCCCCAAACTTTTTCAGATAGGTGTTTCATTTTACATATCTTCCAGCTGAGGAAACTGAAGCACAGAGAAGTCGCATGACTTACCAAATGTCACACAGCCTGTCTCAGTCTGTGTGTTCCGACTCTCAAGTGTGAGACCCCTTTCATTCCTGGGAGATCAGTTGGCTGTTTGAAATTTACTAATTCATTTCATATAAGAGGTGATGCTATATTTCATGTTCCCATTTGCTTTCTTTCGGATTTCCATTCATGTGCTCCCATATTACTTTCTGTCTCTCTTTTTTTAAAGAAGGCATAATTTATCATTTCTAATGTACCATTGGAAAGTTTTGACAAATGCATGTAGTCAGATAACAACCACCATGATCCAAATATGGAAATTCCCATCCGTAATGTTTTATTATTTATTTTAATATTTATTTTTTTTGCTTGCTTCGGGTCTTAGTTGCAGCAAGTGGGTTTCTCCCTAGTTGCAGTCGCTTAGTTGCCCTGCAGCATGTGGTATCTTAGTTCCCTAACCAGGGGCTGAACCCGCGTCCCTTGCATTGGACAGTGGATTCTTAATCACTGGACCACCAGGGAACTCCCCATACTATTTTAACTACTCCTCCATTGCAAGTTTCCTAAGTGCCCGGCATCTGATAGGCACTGATAATTAAGCAGCACATCAGCGTCCAGAGTCCTAATACTCAGTACCTTCAGTCCAGCTGATCTGAATCAGTCCTCACATTGAACACCTCCTTTAAGTCTCACTTTGAAGATATATTCTCCTTTTGGAACTAGTTGAGAATAAGTCTTCCAAAAATCTCTCGTAATGTGTTAAATATCTTAACTTTAAAATATTTTTAAATGTTGCCCACTTCATGAAGTAAGAATGATAAAAGTCAGAACCAGTTTTAATGAGACATAGGTACTTCTGATTGTGCTTTAACTTTTAATGTCTTGTTGGAAGTAATTCCTGGCAGCAGCCACAAGTTACAAAAGGAAATCCGTTTTTATCTGAGTTTGTAATTCTTTGAAGGTGTGTATAACATCCATACAGGCATTAAGGGAAAAATTATTTGCTCAAATGGCACAGCCCTAAAACACTTCTGTTTTAGACCTGTGCTGTGTAGTGCCATGGCCACTAGGCATATGTGGCTGTTCAGTTTGAAATGTATTGAAATGTATTGAAATGTATCGAAATATATCGATTCAGTCCTTCATTCACGCCCGCCCCATTTCAAGTGCTTAGTCGGCATATCTAACTAGTGACTGCTGCATGGGGCAGTGCACACAGAGAATATTTCTATCTCTGCAGAAAGTCTATTAAACAGCACTGCTTTAGAATCAAAAGTTGATCAAGTATTCGCTGCTTTAGAATCAAAAGTTGATAAAATATTGATTGATAGTACTGATGAAAAGTCAACTCAGCTAAAAGGACTCCTAGAGTCATTAAAATTATTTGAAATGTAGACATGTTGGTTATTTTTGGCCTGTGCTGTGTCAGCCACACAGAAATCACAGAGACATTCTGGTGGCTGGAAATAGAGCAGCCATAGATGAAGAAAGTTAAAGGGCCACTATGTGGCCTTTATGGACTGGGGTTACTGGGAGAGAAAGAGATGAGCTGATGGCCCAGGAATGAGAGCTCCCACAACTCCTTTTCTAAAATTTGTTCTAGCATTCACTGTGTTGCTTTGCATGCCCCTGCCTGTCTCCCCTAGACAAGCTAGACAAGCTTCTTGAGAGCAAAGACTGTATTTCATTCGCCCTTTGACTTAGCTTTCTTGGACTTAGCACCTGTAATAGGTGCTTAATGAATCTTTAATGCATAAGGTCATAGAGAGACAGTACTGTGAGGCTTCTTAGTAGTAGCTTTTTGCTGTTGAGATCAGCCAGTTTCCTCTGGCATTTCCTTCTTTTTGATTCTGATTTTAATTTGAAGTTAGGTCAGCTTTGATCTTTAGCCATCCATCTTTAACGCCACTCCTGGCACCAGACCTTCCCTTTCTTTGATTGTCCCAGAAATGCACCTAAGCATCACCTAGATCCTGACACTATCTGTGAATGAGAAATATAGCCCCCATGATAGATGCTGCAGGTGTAGTGGCAGAAGCAATTTTGAGTGAACATTTAATTCTAGGTGAGTTGGCAGCAATGAAGCTTGGATATGTCCTGGGAGCGGGACATCAAGCCAGTGTGTGTGTGTGTGTGTGTGTGTGTGTGCGCGTATATGCATGTGCACACATGCTTACCTGTTAGGGAGACAGGGCAATGGGGGTGAGGGATGGTCAGTAGTCAGTAATGAAAAACACAGTGTCTTGATGCCGTGAAGACAGTATTCTTAGTCAGTCAGAAACCATCATGTTGGAGGAAGTCTTCTCTGGTCAAGCTGGCCCTGGTCAGTGGCCTAGGTAGTGTCCCAAGTCAGTTCTGGAATGCAGATCAGTGACAGGAAGTGCAGTTACCTTGTGTTGATATTCGTACTTTAGCAATCTGTTTTGTCGTTAATCCCAGAGGTGATGTATTGCACATAGTTCAGCCCTGCACAGAGCAGATATTCCATGAATATTTGAATTTAGTTGAATTTAAGTAGGACAGGGCATGGAATGAGTTAGAAATTTTCACAAGAGTCAAAAACAGAAAAAGAGATCTGCTCTTTGATTAGGATCTTTGCTGTATTTTCTTCTCACTCACCTTTTTTTTTTAAATTGGCTTCTATTTCCTTTATACCCTACTTCCTTTGAGCAAGAATTTAAGGTGAAAAGAAATTCAACATGGCTCAGCACTGTAATAAAGAGTTTGATAAGAAGGAAATTGATACTATTTGATACCCTTATTTAAAAATATTTTTGATGTGTTAATATAATTGGGGAATTTGGTAGTTAACATAATTTTTAAATTATGTATTAACATTTCTTCCTGCCTAAAAATTCTAATATGCTAACATGGGAAGAATGTCTTTTTTTTTTTTATTGTTTCTGATACTTCTACACAGATATTAGAGTAAATGTGATTAATCAGAGTCCTGGTTAATGTGAATTTTCTGGTTTCATTCAGTAAGCAAGTATTAATTTATGTACACATTGACAAAAGTAAATTTTTTACAAGTTTCCTTGGAAATATTGTCTTCACATATTTAAAAAAATGATTTATTAATTAGCAAGAAAGAAGGATTTTCTGTTAAAATATTCATAAACAGCATCCACTAGTACCTTTCCATTCTTGGAGAATTGTTCTAGCCTTCTCTTTCTCTGCCTTCCCCACTTAAGTTCACAATTTTTCCGTTCTTTCACCGTCACTGACCAAACTGTTTGTTTTTTTGATGCTGAGAGCACTAATATATTTATTTAAAGATGGGTCTTCATACTAGACCTTTTGTTTGAGCTGATTAACTTAGTACCTTGAGTAGGAATACAAGAAAATGTTGCTGTTTAGAATGCCCTCTTTTTGCAGAGATCCTGGTTACCACTGGAGTCTCAGTTATGTGTTTGGAATAACAGTAAGGAACTTTCTGGATTATCTCATGGTTTTCAGTCACCTGGTCAGCAAATTAAAAGTCCTTTCTATAATGACATTTTTGCCCTTGCATTCTGACACTGCATCTTTTTGAATAGGATTCCTAAGTGTGGCAGCTCACCTGGCACACAGAACTATGCAGAATCTTGGTCTGCCCATTGGAGTGTACTGTACACATGATCTCTCATCATGTTGTTTAGGTGTGATAGAAGGTTGATAACCCTTGGTCCAGGTCAGTGGTTCTCAGTCATGGCTGTACTTTGAAATTTTCTGGTGTTAACGGGTCGAATGTTTATTTTCCCCCAACATTCTTCTTATTGTTGAAAGTCTAACCCCTCAGTATGATGGTATTTGGAGGTGGGACCTTGGAGAGATCATTTGTTTTAGATAACATCATGAAAGTGGAATCCCCTTGATGAGATTAAGGCCCTCATAAGGAAAGAGAGGCCAGAGCGCTTGCTTTCTACCTAGTGAGGACACAGAGAGAAGGCAGCTGTCTGTAAGCCAGGAAAAGCACTTTCTCCAGGAAACGGCAACCCACTCCAGTATTAGTGCCTGGAGAATCCCAGGGATGGGGGAGCCTGGTGGGCTGCCGTCTATGGGGTCACACAGAGTCGAACACGACAAGTGACTTAGCAGCAGCAGCAGCCAGGAAACAAATCTTCTAGCCCCTGGCTCTTGGATTGCTCAGTCTCCAAAACTGTGAGAAATAAATGTTTAAACCATCCAATCTATGCTATTTTTATAGCAGCCTGAGCTGACTGTATACCAGGGGAACTTTGAAAACATACTATGTCTGGGCCCTACCCTGGATCAAGTACATGTGTGAGTGTGGGCCCCAGACATGAGTATTTTCTTAAAACTCCCCAGGTAGATTGCAGAGTATGGCCAGTGTTTAAAATGACAGATCTGGGTCAACCTCATGATACTACTAAATCTTAGTAGTAGATATTTTCCTTTTCCTTAAGGTAGATATGTTGGCAAGTTTCATGTCATCCTAAAACAAAGCTAGTGCCACAGGACAAAGGCCCTGGAAAACTTCCCATCCCTACCCCCTCTTCTTAAGGCAGTTTCAGTTTCAGAGTAACCCTAGGAGGAGGAGTATGGACGATAGTGGTTAACCTCATAGTCTTTGAAGTCCGGAGGAACTTCAGGAGGCCAGACAGTCTTGGAGTTGGTCCAGAGATTCAAGTCTGTCAGCAGATGGGAGGATTACTGAATCACTCGGGTGCATTTATCAGAACATGGACACATAATATTGTTTGTTTTGTCAATAATACGTATTCTTACTGTTTAATTGAGTTGTTTATTTTCTTTCTCCATGCCTAATTTGTTAGAGTTATTGTTTTCTCTTATCTAGTAGATACAAGATCTAGCTGTATCTTTTCATTTCAGCAATTTATTTTGTGGGTGTGTTTTTTATATTACATTTTCATTATTTGTCAGGTCTAGGCTGTTTGTTTTTACCATATTTGAAAAGCCCTAATAACCCCATTTTAAAGTTAACAAAGAACATTTTTAGATGGTCCAAATAACTGTTTTAATATTTTTAATCATTAAATGACTAAATGGTGAGAACACAAGCACATATCAATTCATTGAATCTTTATTGAGCACACTGTTTGTGATAAATGTTCTCCTAGATAGAATATTCCTCTAGCGTCTGTTAAACCTTTGGAAGAGAGAAAAGTCCATATGTAAGTAGCTCTCATATTTGTCAGAGTTTGTAGAATATGAAAGTGTGAGTTGTGTGGGAGTGTAGGCTAACCTCACCTCTGGGAACATTTCTAAGAGGAGATGGGGTTGGATGGAGATCCTGAAGGGTGAAAGGATAGGTCTTCAAGGGTCACTGTTTGGGGGGGTATTAGTGGTAAAAAGGATGGCATGCACAGAAGCATGGAATGAAAATGATAATGTGGTGTTTTGAGGGAGAACAAATTGGGAAGGGTGTGTCTCAGTGGAATAGTTTCAAATGGTAGGTGGGATTTTGGAATTTATCCCGTATATGAAGGGGAGCTATTGAAGCGTTTTGAGCAGTGGAATGACTTGAGTAGATCTCTTTTCTTTAGGAAGATGACTTCAGTATATCGGCGTAGGGTGGATTGATGCAGAGTGAGACTGGGAATCAGGAAGCTCAAGTAAAAAACTATTACCCTGTGTAATAGTGGAAATGTATCATTTGGAGGTATAATACTACCCTCCTCTTTATATAGTAATTGAACGTTTAAAAGTATTTCAAACACATTGCCTCCTATGATATGTGTCATGGGTGTGATGGCTCGGACTTGATGTCATACTTACTCTGGAGAGCAAATCCTTGGTGGTCCTCGGTGGAATGTCCTCCCTGGAAAGGTGAAGATGTAGCTAGGACTGTTTAAAGTCAGAGAAATATCAGGGAAGGAAAAACGGAGGCAGACAATACATACAGTTCTACAGAGTTTGATAATTAGAAGAAAGAGACACAGAGGAAGATAGTGTGAAGACTGCTTATTTATTGACCAGTAGAACAACACATTTGTTACCTCAAGATGGAGGAATTGATGGTAAACATTTCCTCAGAACTGATTAACTCAGTGCCTTGAGAAGTAATAAGAAGAAGTAGTGCTGCTAAAAATGATCTGTTTTTATTGATTTTAGTTGAGCCTGGTGGGCTGCCGTCTATGGGGTCACACAGAGTCGAACACGACAAGTGACTTAGCAGCAGCAGCAGCCAGGAAACAAATCTTCTAGCCCCTGGCTCTTGGATTGCTCAGTCTCCAAAACTGTGAGAAATAAATGTTTAAACCATCCAATCTATGCTATTTTTATAGCAGCCTGAGCTGACTGTATACCAGGGGAACTTTGAAAACATACTATGTCTGGGCCCTACCCTGGATCAAGTACATGTGTGAGTGTGGGCCCCAGACATGAGTATTTTCTTAAAACTCCCCAGGTAGATTGCAGAGTATGGCCAGTGTTTAAAATGACAGATCTGGGTCAACCTCATGATACTACTAAATCTTAGTAGTAGATATTTTCCTTTTCCTTAAGGTAGATATGTTGGCAAGTTTCATGTCATCCTAAAACAAAGCTAGTGCCACAGGACAAAGGCCCTGGAAAACTTCCCATCCCTACCCCCTCTTCTTAAGGCAGTTTCAGTTTCAGAGTAACCCTAGGAGGAGGAGTATGGACGATAGTGGTTAACCTCATAGTCTTTGAAGTCCGGAGGAACTTCAGGAGGCCAGACAGTCTTGGAGTTGGTCCAGAGATTCAAGTCTGTCAGCAGATGGGAGGATTACTGAATCACTCGGGTGCATTTATCAGAACATGGACACATAATATTGTTTGTTTTGTCAATAATACGTATTCTTACTGTTTAATTGAGTTGTTTATTTTCTTTCTCCATGCCTAATTTGTTAGAGTTATTGTTTTCTCTTATCTAGTAGATACAAGATCTAGCTGTATCTTTTCATTTCAGCAATTTATTTTGTGGGTGTGTTTTTTATATTACATTTTCATTATTTGTCAGGTCTAGGCTGTTTGTTTTTACCATATTTGAAAAGCCCTAATAACCCCATTTTAAAGTTAACAAAGAACATTTTTAGATGGTCCAAATAACTGTTTTAATATTTTTAATCATTAAATGACTAAATGGTGAGAACACAAGCACATATCAATTCATTGAATCTTTATTGAGCACACTGTTTGTGATAAATGTTCTCCTAGATAGAATATTCCTCTAGCGTCTGTTAAACCTTTGGAAGAGAGAAAAGTCCATATGTAAGTAGCTCTCATATTTGTCAGAGTTTGTAGAATATGAAAGTGTGAGTTGTGTGGGAGTGTAGGCTAACCTCACCTCTGGGAACATTTCTAAGAGGAGATGGGGTTGGATGGAGATCCTGAAGGGTGAAAGGATAGGTCTTCAAGGGTCACTGTTTGGGGGGGTATTAGTGGTAAAAAGGATGGCATGCACAGAAGCATGGAATGAAAATGATAATGTGGTGTTTTGAGGGAGAACAAATTGGGAAGGGTGTGTCTCAGTGGAATAGTTTCAAATGGTAGGTGGGATTTTGGAATTTATCCCGTATATGAAGGGGAGCTATTGAAGCGTTTTGAGCAGTGGAATGACTTGAGTAGATCTCTTTTCTTTAGGAAGATGACTTCAGTATATCGGCGTAGGGTGGATTGATGCAGAGTGAGACTGGGAATCAGGAAGCTCAAGTAAAAAACTATTACCCTGTGTAATAGTGGAAATGTATCATTTGGAGGTATAATACTACCCTCCTCTTTATATAGTAATTGAACGTTTAAAAGTATTTCAAACACATTGCCTCCTATGATATGTGTCATGGGTGTGATGGCTCGGACTTGATGTCATACTTACTCTGGAGAGCAAATCCTTGGTGGTCCTCGGTGGAATGTCCTCCCTGGAAAGGTGAAGATGTAGCTAGGACTGTTTAAAGTCAGAGAAATATCAGGGAAGGAAAAACGGAGGCAGACAATACATACAGTTCTACAGAGTTTGATAATTAGAAGAAAGAGACACAGAGGAAGATAGTGTGAAGACTGCTTATTTATTGACCAGTAGAACAACACATTTGTTACCTCAAGATGGAGGAATTGATGGTAAACATTTCCTCAGAACTGATTAACTCAGTGCCTTGAGAAGTAATAAGAAGAAGTAGTGCTGCTAAAAATGATCTGTTTTTATTGATTTTAGTCACAACTCTTAAAAAAGCTTTTTTTTTTTTTTTTTTAAGAATAGGAGGGATTTGAGTATATTCATAGTGTCAGGTTAACTTTAGTGTCTTATCAAAACTCTCTGCTTCATTCACCTTTAAGATCCTTGTGTTTGTCCTTTTTAAAATGAGCACAGGTACATTGTGACATTTCAGTCAGCTGTCTGCCAGTAAGAAGGCTTTCTTAATATCCATGATTTCAGATTACTTGAAGGCTATCATATTCCTATCACATAAGCTAATACCTTTGTATATTGCTGGCAGCTTGTGTTTTACATAAAAATAGTGCAGTGGAAAAATGATCCAGAAAATAGTCTTCCTAGAATTTGTTTTAAAGTTGATTTTAGCAATTTTTTTTCTTTCAAATCATGAAAGATGCAATAGGATTTTTTCTATTGTATATCTCTTGCTGCTGCTGCTAAGTCACTTTAGTCGTGTCCGACTCTTTGTGACCCCATAGACGGCAGCCCACCAGGCTCCCCCGTCCCTGGGATTCTCCAGGCAAGAACACTAGAGTGGGTTGCCATTTCCTTCTCCAATGCATGAAAGAGAAAAGTGAAAGTGAAGTTGCTCAGTCTGTCCAACTGTTAGTGACCCCATGGACTGCAGCCCACCAGGCTACTCTGTCCATTGGATTTTCCAGGCAAGAGTACTGGGGTGGGGTAAGATGTATTAATAATGCATGAAGTGGTAAATTAATGAATCATGAAGTTTCAGAAAAGGATAAAATGGCAGCTATCAAGGGTAGAAATGTAAGCATATTTTCCATGTGTAATGAAAAAATGCAGCTATATTATGTTGTATGAGTTGAATTCAAGCCTTTTGTATTTAAGATGTATGGCTTAATGAATTCATGAGTAATATTTGGGTATGGTCACGTTTCCTTGGCTTTCAGAGTGGGGAAATGACATTTAGTATATATATTTATATAATACCTTAGTATATATAAATATGTTTATAAATATATATGCATATATTATATATTATGTGTGCATACTCATTTGCTCAGTCATGCCTGACTCTTTGTGACTGCATGAACTGTAGCCTGCCAGGCTCCTCTGTCCATGGAGTTTTCTGGGCAGGAATACTGTAGTGAGGCGCCACTTCCTACTTCAGGGGATCTTCCCTACCCAGGTGTCAAACCCAGGTCTCTTGTGTTTCTGGCATTGCCACTGCACCACCTGGGAAGCCATATATTGTGTAGATATGCATTTATACATGATAAATAAATATGCATATATACTCTACACACAGACACACATGCATGTTTTCTTGCTTCTCAAAACTGATACTGACTTATTAAGCATTCAAAGATTACATCTTTGGGAAAAATCATTAAATACAATGAAAGGAATTATCCAGGATATTTTAAGCTTGACTTTTCCTTCCTCCTGTGTAAAGAAAGGAGAGGAAGAAGGTCTGTCTTTTCCTGTGACCTGAACACAGTGCTGTTCTACAAAGGGGTTGAGTCCGGTTGTGATCAGTGGAACTCATTTCATCAACCTCCCTGAACAACCACGAGTGCTTATCGCTGTGCTTGACTTCAGTAGTTTTTCTCTTTGAGGAGTTAGTCTGATTACAGATATAAAACGTAACCTAGTGGGAGCATATTAGAATAGAGAATAATGAAATACATGTTAGATTGTATGAATCAGAGTTAAGTCTGTGAAAGTCATTTAAAAATACAAAATAAAGATGTGAATTCATTTAAAAAAACGTCTCTGTGAGCATATGAGCAGCAGGTCCTCTTTTTTGAACATGGAGCATTTACTGTTTCATTCAGTAATTTTAAGCTTTTTTTATGTCCCCTTCAATATTCTACCCTACCACATTCGAAATAAGTAGCAAAATATATAGGCAAAATGTGCGGGTTAAAACACTCTTGTATGTTCTCTCCAACATTACATACTGCTAAGAAAATGTCACATAATTTACATGGTTCAGTCTGTCCCGATTTGAGGTTAACTGTTTGGTGGTGGCAGCTGCTGTTCTGTGACAAAGGTAAACACTTGGTTCTCCAATTCAAAGAATGAATTGATATGCATATGATTCTTAGTTAAAAGTCTATCAGAATGGGACAAGAATTTTGGACATAGATAGCAGTGCTGTCTGCTAAATGGATTCCTGGAAAGAAGCACAAGGAATGAAGTCATTTTTAATTAGCCAGTATGGCTGGTGCATGTTGTCCTGAAATCCTTTATGAAACAGTACAACCTGGGCATCATCCATCCTGCAAGAGAATATCCCATAATGCTTCTCTCTTGCCTGTGATTCCAACTTATTTTCTTCCTAACTTTTCATTACATTTTAGTCATTTAGTATTCTTGGCGGAAGAGATCAAGAACACACAAGATGCTTCTTTGTTCCTCAATAGTTTATTCAGAATTTTACCTGAACCCCGTCCGTCCCCCTCCAAAACGACGAAACATCCGTATGAAAGTACTCTGGTTCTATACTTCGCAGGAACTTTTTAAGGTGGCTGTTTTCTCCTCTTCTCCCCCTTTCCTCTCGCTTCTCCACATTTTAAAATTAGGATTTTACAGCATCTATTTGAAAAAATAAAACAACTGTTAGGTTTTACAAACATGATGAGAGATTAAGTTATATTCAACACAATGGCTTTCAAGCAAGTGAAGATAAGAAAATGTTTAGCCGAATAATCTCACTACTAATGATGATGTCATATAAACCCTTTTACTGGGAGTGGGGTTGGGTCTTTTCTGAATACTGGCAGAGAATGTGCACTTCCACATAGTGAGTTTTCCCTTTTCAATAGATGGGGAGTGCTGACTTTTTAAAACATGAGGCTTTCAGACTGTCATACACAGTCTGCAGGAGATTTGTTTGGGTGATTGCATTGCTGGAGAAAACTCACTGAAAGTAGGTCATCAAGAAAAGATTGATATAGACTTTTTGTGTGAAAGTAATTATGCTTGTTTATTGCATTCTGCTACATTCTGGTATGCCAGACTATGCAGTGCCAGTGAGAAAATATGTTCTCATCATCCCACTTAGGATTTGTAGTCTGCCGTTTAAGTTGCCGCTGATTGAACTTCTTAAGATTCTTATACCATACTCAATAACAAAGAATGAAAAGTTTTTTGCATATTGCCTATGTTCTTGCAGCACCACCTATAAATTCCAGACACATATATTGGTTGATCAAAACACATCTGGAAAGTTCCACCATATTAAATCTCTCTCTCTCTCAGGCATGCATGCTTACACACACATAAACACACACATACATGGGCCATGAAAATAGCAACAAACGCATCTCTTATTAATTTAGTAAATACTCACCAAAATGCATACAGTTCAATAAACATACTGCAGGCATTACTTACATGACGTAAATCATTGCTTGTTGAAGGCCAGTGTTAAAAAGGCCTTTTGCAAGTTTAGAAACTTGCATCACAGGAGAAAGAATTTCCTCTTACTACTGTGTTTCTCTAATTCTCAGGAAGAAATTCTCCTGCATCTAACCTCAGTAATGAAACACAAGATAGGAATGAGGGTTTCCATCCCTGGAAACCATTGAGAAAATAATAGAACAGATTTTGTGTTGTTTGTATTGTTCCGACTCATTTTGGGGAAAGACCTGTAGGTTCATGTAACTTGATGTCATATGGTGTCCTTAGGAAGACAGGCTGCTCCAAGACCTGAACTCAGGCTACCTGTCCAGATTGTCCTGAAGTTTCTCACCTCTAAGCCTTCATTCTGGCTCAGGGTTTTCCTTTTTCTTTGGTGGCTTGTGCCTGTCGGCATCCCTGGTTATTTTTCACCTCCACTGTGAAGCCTTCTCTGACATATCCCTTTTCTTGGGCAGAGAGGGGGTACACATCACTCCCATTGTATTTCAGTTGTTTCTAAAGCTCTCTCACTTGAAGGAGCCTTATAGCAAGACTCTAGAGACCCCTGGCCCATATAGTAGGTGCTCAGTTAATACTTGTGGCATAAGTCAGTGAGCGAAATTCTTTCCAAAGCAGTCGCTCTAAAAACAGAAAATATAACAGAATCTCTCTAGTCAAATGAAAGTATCGCCATCACCTCAGTTCATTCAGTGCACTCCTCGTCAGGGTAAGAAACTTGGGATTACATTCCTAGCATTAGGAATTAGAATTCAGTTCACCCTCAAATTCACTCAGTCCCTCTTATTGAAAAACAAAAACAAACCAAAAATAGGTCAATCAAATCACATTCTCACTTTAGTAGGTCCAAGAGTCTATATAGATTTTGGACTGAATTGGCAAACCATCGTGGACGACTTCCTAAGGGCTTTTTCCTCTTGGCATTCAGACTTTTAAGAAGGAAAATTAAGTGATTGGAATAGAGTACAATAGTGAATGCAGACGAAGGGAAGAAAGATGACTGGCCAGAAACAGGAGAGAAAGAGAACTATAAGTTTCTTTATTCTAAGGAGCGGTGGGAGAATCTACTTTTTGGCCTGTACAGCGGATGCACCATTTCTGTGGCTAAGTTTTCCCTGTATTTCCTGTCAAGCCAGAGTTTTCATGAAACAAAAAGATACCGGATCCCTCTTGTTAACACCTCCTCGTCCCTCCAACACCCCAGCCAGTGCCAACCAAAAGCATTCCTCTCAGTTCTTTTTATCCTTTAAAAAAAAAAGCAAATAAGATCTGAGATATGTGAGATCCTGTTTGATTCAGGCATGGAGAAAACACTATATTTTACAGCCCCTGGTTACCTGTTGCTGTCAATAGCTGTATCGTCAGCCTTTTATCTTGGACTCAAAGCTTTAAAATATTTTTTGAGCAGCCTAAGTTTTTGATTTGTAGACTTAAAGCTGTTTTTCTTGGAAAAGAAAAAGCCAGTGTTCTTCATACCTGAAAGTCTCAAAAAATGTGAAAATAGCAGAATTATGCCTTGCCACGCCTGAGGGGCTGTGAGGGACGTTGTAAAACTATGTTTTGTGACAAGAATCAGAGTGTCTTTTCTTTGGGCTGCTGACCTTGTTTACAACATAGCTGGAGAAGAAGACATGCAAAACAGAAAGAGATTATGGAAACAAATAGATTGCTAAAAACAAAAATCTATTGAGATGGGGTAGTTTAGTGAAATACTATAGAAGTTAGTGTTCTGTTCAATACAAATGGTTTAAGCATTTATGAGATTAACGGACACATAGAAACTGTTTGCACATAGAAATTCTTTAACTTCCCAATTCTGCAAACAACAAGGATAAAATCTAATTCAGGAAAACTTACCCTGGTTAGAGTAGGACAGAGGATCCACTGAAATATATGATCACTTGTACTGAAAAATAGTCATTAGTTTTAACTTAGGGTGAATTGCACTAATGTTGAATAACAGGTGATTTAAGAAGTTATTTTAAAGTTTATGTTTTACTATGTCCAGGACAAAATGTAATCATTAAAAATGAAGAAATATAAAATTAAGAGAAAACAGAATGTCTGAGAAAAATAATTACAATATTCAGATGTTTAATTAAAAGACATTAAAAAAGAGTGCTTATTTAAATAAATAGTGATGCTTGATAGAATATTAACTAAGTTGTTAACAGTTTAAAAGGTATTATATATAATAGCTGGAAACAGCAATATTTGATCTGATGAAGAACTGACAAATAGCTATAAGTAATGACTAAGGCTCCTGTGAGATTCCTTTGGGAAAGGTTTTAAAACACAATTACATAAGGAGTGAATTAATTTATTGAAGTTTTAAAATTCTGAGCACAGAGAGGAATTATGTGGATTTAACATGAATTTTGAGATTTCCATCCTGTTGTTTAAAGATGTTTTAATTATTTTGGTTCTTTAAAATGAGGCCTGAGTTAAAAGTTCTGTATGAGAATCCTCACACAAAATTCAGCCTTTAATGTTATGGTTCATTGGAGGCAATGCTAGTCTTAAGGTTATGAGTGGTCTATGTTTTTGGAAAAGCTTACTGTGACTTTAGAAGCTTTTGATGAGAAATTGTCTTCTGTGCAAAAGCAGAAGGGGCAACATGATATTATAAAATGTAGATGAAAGTTCTCTGAGTGTTTTGGAAGAACTTCCATCCGGAAACAAGTCTCTGTACAAATGCTTACATTTTTAGCAGCATTATATACATTCATAATTAAATCTTTTATTTTTTCTTTCACATTGTTAGCTTAACATATGATAATACAAATTAATCAGTAAATGTGTTTAAAATAATGGCTGTTTCTTAACATGCTATTAGCTCTAACATTAAAAAAAGACTTCTGCTCCATTTCTTCCTTCCAGTTAAACTTTTGTAAAGTATTTCCTTCTCCCTTTGTTCCCCTCCCATTTACTGCTGAACCACTCTAAACAGGATTCCTTATCCACGCCTCAGAAAACTGTCCTCGTCAATTACATCAGTGTCCTCAACATGGCTGCCCCCAGTAGTCAAGGTCCCCAGTCCTCATTTTGTTGATCTTCAAGCAGCTGTTGACAGGTATCAGTTTGTTTTTCTGGGGACGCTTTGGTCACTTGGCTTCCAGAGCCCCACACCTCGATAGCTTATTGATTGCCTACTTCACTGGCAACCTCAAACACTCTTGATGGTTTCTTTTCATGTTCCGAACATTTAAATGTTGGAGTCTTCAAGACTCATTTATTTGGATGCTTCTTTTTTTCTGGCTGCACTATTTGCCTAGTGTGTGCAGTCATATCCAGCTCTTTGCGACCCCATGGGCTGTAGCCCACCAGGCTCCTCTGTCCATGGGATTTTCCAGGCAAGAACACTGGAGTGAGTCGCCATTTCCTACTTCAGGGAATCTTCCCAACTCAGGGATCAAACCCAAGTCTTTTGCATCTCCTGCACTGGCAGGCAGCTTCTTTACCTTTGCATGTTCCTGCCTGCGTTCTCAGTTGCTTCCATCATGTCTGACTCTTTGCTGTGGATTGTGGCCGGCCAGGTCCTTTGTCCATGGGATTCTCCAGGCAAGAATACTGGAGTGAGTGGCCATGCCCTCCTCAAGGGGATCTTCCTTCCTCAGGGATCGAACCCATGTTGCTTGTGTCTCCTGCATTGCAGGCAGGTTCTTTACCCACTGAGCCACCTGGGAAGCACATTCTCTACCTGGGTGACTCCCAGATTTTAACTGTTTGTTGAGACAGCTGTGGTACCAGACACTTTGTGTCCTCATGTAACCATTATAGTGCTATGATAGACATTACTGTTGTGCCCCTTCCTATTCATCTTTTATTTTCCTTCAAGTCACACCTGGAAAGTGGCAGAGCAAAGATCGAAACCCAGTTCTGTTGCTTCCAAAACCTCTGCTTTTAACCCCTGTGCCTTTCAGTGAAAATGGTTGGAGTTAGGGTTTAACGTCATTTCATCTTAGCACATACATTTCAAAGAACTAATCTCTTTAGGGAAAAAATTAACATGATTTGGCAACCTGAATCCTGAGATTTTTACATGATACTGTTGGCTCCAGGCTTGCTACCACCAATGGTGCTTTCCGAACACGGACATTTGTCACTGTTCTATCCGCTTTTGTGCCTGCCTCTCTCCCCAGACCTGGGGCACAGGGCTGTCTGTCTGCCCCCTAGGCCACCTGTCTTAATGCCCATATTTCACCAAGATCCCTCCCTTTCACCAGCTAGAAAGTCATCTTCACCTTCCCCACTAAGAAGGAAACCTGGGCAAATGATCTTTCTGAGCAGAGCAACTTTCTTTGCTTCTTTCCCAAAGCAGCTTGCAGTGGATACATTTACTCTTCATGGGCAAAAAGTGCAAGTGATCAAGAGACCCTCAGGGACTGTGGTAGCCAGAAATAGCAAGGAGTGTGATGGTGTATGATGCCATTATCCACTTTCTGAATTCATTCTCATTCAGTCATTTAACTCAGGTTTTTAAGCAATGGTTATTTTCCCTAAAAAATTACGATATCATAGTAGTCTATTGGTTGTCCTAGTTTAAGTAAAGAGGATGACAAAGAGGAGGAATAAGTGGAGGTGGAAGGAGAAGAAGAATTTTTTCCCAGTGAAGAAGGGATATCACTTCCATTGGTGGTATAGTTCAGTCTGTCATAGCAGAAAGTGATAACCTGAAAATGTATAGAGAGAAGTATGACCCATTCTGGTGTTGAAACAATTAAACATACAAGCATTTGAAGACATCCAAGAGGAGAATCCCAGGGACGGGGCAACCTGATGGGCTGCCATCTATGGGATTGCACAGAGTCGGACATGACTGAAGCGACTTAGCAGCAGCAGCAGCAAGAATATGTGCAGACTTCATAAATCTCACCACACTCACTGAATTCTCTTCAGAGAAGATCTCTTCTAATCATGCAAGGATTGGATGGTCTTTCTCATGTTCTATGTAAGGTATAAGTATAAAAACATCCAAAAGAAGTAGGAAATAGATGTTTCCCCAATCCAAAAATACCGTCATAGCATGCAGTTCCTTTAACACAATTCCTCTGTATGAAAGGAATTTCTTGGAAGTCTTTCATCTGCTGTTTTGGGTAGCTATAGTGTAAATGTAATAGGTGTTCATACTAAATTGCTTCAGTCATGTCTGACTCTTTGGTGTCATCTCTGTTATATTCAAATTGTGTTTTGTAAAGGATGAGACACTGAAGTTTGTTGTCAACCCCTACTGATTTAGAAAAAGCAGTGTTATTTTTTTCCTGCAAAGATAGTGGCAAATTCATTTGTATTCCTACACTTCCTTTGAGTAGATGAAGAAATAATCGTGCATGTGTTTGAGTAAACTGAGAATTCTGCCTAAGAAGTGCTGCTGAATGCATTGCTGATTTAGACATCAGACCAGGATGGGTGCTACTCCAACAATAAGTACATCTTGCTGGATAGTGAGGTTTTTCGTACATTTATAGTCTACTGAAGTGCAGAGTGAATTACTTAACATTGTAGTAATTCAGATTGATTAGCTTGAAGGGAAAAATGAATACAGAGTATATTTGTGAGAAGTAGAAGAAGCATAAAACAGAATAGTTAATGATGGGAGAGCATGGGGAATTAATATAAGGTGACACTGCTAGAGAACCCAGAAAATTCTAATGCTCCTGCTTATCATCATAAAGTCTCAAATTTTTGCTGTATGTAAAACTTTCCTAACTTAAAAATCTACCATTGTTTTTCTTCCCTCTTTCTCTTGATCTAAGTTTATCTTAACATTGAAGTCCCAGGACATTAAAATTTTCTTAGCTCCAAAAGTACTAACAGCTCTCATTGGATTGAAACAAAAGTTATGGGGTCCTGACTCTATTTCTTTTTCTGCTTTGCCAGTACTGCGTGGCATTGCCATTCATGACCCAGTTCAAATCAATTAATTTATTTTCAGCCATGACTCAAAATATCTCTAACTTCTAATCCTTGGAGATAATATCCATACAGGATTTCCAGATCTCTCAAGTTCATTTTCTGCATCTTCTTCCTTCATTTTATTCGTAATATTTTATGTGTAACACTGAATATATGAAAGATAATTCTACCATCTGTGCAAGTTCATATCATGATTTTTGTGTCATTGGAAGCTTTTTAAAATCTTTTAAGTTTTTTAGTTTAAATCTTTTAAAGTTTTTTAATGTTTTAAAGTTACTGAAAGCTCAGGTTTCATCTGAACAGAATGAGCATTTAGGAACTTTTTCTATTTCTTTCAGACTGTCTCTCCCTCCCGGAGCTCTTGGGAGTCAGAGCTGAAGCTCCGTGGAGGGGTGGCAGGGTGTGGTTGGGTGGCTGGACTGAGGCCGCAGGAGACCAGACCGCAGGCCTGTTCCAGAATCAGATCTGACTGGAAGGTTCTACATCCTGTGCAGGCCAGGCTGGCACTTTAAGGCACTTTCTTTTTCTATTTTTAGGTATAGTATCTCTGGTTTTTAAAATTACTTCTTATTGGAGGAGGGTTGCTTTATAACGTGTTAGTTTCTGCTGTACAGCAAAATGAATCAGCCATACATACATATATGTCCCCTCCCTTTTGGACTTCCTTACCATTCAGGTCACCACAATGCATTAAGTAGAGTTCTCTGTGTTACAGAGTATATTCTCATTGTTTAACAGTTTTATGTGTGTGAAGTTGCTTCAGTCGTGTCCGACTTTTTGTGACCCTATGGACAGTAACCCACCAGGCTCCATTATGGTATCAATAGTGTATACGTGTCAATCCCAAACCACCCATGTGTCGAATCTAGAAAAATTATGTAGATGGAGGAGCTTACAGCTGGAGCTTCACAGATCCCTGGAGGCAGTGTTACATAGAGTCTACGAGTTGAGGGTATTTTATCGATTGTTAAAGACCAAACTTGGAGGCTCAGACAAGAGAGTTTTTAAATTCCAGGCAAATTCTGGGATTATCATTTGTGGCTCGAGAGTTAGTTGTGTAGTAGCAGTGATAACTGTGTTCTCAGTAAGTGTTGGGACTTGCCTTGCTTTCCTGGAAGAGACCCAAATCCATTTCCTGAAGAATATTCTGATCTAGTCAGCAGATACTCTCATGATCAAAATCTGAGCAGAGGTGAGTCAGCCTTTGACTGAGGCAGAACAGGACACAAGAGCAGATGTTGCAACCTGAGATACAGGTGTCAAGAATCATATTTAGTTTTCAGGGTGGAGAGGTCAAGTTTGGGAACTGAAAAGAAGAAACATGACCGGAGAGAGGCTAAATAGAAAGGATCAACTGAAACTAGATGCCAGGGACACAGACATCAACGGTGAGTCAAGGTCAAAGCCCTGGCAACTCAGGAAACCAGTCAACCCAGTGGAGGCCTCTCCAGGACCCTCCAGGACCGAATACAAGCATCACCTTACCTGTGATGCCTTTCTTACCACTCAGGAGGGGCACTCTCTCTTCTTTGAGGCCGTATTGTTCTGAGGTCTCTGTCATTGCTTGCTTCCATTGTATGGTAATTGTTTATACATTTCTCATCCCACTCTAGTCTGTGACCTCTTGGATGCCAAAGGCTAGCTCACCTAGAGCATAGAAGTGTTGTTGAGTTGGTTAAAAAGATCTTGGGGGCCTGTATATGTTTTTTAAAAACCCAACGAACAGCCTTGCTATATTGGTTCATTCTGAGATATAAATTAAGGTAAGTCTCATTGCCTGGATTCACCCAGATGCTTCTCCCTGCTTGCTTGAAATCTTTACATTTGTCAAAGGACTCAGGAATATACGGACATACCTGAAACCCCCAGGTAGTGTAGTAGTAAAGAATCCACTTGCCACTGTAGGAGACACGGGTTCGATCCCTGGGATGGAAGATCCCCTAGAGTAGAAAATGGCAACCCACTCCATATTGCTGCCTGGAGCATTTCCTTGACAGAGGAGCCTGGTGGGCTACTATTCATGGGGTCCCAAAGAGTCGAACCCAACTGAGCATACACACACACCTACACCTGAAACCAGAAGTTATTTTATGTATATTTTGATAGGCACCATGATCAGTGCTTGGATATAAAATGAAGATGAAATTCCTACCTGTGAAGTCTTACAAAGCATGAAGACCACTGTTTTTTATGCACAATCTGTGTATCAAGCAATGATGTTTCCTTTTTTTCACTCAGTTGAGCTGTAACAACAACCCCAAGAGGTTTGTTACATCCACTTTACAAATGAAATGGAATATGGAGAGGTCAAAAAAATGTGCTCAGTGTCATGTAGTTGGTAAGCAGGAGAACTTACATTGAAGTGTTTCAGCCCAAAGAAAAGAGAGGCTCTTAGTAGTGTTTGCCCCTGTGTGTGTACCTCAATCTGTTTTTAGTATTTATCATTGTGAATGCCCTTAGATTTGGAGTAATAGTGGCTCGCTCTTTAGAATGGAAGTAGTAACACAGAGCAATATTTTCAGAAGTCCCCTCCATAATTCAGCCAAAGTCATGTGTGCCAGTAATTTCATTCTCATATACACAGCCTACCCAAAGTGAGAAAACAAAACTAAAACTAGGACTAAGGAAATGTAAAGTTCCCAAGCAATGTTATAAAAGCTAAATTTAAATATTATTGCAAGAAAGATGTATTTTGTTAGAATGGTTATTTGGGGAAACAGAACAATGAGACTTTAAATTTTTTTCTGTTTATTTTTTCCAAGATATAAAACATAGATTACTTAAAAATGATTTAGTGAATATTATGGAATTATGTAGTTATTAAAATGTTTTTTATTGGTTAGTATATTCTAAAATTTGATGAAACTTGATGGAATATTTCACAAGTCAAAGCAGAATTTATTTTTATTAGCCTTTGGCTTTTTTTTTCAGGAGAGTATATTTAGAAAATTTTGATTACTTAGCTTTTATTTACTGAAGTGATTTTATGAGTTATTTCATAAATGCATATCAGAACACAAAAGATTCTTTTTTGTTCCAATAATTTGTTATCCAGAATTTTCTTTCACCTGTTGCAATCCAGTGTCATAAAAAAAGTTAATTTCTTTATCTTATTCATTTCTGAAGGTGTATTTGTTATATCTTTCATGCCCATAGTGAAGCAAAAATCTTAAAATATTGCTTTCTGTATTTCCTCTACTCAGGAGGGGCACTCTCTCTTCTTTGAGGGCGTATTGTTCTGAGGTCTCTGTCATTGCTTGCTTCCATTGTATGGTAATTGTTTATACATTTCTCATCCCACTCTAGTCTGTGACCTCTTGGATGCCAAAGGCTAGCTCACCTAGAGCATAGAAGTGTTGTTGAGTTGGTTAAAAAGATCTTGGGGGCCTGTATATGTTTTTTAAAAACCCAACGAACAGCCTTGCTATATTGGTTCATTCTGAGATATAAATTAAGGTAAGTCTCATTGCCTGTATTCACCCAGATGCTTCTCCCTGCTTGCTTGAAATCTTTACATTTGTCAAAGGACTCAGGAATATACGGACATACCTGAAACCCCCAGGTAGTGTAGTAGTAAAGAATCCACTTGCCACTGTAGGAGACACGGGTTCGATCCCTGGGATGGAAGATCCCCTAGAGTAGAAAATGGCAACCCACTCCATATTGCTGCCTGGAGCATTTCCTTGACAGAGGAGCCTGGTGGGCTACTATTCATGGGGTCCCAAAGAGTCGAACCCAACTGAGCATACACACACACCTACACCTGAAACCAGAAGTTATTTTATGTATATTTTGATAGGCACCATGATCAGTGCTTGGATATAAAATGAAGATGAAATTCCTACCTGTGAAGTCTTACAAAGCATGAAGACCACTGTTTTTTATGCACAATCTGTGTATCAAGCAATGATGTTTCCTTTTTTTCACTCAGTTGAGCTGTAACAACAACCCCAAGAGGTTTGTTACATCCACTTTACAAATGAAATGGAATATGGAGAGGTCAAAAAAATGTGCTCAGTGTCATGTAGTTGGTAAGCAGGAGAACTTACATTGAAGTGTTTCAGCCCAAAGAAAAGAGAGGCTCTTAGTAGTGTTTGCCCCTGTGTGTGTACCTCAATCTGTTTTTAGTATTTATCATTGTGAATGCCCTTAGATTCTGAGTAATAGTGGCTCGCTCTTTAGAATGGAAGTAGTAACAGAGAGCAATATTTTCAGAAGTCCCCTCCATAATTCAGCCAAAGTCATGTGTGCCAGTAATTTCATTCTCATATACACAGCCTACCCAAAGTGAGAAAACAAAACTAAAACTAGGACTAAGGAAATGTAAAGTTCCCAAGCAATGTTATAAAAGCTAAATTTAAATATTATTGCAAGAAAGATGTATTTTGTTAGAATGGTTATTTGGGGAAACAGAACAATGAGACTTTAAATTTTTTTCTGTTTATTTTTTCCAAGATATAAAACATAGATCACTTAAAAATGATTTAGTGAATATTGTGGAATTATGTAGTTATTAAAATGTTTTTTATTGGTTAGTATATTCTAAAATTTGATGAAACTTGATGGAATATTTCACAAGTCAAAGCAGAATTTATTTTTATTAGCCTTTGGCTTTTTTTTTCAGGAGAGTATATTTAGAAAATTTTGATTACTTAGCTTTTATTTACTGAAGTGATTTTATGAGTTATTTCATAAATGCATATCAGAACACAAAAGATTCTTTTTTGTTCCAATAATTTGTTATCCAGAATTTTCTTTCACCTGTTGCAATCCAGTGTCATAAAAAAAGTTAATTTCTTTATCTTATTCATTTCTGAAGGTGTATTTGTTATATCTTTCATGCCCATAGTGAAGCAAAAATCTTAAAATATTGCTTTCTGTATTTCCTCAGTATTCTGTTGCTATTTAGGAAAATGTAGAAAATGAGTAGATTCGCTTATTAATGTAGGAGAAAGAAGAATCAGAGGTGACAGCTGCCTACCACAGATTCCCTGTTTTGAATGCTCTAACGTTCATTCATGTGTGTGTTCTAAGTCTGTTGAGTCGTGTTCAACTCGTTGTGACCCTATGGACTGTAGCCCGCCAGGCTTGCTGTCCATGGATTTCTCCAGGCAAGAATACTGCAGTGGGTTGCCATGTTCCCAACCCAGGGATCAAACCTGCATCTCTTTATGTTTCCTGCGTTAGCAGGTGGGTTCTTTACCACTAGCATCACCTGGGAAGCCCATTCAATACACAGCAATTATTATGTATCGGGCACTGGCTGAGGACTTCCCTGTAGCTCAACTGGTAAAGAATCTGCCTGTGATGCAGGAGACCAGGGTTCAATTCCTGGGTCAGGAAGATCCTCTGGAAAAAGAAATGGCAATCCACTCCAGTATTCTTGCCTGGAGAAGTCCATGGACAAAGAAGCCTGGTGGGCTACAGTTCATGGGTCACAAAGAGTGGGACACGACTGAGCGACTAACACACACACACACACACACACACTGGCTGCGTGGTGGGAATCCAGAGGAGAACAAGCCTGCCCCGTCCCTTGCTTTCCTAGGATACTGCTGTTGTACAGACCTGGTGCTAATACACTGCTAATGACTATAGCATCACTTAATGTTGAGCAACTGCTCTTTGTGGCTAAGTATCACATACAATATTGTACGGTGATTGCAAAAATTATTTGATTTGATAAAAATGCTTATTTTCCTGCTAGATACATTGCTGCTGCTAAGTCGCTTCAGTCATGTCTAACTCTGTGTGACCCAGTAGACAGCAGCCCACCAGGCTCCCCCGTCCCTGGGATTCTCCAGGCAAGAACACTAGAGTGGGTTGCCATTTAGGTTAAAGTGTCTGCCTGCAATGCAGGAGACCTGGCTTTGATCCCTGGGTCAGAAAGATCCCCTGGAGAAGGAAATGGCAACTCACTCCAGTATTCTTGCCTGGAGAATCCCATGGACAGTGGAGCCTGGTGGACTACAGCCCATGGGGTCCCAAAGAGTTAGACTCAACTGAAGCGACCTAGCATGCAAGCACAGAGGAATCCTCAAGGCACAGATCCCTGCCACAGGAGACCTGGCTCTGGACTGTCCTCCTCCCATCTCAGACCTCACCACCAGTGATCCGCCCCACACTCTCTTCCTGCTGGGGTGCTCTCAGCTGGCAGCCATCCTCTTGAGTGGAATACTGGAAAAACAGCTTGGTGCCTTTAATCCCCTTGTCCTCTACTGTCGAAGGAAGTGGAAGATCAGTATACACTCTTGTTAAAGAGCTGCCCAACATAATGGGAAATTGTTTGGAGATCTGTCAGTGAAAGCTCCAAGACATATTCATTTGTCAGAATAATATAGAAAAAATAATTTATATTCAGAGGAGGTGAATTTCACTTGATTTTTTTTCTTGCAAACTCTTAAGGTCTAAACACCTACTATTTCTTGTAATTTAGACACAGTCCTATATATATTTGAATTGTGTGCATTCACGCTCAGTTGCTTCAGTTATGTCTGACTGTTTGCAACCCTGTGGTCTATAGCCTGCCAGGCTCCTCTGTCCATGGGATTCTCCAGGCAAGAATACTGGAGTGGGTTGCTATACCCTCCTCCAAGGAATCTTCCCCACCCAGGAATCGAATCCAGGTCTCCTGCATACAGGCAGATTCTTTACCATCTGAGCCATCAGGATTAACTTTTTAGAAAATTCNGCAACCCTGTGGTCTATAGCCTGCCAGGCTCCTCTGTCCATGGGATTCTCCAGGCAAGAATACTGGAGTGGGTTGCTATGCCCTCCTCCAAGGAATCTTCCCCACCCAGGAATCGAATCCAGGTCTCCTGCATACAGGCAGATTCTTTACCATCTGAGCCATCAGGATTAACTTTTTAGAAAATTCTTGAATTTAATTTCTTATGCTTATTTCATTTATTCAAATATTCATTCATTTTTTCAACTGCTATTTAGAGAACATTTACTCTGTATTGTATTATTCTTCATGTATTATTCTTCATGTAATTCTACATGTATTATTCTTTGATCTCTGGGTCGGGAAGATCCCCTGGAGGAAGAAAGGGCAGCTTATCCCAGTATTCTTGCCTGGTGAATCCCATGGACAGAGGAACTTGGTGGGCTACAGTCCATAGGGTCCAAAAGAGTCAGACATGACTGAAGTGACTTAGCATACACCTAGAAAAATAACTATATATCGATCCATAAACTATCATAGTTAGGTTTTTACATGAGCCTAATTATTATTGTGTATTTAAAGATCTTTTTAAATTAAATGAACTATATTTATGTGCTTCCCTGATGGCTCAGTGGTAAAGCATCTGTCTGCCAAATCAAAGGATGCAGATTTGATCCCTGGGTTGGGAAGATCTTCTGGAGAAGAATATGGCAACCCACTCCAGTATTCTTGCTCAAAAAAACCCATAGACAGAGGAGCCTGGCGGGCTACTGTCTATGGCATTGCAAGGAGTCAGATACAACTTAACAAGTAAACAACAGCAACAAATATTTATGTAGGTCTATCTCAACCTTTAAAATTCTTAATGTTCTTTTACTGATTTGAACTTCAGGATATGCTTTTCAAGTTAATTTAATGAAACAAACTATAGATAATGTAATTCTGCAGTGTGATGCTGAGAACTTTTCCTCTTGCCTTGGAATTGCTGATAGTTGTCCTGGAATGAAAACCAAGGAATCTGAGTTCCACGTTCAGTGGAAACCACCGACAATTGGAGGCAGCACTCTCCCCGGCACTTATGAAGAGAACAAATCCTACCATAGTCAACCGTCAGCCCGGCATCCCTTTCAGTTCTTCCTAACCTTTGTGGGAAGAATCCTGGACAAGCGAGACATAGGGTGACTTGTCAAGGGCAGCTGCCCTACACAGTGCTTCTGGTGAGGGTACTTCTCCCCACTTCCTGACTTCAGCCTACAACAAAGCCATGCAAATGTGGAATTAGGGCATGAGAATCATTCGGGAATATCTGGGCTTTCTGAAAGGAGTGGACATTGACAACCATAAGACTGAAATCTGAGATTTTGCTAAGATTTGCAAGTAAATGCAATGTGTGCAGCAGTTTCTTTGTTCTAGTCTTTATAGCGCGCGCGCACACACACACACACACACACACACACACACACACACACATATACAATAGGAAGAAAAACAAGGATCGGTGATATGAATCCACGTTAAAATCTGCTTTGAAAATATATTGCCTTTTCTATGTGGTCTTGCCCCATGTCAGTTTGCAATATTATTCTGATCAGTTCAGTTCAGTCCAGTTGCTCAATAGTGTTCGACTCTCTGCAGCCCCATGGACTGCAGTATTGAAATCATATCAAATGTGTCTCCAACCACAATGGAATCAATAATACAAGTCAAAGAAGCCTGAAGTAAAATTTAAAAACATGTTGAAACACAGCTTATTGAAATTTGTGAGACATACCTTAACTGTGGTATATCTATAGAGGACTACTCAGAAATAAGATAGGAGCAAATTATTAATCAGTTCAGTTACTCAGTCATGCTTGACTCTTTGCAACCCCATGTCCGCCTGCAACACCAGGCTTCCCTGTCCATACCAATTCTCGGAGCTTACTCCAGTCCATTAAGTTGGTGATGCCATCCAACCATGTCGTCCCCATCTCTTCAGTCTTTCCCAGCATCAGGGTCTTTTCCAGTGAGTCAGTTCTTTGCATCAGGTGGTCCCAGAGTATTGGAGTTTCAGCTTCAGCATCAGTCCTTCCAATGAATATTCAGGACTGATTTCTTCTAGGATTGACTGGTTGGATCTCCTTGCAGTCCAAGGGACTCTCAAGGGTCTTTTCCAACACCACAGTTCAAAAGCATCAATTCTTTGGTGCTCAGCTTTCCTTATGGTCCATACATGACTACTGGAAAAACCATAGCTTTGCCTAGATGAACCTTTGTTGGCAAAGTAATGTCTCTGCTTTTTAATATGCTGTCTAAGTTGGTGATAACTTTTCTTCTAATGAGCAAGCATCTTTTAATTTCATGGCTGCAGTCACCATCTGCAGTGATTTTGGAGCCCAAGAAAAGAAATTCTGACACTGTTTCCATTGTTTCCCCATCTATTTGCCATGAAGTGATAGGACCAGGTGCCATGATCTTAGTTTTCTGAATGTTGAGTTTTAAGCCAACTTTTTCACTCTCCTCTTTCACTTTCATCAAGAGGCTGTTTAGTTCCTCTTTGCTTTCTACCTCTCCCTTTTATTCTGTTTTCATCACCCTGATATATCTCTCTCCTAGATTTTTAGCCAGATTTATAAGAGATACTGATGACAGTACAAGTAATTTTCTTATTGCCTCCACTTTTCAATTGCCTCCACTACACAAAGGGCACAAGGACCTTGATTACTAAGACACTACTTTTCAAATAAAAAATTTTGGTTCTCTGTCTGTGTGATAATACTCTTACCCTCATTGTAATGTTTCAGTGGTACTTTATTCTAGGAAATTTCTGTTGATGAATTTCTAGTCTTAGATGTTAACCTGGTCATAGTTTTAAAAGGGTTCATCCTGTATTTAAAGGAAGCAGTTATTCTAAAACCACAGGGTCTGTGATTGACTAAATACTATCTCAGAACCTGAAAGGTTATGTCTGGAATGTTTTCTGTCTTGTGAACCTTTGGATTCAAAACACAAATTTTGGATTTCAGAAAGCATATGGGTGAGTATTAATCACTCCCTGATATGAAACATGTTTATTTATTTTTTATATTTAATAGCAGTGAATTTATAAAATTATGTGGATTGTCTTCTGACTAATGCACTGGAGGTTAAATAAAAGGAATTTTATTTTTTATTAAAATGCTGTCCATTTTGTTCAACCCCAGTCTCTACCCAGCAGTCTGAAATTCAGTTTAGTGTTTTAGATAGAGTGTCACAAGATGGGCTTCCATAGTTCAAATTAAGCTTTTTGGCTTCTAAAGAATTATACTTGAGTTGAGCGTAGTTATTGTTTACTGGATACTTTATCTAGTTGAGTTTTCAAAAGGTTTGAAGGTGTTTTAGGTGGTTTAATTTTTCCCTCCATTTCAAGAGGAGGTCCTGGGTGAGGCATGGGAAATTACAGAGGGTCTTAATTTCACTTTTTAAAGCATATCAGAGACATTCACTGGCTGGACATCATTGAGAGAGCTTGCTTGTTCTTCATTTTCCAATATTAATAAAAGTAGCGAATTTGCAGATTTTACTCACTGTTAAAATATGAAGTATATGATCCTTATTTTTAGAAGTTAAATTTGGGCTGTATTCAGTATTCCCATTAAGACCTGCTTTGAAATTTTATTACCGTTTCTATGTGGTCCTACCACAAGAAAATCTATAGTATTTTATCACTATTTCTCCTAATTATTTTGTTTTCACATTTGTAAGGTGACAATTTGATGTAATGTCATGAAGTGTTAGTCACCCCGTCATGTCTGACTCTTTTCAACCCCATGGACAGTAGCTCACCAGGTTCCTCTGTCCATGGACTTCTCCAGGAAAGAATACTGAAGCGGGTTGTCATTTCCTCCTCCAGGGGATCTTTTCAACCCAGGGACTGAACCTGGGTCTCCTGCACTGCAGTCAGTTTCTTTACCATCTGAGCCACCAGGGAAGCCTGAGCCCAAAATAAGCTCCCAATTTTATTTTATTTATTTAAATTAACTTTTATTGGAGTATAGTTAATTCACAATGTTGGGTTAGTTCTGCTGTACACCAAAGTGAATCAGTTATACATATACATATATCCTCTCTTTTTTAGATTCTTTTCCCATATAGATTATTAAAGAGTATCGAGTAGCGTTTTTTGTGCTATGTGATAAGTAAGTAAGTAAGTAAAGTCACTCAGTCGTGTCTGACTCTTTGTGACCCCATGGACTGCAACCCACCAGGCTCCTCAGTCCATGGGATTCTCCAGGCAAGTACACTGGAGTGGGTTGCCATTTCCTTCTCCAGGGGATCTTCCCGACCCAGGGATCGAACCCAGGTCTCCCACATCAGAGGCAGATGCTTTAACCTCTGAGCTACCAGGGAAGCTATGTGATAGGTTCTTATTAATTGCCTATTATATATATATATTAGTGTGTGTATGTCAATCCCAATTTCCCAGCTTATCCTTCCCCACATTTCCCTCTTGGTAACCATGAGTTTGTTTTTACATCCATGACTCAATTTTTGTTAATGATTTTCCAGTTTTAACTCTTCAGTGCAGGTATTAGAATTTAAAGCTTAAATAAGTCTCTTATTTGTGAATATTTAATGTAAATATCTCATTACTTTAATAAACATTATTCACAGGGGTTCAGTTTCACTGAATAATAATGGGACTATGCAATAAAAGATAAAAACAAGAATGAGATTTTATATACTTTTAGTTATAACTAAATAAATAAATAATCACATAAATACAAATTGGAATATTATTTTGCCATTATTAGGTATACAGTAGCAAATCTAAAAGTGATTTTTAAGCAGAATGACATGTTTGTTAAAAATCTTGTTAGTTTTACTAATTACTACACATCATAACAAATGACTTAAATTGAAGAAAGTAGGGAAAACCACTAGACCATTCAGATATGACCTAAATCAAATCCCTTACGATTATACAGTGGAAGTGACAAATAGATTCAAGGGATTAGATCTGATAGACAAAGGGCCTGAAGAACTATGGACGGAGGTTCGTGACGTTGTACAGGAGTCAGTGATCAAGATCATCCCCAAGAAAAAGAAATGCAAAAAGGCAAAATGGTTGTCTGAAGAGGCCTTACAAATAACTGTGAAAAGAAGAGAGGAGAAAAGCAAAGGAGAAAAGCAAAGATATAAGCATCTGAATGCAGACTTCCAAAGAATAGCAAGAAGAGATAAGAAAGCCTTCCTCAATGACCAATGCAAAGAAATAGAGGAAAATAATAGAATGGAAAAGACTAGAGATCTCTTCAAGAAAAATAGAGATATCAAGGGAACATTTCATGCAAAGATGGGCATAATAAAGGACAGAATGATATGGGCTTAACAGAAGCAGGAGATATTAAGAAGAGGTGGCAGGAATACACAGAAGAACTATACAAAAAAGATCTTCATGACCCAGACAACCCCAATGGTGTGATCACTCATCCAGAGCCAGACATCCTGGAATGCAAAATCAAGTGGGCTTTAGGAAGCATCACTATGAACAAAGCTAGTGGAGGTGATGGGATTCCAGTTGAGCTATTTCAAATCCTAAAAGATGATGCTCTGAAAGTGCTGCACTCATTATGCAAGCAAATTTGGAAAACTCAGCAGTGGCCACAGGACTGGAAAAGGTCAGTTTTCACTTCAGTCCCTAAGAAAGGCAATGTCAAAGAATGCTCAAACTACCACACAGTTGCACTTATCTCACACACTAGCAAAGACTGATGTGCCTTAGCAGCAGCAACAAAGTAATGATCAAAATTCTCCAAGCCAGCCTTCAATAGTACATGAAATGTGAAGTTCCAGGTGTTCAAGCTGGATTTAGAAAAGGCAGAGGAGCTAGAGATCAAATTGCCAACATCCTTTGGATCATCGAAAAAGCAAGAGAGTTCCAGAAAAACATCTGTTTTATTGACTATGCCCAAGCCTTTGACTGTGTGGATCACAATAAACTGTGGAAAATTCTGAAAGTATTTTCCTCATTTCCAAACTCTGAGGATGCAACATACTGCCCTTATCTTCTGTTCCTATTCTGTTAATTTTTTTACCTAATATTTAAAATGTGTAAGTCAAATTATTGTCACAGATACACAGCTTATTTATTTAACCCTGATGGAGCATCGAAACATTTTTTTGTTTCCTGGGGTAAAACAAATTACAACCGAATCTTTTTTCTTCAAATAACCTCTAGTTTCCTACACCATATCTTAGATTTCTTCTTGTAGGGAAATAAGTGATGTGATCTTTTTTTTCCAGAAGTCTTTTATTTCAAAAAATAGAGACTTATAAGTACGCTGGCATTTTATCATCCTAATTTGGTGTTAGGCATCTCCAAGATCATGTCATCATTTATAGAAAACAATATATCTTTCTTGTTTTTTATTGTTATTTTTTCATAATGTTGGGATTATTGATCTTAGTTATCTGTATAATCAGAATCTGAGGTACACATTAAATTATTAGACAATGAATGGACAACTCAAAACCTTGTTTTATCTGTTCCATTCTCTTCTACCCATCTCACCTTGTAACATCTTGTAACATCTGTTTGTTTCCACATCACTGTACTGATAGTACTGAATACTCACCTCCATTATAGCACATATTACACTGTGGTCTTTCAGCTCTCTGCCTAACTCTGGGCTCTTACAAGATAATATGCATTCATTGTCCATTTTGACAACACACTATCAACATATTTGCTTTTGAACAGTATTAGTTTTTACTGTATCTTCATCATTTTAGCTGAAAGCATCCTTCCATTTTTTCCTGATCTTTAGAAGTGATCCACATCCTATTTTGGAAGATCCTGATATAATCTGGATGGAATACATTAGAACAAACACTGTTCTGTGATACCAGAGTCAGTTCTCATCATTTCATACAATCCTTAGGTGCTCACAGATTCTAGCTCTAGAGTTCCAGTAATGTTTGTATTAATTATTTCAGTTTTTTTTTCAGTGTCAAACCTATCCCTGGATGAAAATGTGAAACTATGTTTAATACAAAATATTACTTTGAGCAAAAAGTTTAATTTGCCATTGAGACTTTATCAAATGCACTTTGAAGTAATTTAAAGCAATTATACTTTCCCCAGAGCTATCAACAGGTGAACTCTTCAAAGCAGCACTTACTGTGATGTAATTAAGATATGAAGTTACCTAGTTATTTACATAAGGATGATGGTGCATGTGTGAAGAACCTCTTCTCACTTTGCCTGAATGTATCCATTTAAAAATTCTTGTCACCAATTTCCATACTCTAGTTTGTGCTGTGCTGAGCCTAGTTGCTCATGTCCGACTCTTTGCGACTATGAAGTTACCTAGTTATTTACATAAGGATGATGGTGCATGTGTGAAGAACCTCTTCTCACTTTGCCTGAATGTATCCATTTAAAAATTCTTGTCACCAGTTTCCATACTCTAGTTTGTACTGTGCTGAGCCTAGTTGCTCATGTCTGACTCTTTGCGACCGCATGGACTGTAGCTCACCAGGCTCCTCTGTCCATGGGGATTCTCCAGGCAAGAATACTGGAGTGGGTTGCCATGTCCCCTCCATGTACTCTAGGTTAGCCATTCTATTTTCAAGTGCATTGGAAACTCTTCCATCAGGATTGAATTGCTTCCGTGGAATTCTCCTGAGTTTATAAATAGGCTCCACTTCCCTAGCAAGTTAAATCTAGACTCTAATAACAACAAAATCCCCTCAAGGAATGAAACCTTTATGCTACTGAGAGTCATTTTCTCTTTTAATAGCACTTATTTTTATTACCCAGTTTTGCCTTCATCTCTAGAATCTCATCTTTAAAATCTCCAGAACACAGCCACTCTGCTACAAATGCCACTCAATTTAATACTAGTAGTAATAGTACAAGGAGTGGATTACATAAAAAGATTTAAGCTTTTTATTGGGCACAACAGAAGTACTACAAGAAAAGATTCAGTTCCTATTGTCTGAGAGACTATAATCTGCTTGGGAAAGAAAAAGAGCAATGAGAGAGTTAAAAGTTTAGATGTTCCATCTGTGGAATCTAAATACTGAATCTAAATACATCTGGAAACATTTTGCTCAGGATAGTCTAGGTTTTGCTGTGGTAACAAACAATTCCAAAATATCAATGCTTTATATCAATCAATGTTTATTTCTTGCTTATGCAACATGTTTAATGTGGTGTTAGAGGCAGGCTCTGTTGTTTTTAGTCTCAACTCGGCCTGATGGAGAATCCACCTTGATGTATATGCTTCCCACAGCACCAGGGCAAGAAAAAAAGATATGGAAATAAATCTCACAGTGGTTCTAAAAGCCCAGAAACAATGCATAGTGTTGCCTTTCACTTTCTTTGGCTAATTTAAGAGGTAGTGTTATGCCTGATGATTATCACATCAGGAAAGGTGAGAAAAAAAATTGGATGAAGCAATCAGTGAAGAACAGAAATTCCATAATCAATTAAACAGGTCAGTCAGCTCAGATACAATGCCATAGTGATTCAAGACATTGCCAAGGGTTTTAAATGGATATAGGCTTATATAAACCCATTCACTCATCCAGTTCTTAAGTCAGCTTAAATAATCTAAGCTGCTTTATATAACCATAATGCCTTTTTATAAGGCATGATGGTCCAAAGGTCCCTGCCCATTATATATTTCCTTGCTATCAAGAGTACATCAGGTAATGTGAGCACATTACCACTTATATTAAAAGCATGGAAAACTGCTTAAAGTGATAATTTTCTGGAAATGTGCCAACAAGCTAAAGTTTAAGTAATGTATTTCAAAGTGACTGAAACCTAACTGAAGTTCTTGTTTATTAATTGCTTATTAAATAATAGCAAAGTGATAATTCCAAATATACTACCTTCCCTTAAGGACAGAGAGAACTACAGTCATGAGTGATTCCATTGTCTCAGCCTACAGGAGAAGTATTACTGCCACTTGCTGCCTAGCTGCAAAAGTGTTGGGATGTGTGGACTTTGCTGAGCCTCTGAAAAAGTAGAGGACTGGATGACACTAACCATGATTCTACTATGCATGAACATCGTGGGCTTAGCAAGGAGAGAGTTCACTGACAAGTAGTGGCATCCTAGATGAGACTAGCATGAGTGTGTGTTAAGCTGCTTCAGTTGTATCCGAATCTTTGCAACACTATGGACTATGATATATTCTGCTTATTCTTATGAAAAGCTCTGCTTTCAATTTGTTTTTAAATATAGCTAAAATGAAATTTGCTAATCTTTTATTTTGGTTGATTATCTATGCCTTAGTTTTTCTATTTATTAAGTTCGGTTCAGTTGCTCAGTTGTGTCCAACTCTTTGTGATCCCATGGACTGCGGCATACCAGGCTTCCCTGTTCATCACCAAGTCCTGGAGCTTACTTAAACTCATGTCCATCAAGTTGGTGATGCCATCCAACCATCTCATCCTCTGTTTTCCCCTTCTCCTCTGGCCTTCAACGTTTCCCAGCATCAGGGTCTTTTCAAATGAGTCATTTCTTCGCATCAGGTGGTCAAAGTAGTGGAGTTTCAGCTTCAGCATCAATCCTCCCGATGAATATTCAGAACTGATTTTCTTTAGGATGGACTGGTTGGATCTCCTTGCAGTCCAAAGGGACTCTCAAGAGTCTTCTCCAATACTACAGTTCAAAGGCATCAATTCTTTGGCACTCAGCTTTCTTTATGGTCCAATTCTCACATCATTACATGACCAGTGGAAAAACCATAGCTTTGACTAGATAGACCTTTGCTGGCAAAATAATGTTCTTTAGGATGGACTGATTGGATCTCCTTGCAGTCCAAAGGGACTCTCAAGAGTCTTCTCCAATACTACAGTTCAAAGGCATCAATTCTTTGGCACTCAGCTTTCTTTATGGTCCAATTCTCACATCATTACATGACCAGTGGAAAAACCATAGCTTTGACTAGATAGACCTTTGCTGGCAAAATAATGTCTCTACTTTTTAATAAGCTGTCTAGGTTGGTCATAACTTTTCTTCCAAGGAGCAAGTGTCTTTTAATTTCATGGCTGCAATCACCATCTGCAGTGATTTTAGAGCCCCAAAAATAAAGTCTGCCATTGTTTCCATCATTTCCCCCATCTACTTCATGGCAAATAGATTGGGAAACAGTGGAAACAGTCACTGACTTTATTTTTCTGGGCTCCAAAATCACTGCGTATGGTGATTGCAGCCATGAAATTAAAAGCCTCTTACTCCTTGGAAGAAAAGTTACCACCAACCTAGACAGCATATTAAAAAGCAGAGATATTACTTTGCCAACAAAGGTCTGTCTAGTCAAGGCTATGGTTTTTCCAGTGGTCATGTATGGGTGTTAGAGCTGGATTATAAAGAAAGCTGAGTGCTGAAGAATTGATGCTTTTGAACTATGGTGTTGGAGAAGACTCTTGAGAGTCCCTTGGATTGCAAGGAGATCCAACCAGTCCATCCTAAAGAGACCAGTCCTGGGTGTTCATTGGAAGGACTGATATTGAAGCTGAAACTCCAATACTTTGGCCACCTGATGCAAAGAGCTGACTCATTGGAAAGGACCCTGATGCTAGGAAAGAATGAGGGCAGGAGGAGAAGGGGATGACAGAGGATGAGATGGTTGGATGGCATCACCGACTCGATGGACATGGGTTTGGGTTGACTCCGGGAGTTGATGCTGTACAGGGAGGCCTGGCATGCTGAGGTTCATGGGGTCACAGAGTCTGATACGACTGAGTGACTGAACAGAACTGAACTGATGGGACTGAATGCCATGATCTTAGTTTTCTGAATGTTGAGTTTTCAGCCAACTTTTTCACTCTCCTTTTCACTTTCATCAAGAGGTTCTTTGGTTCTTCTTCGCTTTCTGCCATAAAGGAGTGTCATAGGCATATCTGAGGTTATTGATATTTCTCCCAGCAATCTTGATTTCAGCTTGTGCTTCATCCAGCTCAGCATTTCTCATGATGTACTCTGCATATAAGTTAAATAAACAGGGTGACAATATACAGCCTTGATGTTCTCCTATCCTGATTGATTTAGAATCAATCTGTTGTTCCATGTCCATTTCTAACTGTTGTTTCCTAACCTGCATATAGATTTCTCAAGAGGTCAGGTGGTCTGGTATTCCCATGACTTGAAGAATTTTCCACAGTTTGTTGTGATCCACACAATCAAAGACTTTGACGAAGTCAATAAAACAGAAGTAAATGTTTTTCTGGAACTCTCTTGCTTTTTCAATGATCCAGTGGATGTTGACAATTTATTAAGTGAAAGAGTTAAAACAAATGCTCACAAAATTCTTTTCCAAATATACTCTTTTGAGTTGTGAAAAAACAGTTCCATAAATATGAGTATATTGTGCTGCATTCATTTTTATAACAGCCCAGTTTCTCAAGCAGAGCTCCCAAAAACAAGAAGAATGTACTGATGGAATGCCTATCCGTAATAAAGGCTCTGTGAATGCATCAGTTCATGCATAGCCAACTAACATGAAGATGTTGATGAGTTTCTATTGTTTGGGGGAGATTTGCAATACAAATAAACTGCATTTTAAAAAACTTAGGGGCACAGTGGATTTTAAATATCATCCAGTCCAATTCTCTCACTCTAAAATAAGGAAGCCAAGGGGATTTTTCTAAGGTTGAGACTACACCTTTTACTTTACTTTTACCAGCTACTCACCCAGTGTGCAACCTGAGAACACGGGTCTTTCTTCATGTTCTGGAAATGAGGCCACAGATGACCTTTCTCCCTTCTAGCAGCATTGCAGTCTGTGCCATTACCAGTTGATCTCTCTGGTCTTCCAGCAGCACTCAAACTTCTGGTTTTTAATGTTAGATCCTAACTGCAATCACAAGGTACTTTACTCCACAGCATCAATGAAGATGCTTATTTTGCCTCTTATCTACACACTGAGAGACCACTTCTAAGGTGGCCCACTCCTTTGTTAATCAGCCCTATTACACATGATCATAGCTGAAAGTAAGGTTGTTTCCATTCTTACACATGTTGGTTTGGTCCTTCCCTACATAGTTACTGAAAATAATGTCAATTGCCCTTTCAGCTGATAGACTTTAAAGTACACAAAGACAGTGGGCATATTTTCCCTCCCCTGTCAAATGCTTTATTCCAGGCTTAATGTCCTAAACTTCTTTTCAAAATGCCTTACATCACATGCTTTTAGAGGCCTTCAGTATTCAAATCATATCATTCTAATCATGCTTCTTTTTGTAGAGATCTCTTGGATCAAGTTGTGCTCAGAATCAAGAATCATATGCCCCTGTCTTCTGACCTCTGGAGCTTGTGATGACATCACCTTTCATCTTCTGAAAACTGACCTGGGTTTGTGTCAATTAATGTAATCTAGATTTGCACTCATTTTCTAGGTGGCCATGTCCCACAGTTAGCTTATCAGAAATGTTATTACTACAGATTTCTTTTGCTGTATTCTTACTAAATTCTATGTGTGTGGTTTTTGTTTTGCTTATAATTATTGTGATTGCTTTTTCATTGTTCTTGAGGGAAAAAAGTCCTGAATAAAAGAACTGAGTTGATATAGCTAATTAGCATCATTCCTGATTAGAAGGACAGAAGCCTTGAGGCAGGATCCCAAGTATAACCCAATGAACATTGGTCATGAAGATAAATAAGGCATCTTAGAATGAATATGGAGAGAGAGGAATCAAGGAGGGAAAACTTTTCCTTAAGGCAATCATGTACATGACAAGCATGTTTTCTCAGCTGTAGGCACTTGTTGTGGAGTCATTCCAGGTCACAACTTCCTCTTCTCTGATGCCTACCACATCTCTAGCCCACAGTAATCGGGACCAAGTTTGCACTGGTATTCACACTTACCATGCTTTTATTCACTGCAACCATATCCGTTTGACTGCAGTTGATGAGTCAAGCTGCATATATCCAAAATCAGAATCCCTTTCCTAAGACTCTTGAATTCATATGAAGAGAGAGATTTCATCTCCCACAGATAGCTGACCTATAAAATGTAAACTTGAGAGATAATGGTGACTACAACTTTTACTTTATCCCAAAGCCAAAACAAAGAAAACCAGTGGCCCAAAAGACAGAGATGGAGAAGATGTGATGAAAAAGTAAGGATGAAGGGCAGAGAGAAAACGTGGATGTCATTTCAGTTCCTTGTGTATCCTTCCTTGTCTGAAGTTGGCCACATTCCCGGCCCTAGATGATACAGTCATGCAGCCTTTTTAATGATCCTTCTCCTTTTTCTCAAAAACAAGGTCCCATTTACTTCTGTTTTTGTAACTAAAACATAAGTACACAAAATAAGGATTTTCCTGTTTTTGTTTAGTTTTATCTCTCTGAAATTATATTACAGATATCATACCACTGTTTTACATTTATCTTTATTTCTTTCTTTCCATCTCTTCAGTTCAGTTCAGTTCAGTTCAGTTCAGTCGCTCAGTCGTGTCCAACTCTTTGTGACCCCATGAACTGCAGCATGCCAGGCCTCCCTGTCCATCACCAACTCTCGGAGTTCACGCAAACTCACGTCCATCGAGTCAATGATGCCATCCAGCCATCTCATCCTGTTGTCCCCTTCTCCTCCTGCCCCCAATCCCTCCCAGCATCAGAGTACACATATCTTTTTTTTTTTTAATTATCTCAGAAAAGAGCTTTGGCTTCAGCATTTTCCTTCTCTTGTCTTATTCTTCTTTATAATTATTTGTTATTGAATGGTCAATTTCATTTTTTTAATTTTTTAATCATACAAATTTTCATGAATTATTACCATTTTATCTTTTTATAGTTATGAAGCCATCCTCATTTTAGGAACATTTATGAGGACTGATTTCCTAATATCTATAGTAGGTTTGTGTTTATCACTTTTAGGGTACCATAGACTTTAAAATGATGATATAGCTTCAATATTACACTGTCAATAATGTTTCTTTCTTCTTTATGAAGAGAATATTTTCCTTTCTCAGCTTCTTATCTAAGAAGTGAATAAAAGGAATTTATATCATATTTAAATGACAGAGATTTAAGTAAATGAACTTATCACCTTAGAGCTAAATTACATAAAGACACATTTCCAAAGTTAAAATGTTAATTGAAAAATAATATTAAATTTTTTTGCTGAAAACATATATAAAATTAGTAATACTTCCAACTAGTGTTTATATTCATGGGGTTGCAAAGAGTCGGATACGACTGAGTGACTGAACTGAACTGAACTGAACTCAATTTTTATAATTACATGTTGAACTATAGGATAGGAATGTCTCATAAAGTGGAAGAAAAGCAGAAAGGAACAGCTGAAATATTTACTTTTTAAACTTATTTTGTCACTCATTGCCCTTTAAAAGTCATTCTTATGAACTGATGCTCCCCTATAATTGATGAAAATTCCAATAATCTTGTGACTTCACTGTTGTCTTCTAGGTGATGAATGTGCATATAGTCTATTGTTTGCAAACAAAGCCCAATTTGGAAATTCATTCAATCAAATCTGCTAATCAACCTTCAATCTTATTTCAAAGGCTGATTACAGGGCAGTCACCTCTATACTGTGGCTCCAAACAAGATCAGTTCTCTTTCTTACTAGTCTTCTCACTATTCCAACTATAAGTATTATATTTTATATTTGCTAAGATGTCACATAGGAACATCTATCACAAGGCTTGATATGGAGGACACACACACAGAGTAGACTCACAGATCAGCAATAGGTTCCTCCAGATAAATCTTCTAACCAATCCCCCATCTCTATAGTCTCCTCACCCAAGACAACTAACACATTCCATATCCTTTTTTGCCTAAAAAACCCATGAGTTATGGAGATGCTACCTGTGAGTTTGTGTTACAGTCATTTTGATCTTTATTATTTTTTTTATTGCTATCAATATGTTAATAAATATCAAAATAGAAGAGGAATCATACATTTTTGTCATTTGATTGTACCAATAGCCACAAGTAATTTTTAAAATAAAAATAATTAAAATATTTCTCTTAAAACACTGGATTCAAAGAAAAGGTGTAATATAATATATTGAACTGATTCTATTTGTGATCTACCATTGGCTCAGTTACTTACACTAGAAGAGATCATTAGACTACATATCAGACTTAATTTTCTTTTTGTCTATGAGCTAACTTATGGTTTTTATAAAATCTTGAAAAAGTCTTCTTAATTATAAACTTCTTTTCCAAGATAGCAATAAAGATGACACCTATGATTTATATGATAATTAATATTGACTTCTAAGCTTTAGATTTTTTTCTGTATTTTGACTTAAGTACGCATTTAATGTGGAGAAGGCAATGGCAATCCACTCCAGTACCCTTGCCTGGAAAATTCCATGGATGGAGGAGCCTGGTGGGCTGCAGTTCTTGGGGTCTCTAAGAGTCGGACACAACTGAGTGACTTCACTTCCACTTTTCACTTTCATGCACTGGGGAAGGAAATGGCAGCCCACTCCAGTGTTCCTGCCTGGAGAATCCCAGGAATGGGGGAGCCTGGCGGGCTGCTGTCTATGGGGTTGCACAGAGTCAGACACGACTGAAGTGACTTAGCAGCAGCAGCAGCAGCAAGCATTTAATGCAATTCTTTCTAGAAGGTAGGTTTTGGATTGTGCCCCACTTTCCCTAAAAAGGCTAGGGTTTGTGAGACAGAATGACCATTTATTTACTTACATGGTATTTTCCCTGTACTTCTTTACCTTGATTCACGTGCAGACCATGAGCTTTTAAACAATTTAGCTTCTATTAAGTTAACCACCCAAAGATTATTTTCTCATGAAGTGTTGAGCTTTAATACATTAAACTTGAGTGAACCTGTTAAATCCTAGTCACCCCACTCTTAACCTCAATGAAGGCAGAACCCTAGGTTCATGCCCCTCTCCCCACTCTCTGTCCCTCTCCTCTCTGTCTCTCCCAGTAGCCTCACTCTCTTCACTGCATGGTCCCAGGCATGCCATGTTCTCCAGGATCTGTGGTCTTTGGGTTTTCAAGGTTCTCTGATGGTTGTTGCTGAGGTGCAACTGCAATCATAAGACCCACAAAGGCTGGTCCAGTTACAACGTTGCCTCTGGTTGGGAATGTGTCTGTGTCTTTTCATCACAGGTAGCATGGGAAAGGTTCAGGTGGTGCTAGTGTTAAAGAACTCGCCTGCCAATGCAGGAGGCATAAGAGATGCAAGTTCTATCCCTGGCTGAGGAATATCCCTTGGAGGAGGAAATGGCAACCTGCTCCAGTATCCTTGCCTGGAAAATTCCATGGGCAGAAGAGCCTGGCTAGCTACAGTCCATGGGGTCACAAAGAGTAGGACACAACTGAGAGATAAAATCAAAACCAATAAGCAATGACCCAGTGCCTTCAGGCATTCTTAAGTCAGAGAAACATTATCAAAATGCTGATACTGGCATAAAATAGTCTGCATGCATGGGTTAGTACACACATATATAGTCCCTTGCTCTGTTAGTTGAGAGGGCCTAGAAGAAAGCATTGCCTAGAATTCCCTAGTAGCAATGAGCAAATCCATTACCCAGATCTTGCTTTTTAATACCATTCTCCAACTAAATTAGAAAAGAATTGGCTGATTCTGAATCAATGACTATGCATGATGAACCTGGGGGACATCTTATAATGCCATAAAATAAGGAAGTGTTTAACACACACACACACAGAGTGATAGGAGTTTATATCAAATGGAAATAGGAGCCAACTAAAAAAGCTCTCAATGTCAAAGCTGGAGCAATTTGAGGAACAAAAGAAGTAAATAATAGTGGATTGTAACCCAAATATAAAATAAATAAACAAGAATTCATATTTATATAGTTAAATGATGGGGGGAAAAAAGAATTGAAAGATTAATGCCGCCTGTAGAATTCTAAGTAATTTACATACATGAACTACATAAGTTTATGGTGGAGCATAACTTCCTACTCTATAATTTTAGTTTGCACATAGATTAATTTTACACTTAAAAAAAAAAACGAAAAAAAGTAACTTTACAGAAGTCTAACAAGCACTATCTCAACCATGTGAGCAAAGTTAACATTGATAATGCATATTTACAGCCTGTGCTCTTGATATATGACAAAAAGGTCAGTTTACCTCTGTGTTCTCCATCCCCAAAGTTCAGGGTCTCAGTATATTACTGAGAAAGCATAAAGACCTTCTGCTGCCGCTGCTGCTGCTGCTGCTAAGTCGCTTCAGTCTTTGCCGACTCTGTGCAACCCCATAGACGGCAGCCTACCAGGCTCCTCTGTCCCTGGGATTCTCCAGGCAGAAACACTGGAGTGGGTTGCCATTTCCTTCTCCAATGCATAAAAGTGAAAAGTGAAAGTGAAGTCGCTCAGTCATATTCCACTCCTAGTGACCGCACCTGGTGGCTCAGAGGTTAAAGCGTCTGCCTCCAATGCGGGAGACCCGGGTTCGATCCCTGGGTCGGGAAGATCCCTGGAGAAGGAAATGGCAATCCACTCCAGTATTCTTGCCTGAAGAATCCCACGGACGGGGAAGCCTAGTAGGTTACAGTCCACGGGGTCGCAAAGAGTCGGACACGACTGAGTGACTTCACCAAGTGACCCCATGGACTGCAGCCTACCAGGCTCCTCCATCCATGGGATTTTCCAGGCAAGAGTACCAGAGTGGATCGCCATTGCCTTCTCCTACCTTCTACAAAAACCTGGCCAGTACACCTCAATACTGTAAAAACACAAAAAGTAAGTAAGTATGTAAAGTCAATCAGTTTCGCCGGACTTTGCGACTCCATGGACCATCCTACCAGGCTCCTCTGTCCATGGGAGTTTCCAGGCAAGAGAAGGAGTGGGTTGCCATTTCCTTTTCCAGGAAAAACACAAAATACACACACACACACAAAAAACATTAAAACATTAAAAAAAACACACACACAAAGAAAAACAAAGAAAGTCTGAGAAACTGCCACAGTGTAGGGAACTCTAATACAAGATTATGCCTAAATGTAATGTAGTATCTGAGTGAGATTCTGGAAGAGAAAAAGTACATTAGGTAAAATCAAAAGTGATGGAATAATATATGGACTCTTGCTCATTGTATAACAATATATAGTCATTACTTAGAATGAATGTACCACACTAAAGTAAATTAGGGAAACAATAGAAATAATTATATGAAGCATATGGGAACTCTTTGTACAATCACTGCAACTCTTCTGTGAATCTCAAACTATTCTAAATAAGAACATATTAAAACACACTCTCCTGTGCTGGAAATAAATTCCTTAGGATTGAAATCACTTACTGTGTGACTTTGTGTGGCTTTGGACAAATGAATTTTGATTCCTCAGTTTTCTCAACTGTAAAATGCAGATAATAAGACCTAAATTGATAAGCTTGTTGAGAGTGTTAAGTAATTTAATATAGGTAAAAACTTATAGAAATGCTTACCGTATACTAAGTACTGCATATGTTGAATTCTTGCTCCTACTACTACCCTACACCATACCTACTCTACCATTCTGCTGCTATGAATCTACATTCTCCAGCAATGTTTTCTTTAATGGGAACCATGTTATATCCTGTAGCAAAATGTTTCCTGACTTGATAAAACAGAGGGTCATTTTATAGCTGTCTCACTTTCTAGGAGACATTTGGCAATGTCTGGAGTCATTTTTAGTTGACACACTGGGATGAGTAGACACTTCTAGAATGTAGTAGGTAGAAGCCAGGGATACTGCTAAGCAACTAATAATGTACAGGACAGCCTATCACAAAAAGTAATTATTCCATCCAAAATGTCAATAGTGCTGAGACTGGGAAACCCTGACTAGTTCCTTCCTTTCCAAAAGGATCTTTAAGAAGGACAAAGAAAACTGAAGACCCTCATTTATATTTTTCAAGAATAGCCTGAATCTTATAATTTAGCAGGCCATATGTTTTCTATAGATCAGGAGAACAAAGACCTCCTAAGATCCACAGTAAAAACTCACAAAGCAATAACCCCAAATCAGCATATCTCAGTAAAGTCATATGATTGCAAAAATAACCACAGTGTTTCCTTCTATTAAAGCATTTACATTTTTTTTCTGAGCCAGAAACTGTTGGAGTATGCTTTTCCCAACATCAAAATGAGTTAATTATTAATAAAATTTATTCCAAAGAATTTGGGATATTAAAATCACACTGTGAAAAACATAGGCATTGCTATAATTCTGTTGATTGGTGAGTAACTTATTTCATTGTTAAATAGGAAATATCCTGCCTTTAGATAGTACCAGTAAAGACAAAGTTCTTATGTTACCAAACTCTCGGATTAAAAACTATCCTGAACCCAGGATAGGCAAGGTGTGAATTAAGAGGCTGGAAGAAGGCTTGAGGAGCCATAGGAACTGCAAACACGTTATCATCTCCTGGCTGGCACAATAGCCATAACAGAGCCTCTCTCCTGGCTGATGCAACAGGCATAGCAGCAGCCATAACATAACCATAACGTAGCCAGAACATAACCTCATATAACATAACCATGATGTCTCTCCAATGGAGCCCCAGTGCAACAGCACCCAGGGCCTTCATGGCAAAGCTCATACAGGTGTATGGCACAAAGTAAGCGATGGCCAAGCAAGCAAGCACCTTGTGACACGCATGCACAGTGCTATAAGTAATCTCAGCCATTACATAACCATCCAAAGTCATTGTTTACAGAACATGGGGCAAGAGATCATGAGAGTGTGGAGCAAGAGAGCCTGACTGGTGCCATCTTGTTAATTTCCCCACAACATGCATCTTACTTGGGCCACCTGATATGAAGAGCTGACTCATTGGAATAGACCCTAATGCTGGGAAAGATTGAGGGCAGGAAAAGAAGGGGACGACAGAGGATGAGATAGTTGGATGGCATCATTGACTCAATGGATATGAGTTTAAGCAAACTCTGGGAGACAGTGAAGGACAGAGAAGCCTGGTGAGCTGCACTCCATGGGGTTGCAGAGCTGTACTTACCTTAGTAACTAAACAACAACAAATTATTTTCCAAATTCTTTTCCTGTTTAGGTTATTACAGAATATTGAGCAGAGTTCTCTATGCTACATAGTAAGTCTTTGCTGGTTATCTGTTTTAAATAGTACTGTGTATATGTCAATCTCAAACTCCCAGTCTGTCCCTTCCCCTTACCTTTCCCCTCTGGTAACCGTAAGTTCAATATCTATTAAATTCATTTGTATCATATTCTTTTTTTAGATTCTGCATATAAGCAGTATGAAATGTTATTTGTCTTCCTCTGACTTGCTTAGTATGATAACATCCAGGTCTGTCCCTCTTGCTGCAAATGACATTATTTCATTGTTTAATGGCTGACTAATGTTCCATTTTGTATATGTACTGCATCTTTTATCATTCCTCTGTCAATGGGCACTTAGATTGTCTCCATATCTTGGCTATTGTAAACAGCACCGAAATGAACATTGGGGAGCATGTATTCTTTTGTTTTTCTTTGGGTATATGGCCAGGAGTGGGAATGCTGGATCATATGGTAGTTCTATTTTCTTTTTTTTTTTTTTTGAGGAAACTTCATACTGTTCTCCATAGTTATTGTACCAGTTTAGAGTCCACCAACAGTGTAGGCAGAGAATGCAATGGCAACCCCCTCCAATACTCTTGCCTGGAAAATCCCATGGACGGAGGAGCCTGGAAGGCTGCAGTCCATGGGGTCACTGAGTCAGACATGACCGAGTGACTTCACTTTCACTTTTCACTTTCATGAACTAAAGAAGGAAATGGCAACCCACTCCAGTGTTCTTGCCTGGAGAATCCCAGGGATGGCAGAGCCTGGTGGGCTGCAATCTATGGGGTCTCACAGAGTTGGACACAACTGAAGCAACTTAGCAGCAGCAGCAACAGTGTAGGAAGGTTCCCTTCTCTCCACACCCACTAGCAGGTCTGGACAAGTCTCTTATGAAGTCACTGCTTTTTTCCCTGGGTCCTGGTGCACACAGGACCTTGTGTCTACCTTCCAAGATTTTCTGTTTCCCCCAGTCCTGTGGAATTTCTGTGATCAAACCCCACTGGCTTTCAAAGTCAGATTCTCTGAGGTCTCCTCCCATTGCCAGACCCCAGGCAGGGAAGCCTGATGTTGGGCTCAGGACTTTCACTTCTGAGAACTTTTATGGTATAATTATTTTCCAGTTTGTGAGATATGCAGGTATAAGATTTGATATTATCATGTTTACTCCCTCCCTACCATTTCTACTGTAGCTTCTTTTTTGTCTTTAGGTGTAGGGTATCTTTTTGGTAACTTCCAACATTTTTATTGTTGAAAAATGATGTAGTTATGATTTTGGTGTTTACATATAGGGTTTAGCTCATGTCCTTCTACACTGACATCTTGCCAACAATTCAAGATTGTATTTTATAATTTCCAAGGTAACCAGTAAGTTAATGATACTAAAGTGAAAGTGAAGTCGCTCAGTCATATCCAACTCTTTGTGAGCCTACAGACTGTACCCCACCAAGCTCCTCCATCCATGGGATTCTTCAGGCAAGAATACTGGAGTGGATTATCATTTCCTTCTCTAGGGGATCTTCCCAACCCAGGGATCGAACCCAGGTCTCCTGCATTGCAGCCAGATGCTTTAACCTCTGAGCTACCAGGGAATGATACTAAGGACATAACCAAAACTAAAAAGCTAGTAGAGAATATAAAAGTGGAAAATTTTGAAACATATAGCATTAATAGATCAATATAAAACATAAACTAAAAAAATTGAGAAGAGAAAAATGAAGGAACACAAAATGCAAAGGACAAATTAAAAAACAAATTAGAATGAAAGACTTAAAAACATTGATTTCACTAATTGAAATAAATATAGATAGAATATAGAAAGATTTTAGTTAGGATTAAAAAACTAAATAATTTTTTTCATGGAAATTTAGGAGAAAGAAAATAATAAAAAAAAAAAAACAAGTGCAGAGTCAATGAAATTTAAAATGTACTTTCAATAAGGAAAATTAGCAAAGTCAAAATTTCATTTTCTAGATTATTATAATCATTTAAATATCTATTAAAATGTATAAAATAAAAAAGTCAAAATCACAAAGTGTTATTAGAAATTTTTAAAATTTCATTAAAATTTAAAATTAAAATAATACTGTAAAAATATTGTGCATAGCTTTATTATAATAAAATTGACAATTTAAATGGAATGGGAAAATTCTGTAAAACATTTTATTAAAATAAACAAAAGAACAGTTGTATACTTATTGAATGGAATTATTATTAAATTCATTAAATAAAACAGACTTGTATTTATTGAACACTTTAAAATATATTGAATAAATTAAATAAATTGGGTTCATAACTAAATCTTCTTGCAACAGTAACTCCAGGCCCAGATCTCTTCACTGATACATTCTATTATATTTTTAAGGAAGAAATGATACAGATCTTATATACTTTTGCTTTAGAAAATAGAGCAGAAGTAAACAGTTACCAATGTATTATGTGAGTCCCATATAATTCTGATATAGGAACATTATAAAAAAATTACACACTAACTTTACTCTTAGCAATAAAAGTAAAATAATTGCCAAAAATTTAGCAAAGCAAATACAGCAATGTTCTTAAAATGTCCAATAATATGAAATTGATTCAACATTAAATAATTCTTGTAACACACACTACATTAACAGAATTAAGTGTGTATGTATAAATTTCAGTAGCCATAGAAAAAGAATTTGACCTATTTCAACACTCATTCACAATCCTAAAATCTTAGCAAATATGCAATAGGTGAAAATTTCCTCTATTTAATAAAGAAAATCTGGTGGAAAAATACATCTAATATTATACTTAATGACAACATATTAAGATTGGGAATAAAACAAGGTCATCTATTCTCACGACTTCAACATGGTGTTGAAAAACTTAGAGCACTAAGGGAGTGCAAAACTTGCACAAAAGTTGGAAGGAAGAAAGTAAACATAAATATATACATAATATATATGCATGCATGCTATGTTGCTTCAGTCATGTCTGACTCTGCAATCACATGGACTGTAGCCCTGCACGCTCCTCTGTCCATAGAAATTTTCCAGGCAAGAATACAGGAGTGGGTTGCCGTGCCATTCCATGATAATTATAAATAAATCTATATAGTGATGAACAAAGGAATAAGAGCTATGGATACTGAAGTTGGAGTGATTTCATTTTCACCATTCAAGAAAACAGTTAAGAATAAACCTATGAAAAATTTAAAACATCAAGCCTGAGAGTCTTAAAAGCCCTCTCCCAAAAAGAAACTCAATTTTCCTACATTTTCTATCAATGTTTTTCTCATAGGAAAGGCAACATACGAAAATAAATCCCAGGATTTTCTACAAACATAATTTATGACAGACATGGCTTGTTGGTTTTAGAAAAGGCAGAGGAACCAGCGATCAAATTGCCAACATCTACTGAGTCATGGAAAAAGCAAGAGAGTTCCAGGAAAACATCTATTTCTGCTTTATTGACTATGCCAAAGCCTTTGACTGTGTGGATCACAAGAAACTGGAAAATTCTGAAAGAGATGGTAATAGCAGACCACCTAACTTGCCTCTTGAGAAACCTGAATGAAAGGTTTTATTGAATCACGACACTGGGATGGGGCCAGAGACAAGGCTTGATTGCTCAGAGATTTTGTGTAATAAAGTTTTATTAAAGGATAAAGGAGATAGAGAAAGCTTCTGACATAGGCATCAGAAGGGGGCAGAAAGAGTATCCCCCTGCTAGTCTTTAGCTGGATGTTATATAGTCACTCAGTTCAGTTCAGTTCAGTTCAGTCGCTCAGTCATGTCCAACTCTTTGCGACCCCATGAATCGCAGCACGCTAGGCCTCCCTGTCCATCACCATCTCCCGGAGTTCACTCAGACTCACGTCCATCAAGTCCGTGATGCCATCCAGCCATCTCATCCTCAGTCATCCCCTTCTCCTCCTGCCCTCAATCCCTCCCAGCATCACAGTCTTTTCCAATGAGTCAACTCTTCACATGAGGTGGCCAAGGTACTGGAGTTTCAGCTTTAGCATCATTCCTTCCAAAGAAATCCCAGGGTTGATCTCCTTCAGAATGGACTGGTTGGATCTCCTTGCAGTCCAAGGGACTCTCAAGAGTCTTCTCCAACACCACAGTTCAAAAGCATGGATTCTTCGGCGCTCAGCTTTCTTCACAGTCCAACTTTCACATCCATACATGAC
>SJYX01012338.1:0-19153 GCA_006410675.1 Oreotragus oreotragus
TGTCTCTTGTTGAACTTTTATCTCAGTTCAGAGGCAGGCAGAAGATACACATGTACTTAACCAAGGTGAGTCCATGTAGTAGGAAGCACTAAGGAAAAAGTAAAGCGGAGTGGAGAGAGTAGAGGTGGGTCAATTTCAGATTGCGCTGGGAGAGGTGTCGGTTCTGAGAAGATGATATCCGAACAGAGATTTAACTGATAGTTGGTGGGAAGGAGGCAGCTATGTGAATGCCGGGGAAGAAGGGACTAGAGCTCTGAATTCTTGTAAAGTCTCTGAGGCAGGAAGAAGCTTGGCACAATTGAAGNTGCGCTGGGAGAGGTGTCGGTTCTGAGAAGATGATATCCGAACAGAGATTTAACTGATAGTTGGTGGGAAGGAGGCAGCTATGTGAATGCCAGGGAAGAAGGGACTAGAGCTCTGAATTCTTGTAAAGTCTCTGAGGCAGGAAGAAGCTTGGCACAATTGAAGAACAGACAGAATATCAGCAGCATTGGAAATTCAGAAGCATTAGCGATTGGCAAATGCTTTTTCTGCATACAGAACAATGCTTGATCTGATACTAGCTGATTTTCCAACCTTAGCTCTCAACATTGCTCTACTCACTTCTCTAGTTTTGCTGGACTGCTTGGAGAGTTCAGTGTGCACATACCGGCCTGTTCATGTTTCCCTTTATTAATACATGTGGTTCTCCCTGCCTGAAAGTGCTTCTACACTTTGTCATCTGATAAACCTTACTCATCTTTCAAGATCAGTCTTCCATCCCATCCCTGTGGAGTCACAGAGAAGGAATGATTAACTGCCTGAATTATCCAGGCCTCTATAGATATCAAAATATTCTGTCACTTGTTTTAGAGCCTGTATTCTAATGCAGTACCCATCTCTTCTGCTCGATTTTGGCCCATCATCAAATTCACTATAACATTTTAGATTGTAGACTCCAGAAGAACATGCACCTTTCCTGTGTCTAATGCAGAATTAAAGCACGTGTGCTCAATCACTAAGTCGTGTCTGATTCTTTGCTACCCCGTGGACTGTAGCCCACCAGGTTTCTCTGTCCATGGGATTCTCCAGGTAAGAACATTGGAGTGGGTTGCCATTTCCTCCTCCAGGAAATCTTTCTGACCCAGGGATCAAGCCCACGTCTCCTGCATTGGCAAGCAGATTCTTTACCCAATGAGCCACCTGGGAAGCTGCAGAAATAGAGATTAGCACTCAAATGAATCAATCATTTCTCCTTCCTTCTTTGCTTTCAATTCATTTTAACTAATTTATTTAAACTAATTTTTACTAACTCACTCATTTGATACCTCCTTTTCCCTCTTCCCTTGCAGCCATGTTATTAGAAAATCACATTGAAGCTACCTGCAACACACGCATCATCTATCCACCTCTACAAACCCTCACTGTACCATCCTCCTCCTTCAAGAGAGATGACCCTGGCTGTCTGGTCTCCTCACTCCTTGTGCATTAAGAAATTTCTCACCAGGCCTTAACCTTGCTCCCTCTTCAGGCTTCACACAGAGACTGTCTTAGACCACCCTGTCACATGCAACATACTTTCCCATACTCTTTATTACATTACCATTTATTGCTTTCATAAGGTGTATCAAAATACTGGATTGTCTGCTTATATATTAGCTTATCATTCACCCTCCCTCATTTTACTATAAGGTCGCTGACCTTGTATATATCACAGCTGTGTCTAGGACCCAGCATATGTGGCACACATACAGCTTTAACCAGTGAATGAGTGAGTGAACCGATACATGAGCAGCTGTAACGTGCCAGGCTCTGCATTAGACAATAGAATACAAAGAAATTAATTCATTGACTTTGGCACAGATGCCCTCTTTCCTTCTTTTCTTTCTTCTGTTCTCATGCATTTTTGGAGAGAATATTTATTTAGTGCAGTGAGTTGGAACCTTGTGATAAAGCCCTAGAGCAGAGGACATGGCTCTCATCTGGAAGAGAACCAGTTATTTGTGTCCTTAAAGGAGTCCCTAACCTTGAGAACTTACTTTGCAGTCATTTGAGCTTGATAATTAGGTGATGTGAATGGGTTAGGGGCTTCCCAGGTGGCGCTAGTGGTAAAGAACCTGCCTGCCAATGCAGGAGATATAAGAGACGCAGGTTTGATCCCTGGGTCAGGAAGACCCCCTAGAGGAGGAAATGGCAACCCACTCCAGTATTCTTGCCTGGAGAATCCCATGGACAGAAGAGCCTGGTGGGCTACAGTCCATAGGGTCACAAAGAGTCAGACATGACTGGAGCAACTTAGAACAGCAGAGTACTATGGGTTAGGTCATAGTATCTACCTTCCTTACCAAATTCTGAGATACTCAGTAGCAAGCAGTGCATCTTACTTATTTTTTCATTCTCTTCATCAAGTACTGCCATAGAAGTGCTCATTTTTCCCTAAAACAACTATCACAATAATTAAGGCACCTATTTAATCCTTTTTCAGAGCATATAAGAACCTTTAGAGATTGTGTTGCCTACTTTCTAACATTTCAGATGAGAAAATGATGGGAAAGATTATGTTCAAATTAAATAGCACACACAAAAATGTGGTTTGGGTCCATGACTTCAAGGCTTGACAGCTCCTTTGGTCCAAAGTCACATATTTATCAGAGAGAAAAAACAACGTTCTTGGGAATCATGCTGGGCTGATGAAACCTCTGCTCTCATATGGCAAGGCAGTAAACAAGTGATTTAGAAATGAGTGCTGAGTTGGCATAGAGAGCTGATGTTTCATCTACAGAAGACTTAAGGCATATGCCACTTTGACAGTAAGGAAATTCTGAATACTCTGAGTCTGTCACTGGCAAGAAGGAACTGAGAGCTGTCACTGAATTAATATATCAGGTGATGCTGGAGAAAACACTTCCTTCTAGAGGATGGTCTACTTGCAGTGACAGCAAAGAATTAGGCATAGCCTTCGAGGTGATATATGTTTACTGGAACACTCAATTAACCAGAACGTTGCTATTTTGGAGAACTTTGAGAAAATCCTTGTTTGACTACCTTGAGTTTTTCAAGTTATTTGAGGAGCAAAGATAAAAAGAGAGACCATAAGCAGTCAGGATCCTAACATTCATTGAAAGCCTCTGCTGGGGAGTCCTGACTTCTGACAGACCCTGATCATCATGGTGGTCTTAACTGTTTATGTAACATCTTGGGTAATCAATTCCTCATCCAATTTTTTAATGTCAATTCCCTGTGTAGTTAGATTCCATTGATATCTCAACAGTCCATACTCTAGACTTTTTATCATCTGAGCTGTGAACATATTTCTAGGTTCTTTATAAAGCCTTTTTGGTAATTTAACTACAGTTTGCACACAAAGGTTAGAGAGCAGGGCTATAGAGACCTCTTATCTGGTCTGAGCAATCCTGCCTTCTCAAAAACTTTTGTATTAGCTCAAACAATATTCATACCTTACACAAAACGTAAAAAATTAATTAAAAAGCCACTTTATTCTTTATGGGACTTCCTTGGTGATTCAGTGAGTACAACTCTGTGCTTCCAATGCAGGGGGTACAGGTTCAATCCCTGGTTGAGAAAGTTCTAAATGACGTGTGGTGAGGCCAAGTAAATAAATAATAAAATAAAATGGCTCTACAAATAAAGTATATTAAAATTAGGATGCTCCCTGGGTCTATGGGAAAATAAAGGAAGAGAAGCTGGAGCCTTTGTTACATTTGCTAGATGGACTGTAATACCAGTCATGCCTTCCCTAGACCATCGGGTCATATTGTGTGGAAGGCATGTTGGAGTGAAGTAACCATTTTAGAGGGAGCTTAATGGAGAAGAGTCCAGCTAGAGACACTTAGAAAGGCTTAAGTAGAAAAATCGGGGGTTGGGTTGACCCAGTCCCCTCTGGTCAACTTTTCTAACATCCTGATCTTTGTGAGTCATCATTTCCCTTCACCATTTAGTGACATGCTGGATGGATTTTTTTTTAAGAGTAAAAGCAACTCAGAAAGATGAATGTGTACAGCTGAGCTAAAAAATTCATCAGCCTTAAGCAAAAGAATCACTTATGAACATCTCATTCATTAGAAAACCACTAATTTGACATCTGTACTCACTTTAACTTTTATATAGTCACTCTCTATAAAGACAGCATTCAAAACATATACACTGTAGCCACAGATGCAAGAAAATGTTTAACCTCCATAAGAAAATTCACTGTGCTCAGTGATGATTTAGTGGTAGAGTAAGAACTAGATTCTAGACCTCCCATTTCCCAATCTAGTAATTTTCCTCCTAGTTGATAATTTAAGATGTTCTGGAAAACAAATAAAAAACTCATGCATTTCTGTGTAAATGTTGCATGTGGGCTATTTGTATACAGAGGAACTAAAATGATAGTTATTATTTTTACACAATTTCTAGGTCACAAGTACTTCCCTAAGTACTTCAGATACACAAAGTCATTTAGTCTTGCAAACAGCTTTATAAAGTGTGAACTACTGTTAGGCCTGTTTTAAAGATGAACAAACTGACGCCCAGAGAAGTTAAGACTGTTGGCTAAGGTCATATATCTCCTAAGCAGTCAGGCCTGGGCTACAAATCCTGGACATTGACCTCCAAAGCACTGCACTATACTGCGATTTTTATGTTCTTGTGGCTATTGAGCATGGAACTTGGAAATTTAGCAAATAGTCCCTGACTAATGATGTGCTATAAGGAATCACCTTGGCCTATTTAGGGGTGCTAAGATCTCAAGGTCTCTGGAATTTGAATGAAAGAAAGCGGATTGAGAATACTGGAGTTCCTGAAGGTATTACAAAGATGGAAAGTCATCATAGTGACAAAGTGGAGTCTATTCCAGAGTACCCTTGCAAAGTTCCAAAGGTATAAACTGAGTCCTGTGTTGGTACTGAATTGAGGGGTAGAGGATGAAATTGGTGCCCTAAGACTTCAGGAAGACAGGCTGTTTGAGTGGGTAGATTAACAATGGAAATAGTGACAGAGTTTATTTTCTTGGGCTCCAAAATCACTGCAGATGGTGACTGCAGCCATGAAATTATAAAATACTTGCTCCTTGGAAGAAAAGCTATCACCCCCAACCCAAACAGCGTATTAAAAAGCAGAGACATTACTTTGCAAACAAAGATCAGTCTAGTCAAAGCTATGGTTTTTCCAATAGTCATATATGGATGTGAGAAGTGAATATGAAGAAAGCTGAGTGCCAAAGAATTGATGCTTTTGAACTGTGATGTTGGAGAAGACTCTTGAGAGTCCCTTGGACAGCAAGAAGATCAAGTCAGTGACTCCTAAAGGAAAGCAGTCCTAAATATTCATTGGAAGGACTGATGCTGAAGCTGAAACTCCAATACTTGACCACCTGATGCAAAGAACTGACTCTCTGGAAAAGACCCTGATGCTGGGAAAGATTGAAGACAGAAGGAGAAGGGGATGACAGAAGATGAGATGGTTGGATGGCATCACCAACTCAATGGACATGAGTTTGAGCAAACTCTGGGAATTGGTGATGGACAGGGAAGCCTGGCATGGGGTCTCAATGAGTTGGACACAACTGAGCGACTGAATTGAACTGAAGGCTGCATTAGAATGGATATGAGTGAGAAAGAGAATTGAGAGAAGTAAGAAAACTTGCAAGTGTACAAATGAGGTAGAATGATTTCTTGGGACAAGAAGGTGAGATTGCTACAAAATTAGAGGTCATAGGCAAATATTTCAGAGGAAGTGGATTTCCACCAAAGCACGTGTCAATATTCTACAAATATCACTGAAGGAACCTTGGTGTAGGTGCCAAGCCTAACTTTGAGAGGTGAGTGGAAATTCAGGGAGCTTCGATAGACTAATTCCCTGGCTCTCCTTCAAAACGACATTTGTTACCTATTTTTTCAAAGTTCATTTGGAGACGTTCAAACTCAATCTTATGTACCCACTTGAAAACACAAACATCTTGTCCTTCACCAAATCCATACTTAGTATAGGGCAGTTTAGATACCATCTTCTGTGATTTGAACGTCTTATAAAGTGAGGTCCTCATTTTATACCCCATAAAGTTTACTTTATAGTATCTCATAATGTGAATTCCTCTTCTTATACACAATGAAACTTACCAAAGTTTTTGTTTTCTTCTTTTTTTTCTCAATCTTGTATAGTAGTCTCAGAAGATAGTTATAATGAATACAATTATATCTGGGCACATTTCCAAAGAGGTTGATTCCCAGCAAGTGCTTAGTTCAGTTCAGTTGCTCAGTGGTGTCCAGCAGTTTGTGACCCCATGGACAGCACACAAGACTTCCCTGTCCATCACCAACTCCCAGAGCTTGCTCAGACTCATGTCCATCATGTCGGTGATGCCATCCAACCATCTCATCCTCTGTCATCCCTTTCTCCTCCTGCTTTCAATCTTTCCCAGCATCAGGGTCTTTTCCAATGATTCAGTCCACATTAAGAGGCCAAAGTATTGGAGTTTCAGCTTCAGCATCAGTCCTTACAATGAATATTCAGGATTGATTTCCTTTAGGATGGACTGGTTTAATCTCCTTGCTGTCCAAGGGACTCTCAAGAGTCTTCTCCAATACCACAGTTCAAAAGCATCAATTTTTCAATGCTCAGCTTTCTTTATAGTCCAAATCTTACATCTATATATGACTACTGGAAAACCATAGCTTTGACTATATGGACCTTGGTTGGCAATGTAATGTCTCTGCTTTTTAATATGCTGTCTAGGTTGGTTATAACGTTTCTTCCAAGGAGCAAGCATCTTTTAATTTCATGGCACCATCTGCAGTGATTTTTAGAGCCCAAAAAGATAAAGTCAGTCACTGTTTCCATTGCTTCCCCCATCTATTTGCCATGAAGTGTTGGGACCGGGTGCCATACTAGCTAATACAAGTGCATAGGTAGTATTCTGCTAAAGAGAACTCTTAAAACTTTTGAGTTCTGGATATGTCCAGTAGAATCCATGTAATCTGGGCAATTTGTTTCCTGAGCACAGACCTGCTACTTTCTCCATAGAGTAAGGCTACTAAAATAAGCCAGACACATAATATATGACAGTTTCTGTGAACTATACAGAAAGGCCAATTCATATAGACAGAAAATAGATTCTTGCAAGAATCTGGAGGGAAAGGGGAATGAGAAGTGGCTGTAATGGGTACAGACTTGCTTTGTAGGGTAATAAAAATGTTATATGGATACACTAAAAAGAAAGGGATTATATACATTAAAAGTGTAAATGTTACAGTATGTGAATTATATTTGTATTAAAAAAGGAGATACAAAGGCTCTTCTTAATGCTGACATTTTACAAATTATCACAACTGGGGTATCCTTTTTTTTTTTCTTTTCTTAAATTTATATTTTTAATTGGAGTATAATTGCTTTGCAATGTTGTGTTAGTTTTTTCTGTACAACATGAATCAGCTATATGTTTATATATACCCCCTCCTTCTTGAAATTCCCTCTTACACCATTCAATTCCACCCCCCTAGGTGAAGTGTCTTTTTTTTTTTTTTTCCTTAAATAGAACTCAACCTGGAATAGAGTACAAAGTCAAAAAAAAAAAAAATTGATGATACAATCTTCTTTTTGTTCATGAGCGTCAGACTACAATTTTTGCAGCTCCATCTAATCCTGACTCTCCTAGCAGTGAGAACTTGATAGTTCTTGGCAAATTTGCCAGATGAGCAAGTTCAGGAAGAAAAGAGAGTCACCTGAATTGGGGCCTTAAGAAATGAAAGATAAGTGTATTTATCTCAATGGGCTTCAGTCCCATTTCAGTGAGCAGTTTGAACTTGAATTCTAGTGATTTGGCTAACATACAAATAGCACACATTATATGCAGATTTCCCAAACACATGAACACAATCACATTCACAGTTGGAAGAAAGTGAAACAAAATCTATATATAACTGTAGGATCACGCACTAAGCTAAAAATACCCTCTCTTTCAAGCACAGCTTTGTGCTATACCCTCTGTGACACTAATGGTCAATTGTAAAATTATAGCATAACATTTTAATCTGCTCTTTCTCCCCACTTGGAGCAATTGATTCCTAAAAGCCTGTCTCCTGTTTCCTGGACTTTGAGCAAAAGTGATCATTTGACCACCTGTTTTTCTTTTAGAATTTGTAACATTTGGCAATATGTGTGATGACACAGGATGCCTAGCTGTGCAGTTCTTACTCCACTTGTGTCTTAAGGATATCACCACTTAGCTGGAAGTGCTGAAGCTTTTCGGGGAAGGCAATGGCACACTACCCCAGTACTCTTGCCTGGAAAATCCAATGGACAGAGTAGCCTGGTGGGCTGCAGTCCATGGGGTCGCTAACAGTCGGACAGACTGAGCGACTTCACTTTCACTTTTCTCTTTCATGCATTGGAGAAGGAAATGGCAACCCACTCCAGTATTCTTGCCTGGAGAATCCCAGGGACGGGGGAGCCTGGTGGGATGCCGTCTATGGGGTCACACAGAGTCGGACACGACTTAAGTGACTTAGCAGCAGCAGCAGCAGCAGCTGAAGCTTTTATTTGTTGTTTCTGATCACCATCCATAACTGGAAATTGCTGCAGTTCAAGGAAGAGGCAGTATTTGCCCCTTAGTGCTGTGCAAGTTGCTCTTTGCGACCCTTTGAGCTGTAGCCTTCCAAGCTCCTGGGTCCATGAGATTCTCCAGGCAAGAACACTGGAGTGGGTTGCCATTCCCTCCTCCAGGGGATTTTCCCAGCCTGGGGATTGAACCCTTGTCTCTTACATCTCCTGCATTGGCAGCAGGATCTTTACCACTAGTGCTACCTGGGAAGCCCTTGCCCCTTAGAACATGCCTCAAAGCCTCCACTGATAAAAGATGTAGCACTGAGAGAAGAAAGCAAGAGGAATGTCAGGAGTTTTTCTTTTTAACACTTCCCTCACTCATTTGATTTTATCTTCCTTCTTTTGTTGGAGGCAATCAAAACAACTTTATAGCCAATAAAGTTGTATGCTTGGTATATATGAGTTTTAGAAATGTACATATACTTGGAAAAGAGTATTTTCGTTGTCAAAAAACAAAAAACAAAAAACTGTGAGCCTAGGCGCTTGTAAGAGTTCAGAGTAGGAAGTAGAGGCAAATAACTGGGTGCTGGTGATGGATCTGAGGTTAATAATATTCCTTAGTGTATTAAAGACCCTGAGAAACCTGCATTCAACCATCAATACAGTCACGTGGAAGTACATTTCACTTGTTGTCCAAGAGATCCTGTTTGGGAATGTGACCTACAGATTAAAAATTTTGACTCTTGGGTTTCACTGGTAGCTCAGTGGTAAAGAATCTGCTTGCCAGTGTAAGTGACACAGGTTGGCTCCTGGTCTGGGAAGATCCCACATGCTGCAGAGCAACTAAGCCCATGCACCACAACTACTGAGGCTGTGCTCAGGAGGTGCAGCTACTGAAGCCCACATGCCCTGGAGCTTGTGCTTCACAAGAGGAGCCCCACAGTGAGGAGCCGAAGCACCACAACTGGAGAAAAGCCTGAGCAGTGAGGAGGGCCCAGCACAGCCAAAAGTAAACTAACAAAATCATATTTTAAAACTTAACTCTTAGCCTGGCCTTATCTAATGCTTGTAAAGACGGTAAAACTCAAGTTTCTTACCTTAACACGCACTTATTTGTAAGAATCGTTTTCAGACACTATATTGACTTCCTATTTTCAATTGAATACTTTCCCTGAAATGGAAAAAGTTCTGTTTTTTGTGTCTTTTCTGGGTATTCTTATCAACTCTCCTAACTTGAGGATCACATATGAAGCCATATTTCCTGTATGCTGCTGCTGCTAAGTCGCTTCAGTCTTGTCCGACTACGTGTGACCCCTTAGAGGGCAGCCCACCAGGCTCCCCCGTCCATGGGATTTTCCAGGCAAGAGTACTGGAGTAGGTTGCCATTGCCTTCTCTGACATTTCCTGCATAGCTCAGGTTAATTATTCCTATTTAAGCTAAAACAATCCCTAGCTTCAGTGATTTGAAACAGTGGTTTATTTCTTTCCCATATTATAATCCAGTGTGGGGTGGATGACTCCCCTTGAGTGATTTAGCTCTTCAAGCTCCTTCTATCATAAGGCTGCACCACCTTGAGCCTCTTTCACATTCAACATTCCAGATAGAATGAGAGGGCATATTGAGACGCATATGGGAGATTCTCAGGACAGATATATGAAGTCTCCTTAGTGCAGGTGGGTGAAGAAAGTTCCATTTTAGGCTCTGATTTTGCTCTCTGATGAAGGAACTTCTTTGTCCTTTGCAATTTATTGTCTGTGGCTTCACCCTTGGAGGTCTTATGTTTGCCCAGCCGTCTCTTAGGAACCTCTTAAGTGGGTGTTGCAGAATAGATCATTCTTGTTAGGAGCTTGGAGACTTGCTTCTGCCTGTGATGATAGGGTCCCAAATGTTGCCTCAAATGTTAATGTCAAAAGACTTCTTGAATGAGATCGTGATTTCTTTGACAACACAATTCTTTCAACAGTTCCATAGTGTCTAATCTCTACATTCCCAGTCATTTCTATGTTCAGGAAGCACAACCTGAGTATTTTTTTTCTAGACATAGCTCTCAGGTCTACTTTATTGCTTTGTTTTGTAACCTCCTCACTTATTTCTCTGAAATAAAGGTAAATTAAGGTTATCAGGATTGAATTGGGTTGATTGAATCAGGATTGATCATTGCTCCCAGTCATTTCATCCTGAAGAGTTTTCCTGAGGCTTTGCATTTCAAAGTATTTAAAAATCTTCTATATTAGTTTTGGGAGTCTAGAATCTTAACTTTTTCAACTCTAAATTTCTGGTTTTTTCTCTATTCCCTATCATTTCTGCCTGAAAATATTTAATTCTCCTGTGAATTCATATCTTATAATATATTGCCAAAGGCAGCCACTGGTAGCCAATACACACTCCTAAGGTTCTGCTTTCCAAGCTTTTCTGTTAGAGCTGCTGGTTGATTAAACATGTAATCTGTACCTCAAAATTTCAACTCTAAATTTCTGGTTTTTTCTCTATTCCCTATCATTTCTGCCTGAAAATATTTAATTCTCCTGTGAATTCATATCTTATAATATATTGCCAAAGGCAGCCACTGGTAGCCAATACACACTCCTAAGGTTCTGCTTTCCAAGCTTTTCTGTTAGAGCTGCTGGTTGATTAAACATGTAATCTGTACCTCAAATGTGCGTGTGTGTGTGCACACTCATAGTTGTGTTCAACTCTTTGTGACCCCATGTACTGTAGCTTGCCAGGCTCCTCTGTTCATGGAATTTCCCGGGCAAGTGGGTTGCCGTTTCCTTCCTCAAATAAACACAGGCAAGAATTAAGCCAAATTCTTTGCAATTTGTACTGCATCACCTGGAGTGCTATCCCTCCAGCCTTCTATGTTAGCTCCCTTGATGCCTATGTCTTGCACTTGTGCATGCATGCTAAGTCTCCTTCAGTTGTATCTGATTCTGTGCAACCCTATGGAATGCAGCCTACCGGGCTCCTCTGTCCCTGGGATCCTCCAGGCAAGAATACTAGAGTTGGTTGCCATGCCTTCCTCCAAGGCATCTTTCCAACCCAGGGTTCCAATCCGCATCTCTTACATCTCCTGCATTGGCAGGTGGGTTCTTTACCACTAGAGCCACCTGGGAAGCCCCATCTTGTGCTAACTAATGCCAGTTGTTTTTAAACTTTTTGTTAAGGCAGCCCCTGACCTGAAAGTACTGACTTTTGTACGAAGTTACATTACCAACGATCCTAAAATTGCAGTGACTTTGCTTGCAAACATGTTGAATTTTTGCTCAGACCAGAGCATGCTGCAGATTGGATGGCTTTTCCTAGGTTTTCCTCAAAGAGAAGGATCCACGATTCCTTCATGTGACCCTCATCACTGAGTCCTTTCATTTTGTCATTTGGGCAAGTGGAAAGCATGAGTCGAATATCTTGAGAAAATTTTGAGAACTAAGTTTGGATGCAGTGCGTATTACTTCTGTCAGGTCTCTTTGGCCCGAAGTAGTCATAGGACCAAAAAGGATTCTAGTAAACAGAATTATCCGCTATCCTTGACAAAAGCAAGAGAGATTGGGTAGCATTATATTACTTGCTTTCATGCTCCCAAATCTTTGTATTTCTAATCTAGGTTTATCTCTGAATTAAAAATAGATACCAAGGAATAGCTAAGGTGGCTCCATGGTAAACAATCTGCCTGTAATGCAGGAGACACTGGAAACACAGGTTCAGTCCCCAGATTGGGAAGATCCCCTTGAGGAGGGCATGACAACCCACTCCAGTATTCTTGCCTGGAGAATCCCACTGACAAAGGAGCCTAGCAGGCTATAGTCCATAGGGTCACAAAGAGTTAGACACGACTGAAGTGACTGAGCAAGAACCCATGCACATGAAATTTCAGTTTACTAGGTGCTCTCACATGCATTATATTATTTGATTCTCAAAGCAGCCTTGTAAGAAATGCTGCTTTATTCCTCTTTGACAGAAGATAGTGGTGAAGTTCACAGATATAATTGTCTTTAACATTTATTATCAAGCTTCTACTATATGTTTTTGAATTGTAGTGCTAGAGAAGACTCTTGACAGTTCCCTGGACTGCAAGGAGATCAAACCAGTCAATCTTTAAAGAAATCAACCCTGAATATTCCCTGGAATGACAGATGCTACAGTTGAAGTTCCAATACTTTGGTCACCTGTTGCAAAAAGCTGACTCATTGGAAAAGACCCTGGTGACAGGAAAGATTGAAGGCAACAGGAGAAGGGGGTGGCAGAGAATGAGATGGTTAGATAGCATCACTGACTCAATGGACATGAATTTGAGCAAGCTCCAGGAAATAGTGAAGGACAGAGGAGCCTGACATGCTGCAGTCCATGGGGTCATCAAGAGTTGGAGATGATTTACTGACTGAAGAAGAACAACTGTATGCTAAATACTCTGCTGAGCATTAGTGACAAAAATTTGACCTGGAAACAATCTCTGTTCTATTGCTTAAGTTCTAATGTAAGAAACACATACTGACTGATTAATAACATCAGTAAATGTGCATTTACAAATGAGATCAGTGCTCTATAAGAAACATGCATGATTGTGCAAGAAAATGTATTTTTAAAAAAATAGCCTACAAAGTTTCTTTTTGGAGCAATGAAAATGTTAAAAATTAGATTATGGTAATAGTTGCACAACTCTGTAAATATGCTAAAACCATTAAACTGTACACTTTAAATGAGTAAATCTTATAGTATGTGAATTATATCTCACAAAGTTGTCAAAAAAGGAAATATATACTGGAAAAAAATACCTGACCAATTTACCCATGTTATATGAGTCATATGGACTGTAAACACTTCAGACAATCAAAAGAGTAAAAAAGTACTTAGGTTTTACAATCAGGTCTTCAGGTAATTTCTCTAGGCCTATTTCTCTTTGATAAATCAGGAAATGTAAAGAAATGTTACTTAAAAGGAAAATCCATGCCAACTCATTGACTTTTTATCTTTAAATTTTGCCCTATTCTTGGGGAAAATTATGTTAATGAAACAATAGAAGCCACATTTTCCCTTGATGACTTCTTCTGAAACAGAATTATAGCATACTGCCTGTTGTTTTTCAGTGCTACAATAAACATTTGAAAGAAAAAGCAAAACAAAGCACACAGAAACGTAGTCTACACTGAGGGGTCCAAGGAGAGCTTCCTAGGAGAATTCAAACCCTGATGTCTGAAAATGGATTGGAGTTAATAAGAAAAGAAGGAAGGAAGAACATCCTGCAACAAGGTGATGTGTATACGCAAAGGATCATTTAAGGTATCAAGAGGTGGTTTATTCCTCAGGAGAACAAAGCATAAGCAGATATCAGGCTGGAGGGCCCAGGGAAGCTTAGATTGCATCAAGTTCAGACTTTTTATCCCCTGTCCCCTAAACAATGGGAAAATATTGAATACTTCTGAAGAGGAGAGACAAGGTTAATTTTTTTTGCGTTGATTTTTAAAATTTAAAAATTAATTATTTTTTTTTAATTGGAGGGTAATTGCTTTACAATGTTGTGTTGGTTTCTGCTGTATAACAATGCAAATCAGTCATAACTGTGCATGTGTGTGTGTATATATATATATAATCTCCCCTCCTTTTTGAGCCTCCCTACCATCCCACACTCCACCCCTCTAGGTTGTCACAGAGTGCCAGGTTGGGCTCCCTGTGTTATATAGCAGCTTCCCACTAGCAATCTGTTTGACACAATGGTAATGTATATAGAGACAAGTTTAATTTTAGGAAGAACTTTTTTTTTCTATAGTGGTCATCTCTGTAAATTTCTTACCTAATTTCAGCTAGAAGTAGTTGAGTTGGGCTCTGGAACTCAAGTCATCAGACTATGGAGGCTACTGCTGCTGCTAAGTCACTTCAGTCGTGTCTGACTCTGTGTGACCCCATAGACGGCAGCCCACCAGGCTCCCCCATCCCTGGGATTCTCCAGGCAAGAATACTGGAGTGGGTTGCCATTTCCTTCTCCAATGCATGAAAGAGAAAAGTGAAAGTGAAGTCGCTCAGCCTGTCCGACTGTTAGCGACCCCATGGACTGCAGCCCACCAGGCTACTCCATCCATTGGATTTTCCAGGCAAGAGCACTGGGGTGGGGTGCCATTGCCTGCCCCGATGGAGGCTACTAGATAGAACAAAATGCAGCTGGTACAGGTTTGTACTTAGGGAGGCCTTGGTCAGACCTGACCTACCAGGAAGCTAAGTATTCCTGGTAATGAAAGAAATATATTCAAAGTATATAACCATCAAATTTCTTTTTTAAATTAATTAATGTAATTTAAAAATTTGAAGTATAATTTACAATTGTGCATTAGTTTCAGGTGTACATCATGGTGAGTCAGCTATATATGCATACAGTTATTCTTTGGTAGATTCTTTTCTCATATAGGTTATCACAGAGTATTGAGTAGAGTTTCCTGTGTTATACAGGAAACTTGTCTGTTATCTATTTTACATATAGAATAGCATATATAAAAGTGTGTGTTCATCCCAAGCTCCTGATATATCCCTCCTCCAGCATGTTTCCCCTTGGTATCCATAAGTTTGTCTTAAATATCTGTAAGTCTGTTTCTGTTTTGTGAATAAGTGCATTTGTATCATTTGTTAAAAATTAGATTCCATGTATTCATGTTATTATATGATATTTGTCTTCCTCTGTTTGATTTACTTCTCTTAGTACAATCATCTCTAGGTCCATCCAAGTTGCTGCACATGGTATTATTTCATTCTCTTTTATGGCTGAGTAATATTCCATTGTATATATGTATCACATCTTCTTTATCCATTTCTCTGTCAATGGACTTTTAGGCTGCTTCCATGTTAAAATTTCTTGATTATGCTAACAGTATGGATCTTTGAGATTTGAGGTTGCTTCTATAGAAAGGTAGGGAGCAGAAGATTCTGGAGTGTACTGATTATTGATTCATCATCTAGTATGGACTGCTCAATCATGAACCCAGAGCACATTTCTGAGGAAGCAGGGTGGTGATGAAACCTGCATATCTACCTTCTGCTGTCTTCATTTCCTCTATATCCTTTTCATTGCTTGCTGGCCAGTTCAGTATGAAACTGAAGCAAAGGTAGTTTCCAAATCTACATCTCTGTTCTAGCCACTACAACACTACTGATAAATGACCTATTCAGGGTGGCATGACTGCATTTGTCATTTTCAGCTGGCATCAATTCTGACTAATTAGTGCCCACACTATAGCATTCTGCTTTCACCCCTGGTCTTGGCAGGTCTTCAACCTGGAAATAATAAATAGGCTTTGTGAATTAGCCTAGCTCAGCCAGACTGTGCTAGGCCATGATATCTATGTCGGAGCATAGATTCATTATTTGGTAAAAGATTCTGCTTTCTTTCCCTCCAAAAACCCAAGTGTGGACTGGCAGAGACCTCTGCCATGGTAGGCATGATGAGTAGAACAATTTGAGATGAGTGCAGAGGAAACAATGGAAATCATGTATTAGTCAAAAACCCTTCAGAACTTCTCTGAATTAAGATCTTATAGTTAAGCGTACAGTAGAGGGGATTTCCCACTTCTACCCCAGCAATCCTGGGAAATTCTCCAAAGCTGCTCAGACACTTCAGTTGTTCTTCATGAATGAAGTCTATAAACGTGGGAACCATTTTTCTTTCACATGCAATTCAATGAAGAAGGCAATTTGCCTTCTACCTATAAAGATCCATGGTAGATACTGAGGTTGGAACAATTCATATGTGATCATATTTAATTTTAATAACACAGTCATGTGAATATATGTTTGTCCTCATTTTGCAAATGAGAAACTGAGTGTGGGGTAGTTAAATATTACAGTAAAGATTATGCAAGTGGAAAGTGGCAGAATGTGGTTTCAAAACCAGATCTTTCCTAATGTCATAGGACATGCTCCTTACTTATTCAACACTGACTCTTAAATATATTCTGATAAATGAAGAACCTTGAAACACGAGCTGTATATGTCTTGCCAAGACTGTATTTCTGATTAGATACATAGCTGGGCTTCAATTAATATCTATTGGTTTGTCTCTTCTTGAAGAAGCCCTTTCAAGTATTTTAGGAACAAGAGAGAGAAACTCAAGGTGAAGGTGACTGACTGTCACATTCAAACTGTTGAAATTTAAGCACAAAAGAACAGGGCTCATTTGTAAACAAACCTACCAGAACTTACCAATATTAGTGGGAACCAAGTCCTCACCAGACTAATTCTTTTGGGAATATGCCCATTTATCCCAGCAGTGCTGAGTGGCAACAGAGAATAAGCGTGGACTTTGAAATCACAGGACCTGCATTAAACCCCAAGTTCACCACTTTCCAATTGCTTGAACCTGGGATAGACATTCCTGTCTCTGAATCTGGATCTAGAGAAACATGCGGTTACATACTCACTGCTTCTGATCATTTTCTTCCCTTCCTCTCAGTCTTTCTCTCTCTTCCCTGCCTGTCCTTCCTTTATTTTTCTTTCAACCATGAGTATTTAAAGCCCTTTCCAGCCACATCTTTCATGATATGTTTTATCATGACAATACTCTTTCCTAGCAGGATGGTGGTTCTCATCTCTGTGCCTCCTTTACCTCTTCTGGCTGAAATGGCTTTCATTTCTCATTGTCTTCATGAGATTTTATTTGTCCTTGAAGATCTAACAGAAGTATCATATTTTCATTGCCATTATCTCTATTTCCCTTTTTCCTCTTTTCCAAATATAACTGCTTTCTTCTCTCTGGTCAAAGTTTCAATCTTCAAATATTGAATATTTAACATCTCATCATGTCTGGCTCATTAATGGGCAGAACTGTTGTCAGATATCTTATAAGAAGGATTGAGATATCTTATGGAAGATAATGCAGCATAGTAAAAAGGCCAGAGAAAGAAGAGGTCTGTTTTAGCCTTTAGAAGCAAGGAAAACAGTGTGGTGTCTACCAGTAGGCTCCATCCTGCCCTCTTCCCATACCCCTGCTCCACTCATTCTTTGGTTCTAGGACTGGATTTAATCAAAGATAGATTTCATCTTAATTGCAATATAATACTGACTGGTTGTACTTGCCTAGGATAATGGGTTAAATGGAGTTTTGCAACTGTAGCCAAGTTTAGTGATTGATTAATGATGTCTCATGATTGATTAACGATGTCTGCCAGAATCTTAGAAAATTAAAATGGCCACACACGTATGCACATTTATTCTCCCTGGACTAGACAGTTTCTGAATCCACATCTAGTGCTGAAAGTTTATAAATAAGAATTAATCAAATCTGACCTCTATTTAATGCTTCACGAATTACTCTGATGTCTGCATTATGAAGATCAGTGCCAGTGAAGTATTGACAATGGTTTCAGGGTTCTGGACTGTTGTATAACTAGTTGTGTCTGTTCTTGTTCTTAGGGTGCCTCATACTCAGCACTTCACAGAACAGGCTTCTTAACTAAAATTATCTAATATTATTATATTCTACTATGCATGAAGAAGTCCTATCTGTTCCATTTTGGTTTAATCTGAGAGACACTAGGTTCTCTTCAGTGTGAAGACTCCTGAGGACACACTGAAGAATAACACTGGTGACTTTACTAATATGTTCCCCAGCATTTACAGTAAAACAGATGTGAAACAAATTAATAAGATACAAGGTACGGTGTACAATCACAGAAGTTTCCACCACTGCCTTTCGAGCTTTTCTACCAACATTGAAAAGACAGATTGCCTATGTCAAAGAATCTGAAGCCAGAATCCATAATAGGAAGTCATAAGTGTAAATGGTGTCTAAAGATTCTCTATTGATACAATTTTTAAAAATTTAAAAATCCTATAGAACAGCATATCTTTTTGTTGCTAATTGATGGTGTTTTTCTCTTAAGGTCTTTGCATATTATTTGTGAANAGCTTTTCTACCAACATTGAAAAGACAGATTGCCTATGTCAAAGAATCTGAAGCCAGAATCCATAATAGGAAGTCATAAGTGTAAATGGTGTCTAAAGATTCTCTATTGATACAATTTTTAAAAATTTAAAAATCCTATAGAACAGCATATCTTTTTGTTGCTAATTGATGGTGTTTTTCTCTTAAGGTCTTTGCATATAATTTGTGAATGAAAAAATGTGCCAGGTATTCTACATGGGTTCCTGAGACTTTTATATATTTATAGGGACAAATATATCAACACATATATGTGTGTTATAGAAAAACACACATATATAGAAAAGTGCTGTAGATGAACCTACTCACAAGGCAAGAATAGAGATGCAGACATAGAAACTGGACACATGGGCATGAAGAGTGTGGGATGAACTGAGAGACTGGGATTGACATGTATACACTATCATTTGTAAACTAGGGGGAAGCACAGGGAGCTCAGCTCAGTACTCTGTGCTGACCGAGAGGGGTAGGATAGGAGTAGTGAGAAGGAGGTGCAAGAGGGAGGGGATATGCTGCTGCTGCTGCTGCTAAGTCGCTTCAGTCATGTCTGACACTGTGCGACCCCAGAGATGGCAACCCACCAGGCTCCCCCATCCCTGGGATTCTCCAGGTAAGAACACTGAAGTGGGTTGCCATTGCCTTCTCCAATGCATGAAAGTGAAAAGTGAAAGTGTTGCTCAGTCGTGTCCGACTCTTAGCGACTCCATGGACTGTAG
>SJYX01012338.1:27889-66662 GCA_006410675.1 Oreotragus oreotragus
ATCCATACATGACCACTGGAAAAACCATAGCCTTGACTAGACAGACCTTTGTTGGCAAAGTAATGTCTCTGCTTTTCAGTATGCTATCTAGGTTGGTCATAACTTTTCTTCCAAGGAGTAAGTGTCCTTTAATTTCATAGGGAATTATAGACACTATCTTATAATAACTTTTGAGTAGAATCTGTTCACTGTGCTATACACTTAAAACTAATATAATATCATCTATACTTCAATAAAAATAGATAAATCAAAGGTATCTCACATAGCTGTCACCGAGTTATCTCAATTGTAATCACTTGCAAAACTATAGAAAAATATTAAAAATACAGTATTGACATTGATACAAATACAAAACATTTCCATCATCGCAGGGATCCTTCATGATTCCTTTTTATAGTCACACTGATTTCTTTCCAACTTTCAGCCAGTACTTAATTTGTGGCAACCACTAATCTGTTTCCCATTCTGTAATTTTGGAGCACCAAGGCTCAGCTAAATTTTCCTGCTTGAAAATACTTCACACATGTCACACATCACTGCTGGGAGGATTAAATACCTCCCCACGCAATGTCTCTAGCAGGAGATACTTGCAAATGTGTGTCTGGTTTCCCCTGGCATTTGTCCAAGTACCTTTTTCCTTTTCTGACTTTTATCTACATCCATTTGCTGTAATACACTGCAATGGTGAGTATAACAGTTTTCCTGGGTTCTTGAGTCCAGTGATAATCAATCATGAGGATGGTGTTGGGAACCTTAACATAGTAATATTTTTATTTTATTAAAGTCAGTGTATTTTAAAAATTTCCCCAGAGGCTTCCTATTTGATTCATGGATTATTTAAAAGTATGCAGTTGAGTTTACATGTACCTGGAGATTTTTCTGTTATCACTGTTATGAATTTTACTTTCATCCCACTGTGGTCTGAGAACAATTATTTTCAATCTGTGAAGTGTCTTGAGTCTTTTTTTTTTTTAAACTGTCCCAGGGTATGATCTATCAAGGTATGTTTTCCATAGATACTTGAAAATAATGCATATTTTACTTTTGTTGGATGGTGTGTTCTATAAATGTAGACTAGATCTCGTGGTTGGTGGTGTTATGAGGTCTTCTATAATCTTGTTGATTATTGGCCCAATTATCTTAATAAGTGGTGAAGGAGAGGTTGTTGAAGTTATCAAATATAACTATGGGTTTGTCTATTTATCTTTTGAGTTCTACCAGTTTTTGTTTCATATGTTTTACACTCTGTGTTTTGATTCATGCACATTCAGGAATACTGTATCTTATTGGTGGAGTAACTCTTTTATCATAACGCACTGTCTCTCTCTGTCTCTGATAATTTTCTTTGCTCAGATTATACTTTATCTAATATTTATTTAGTCACTTCTGTTTTCTTTTCATTAAAGTTTGCACAATATGCTTATTTCCATCTATTTACTTTCAACCTCCCCAAAAATTATGCTTGAAATGAGTTTATTATCGACAGTATACAGTTGAATCATGTTTTTAAACACCTTGTCATCTTTATCTTTTGATTGATATATTTAAATCGTTTACATTTAATGTAGTTATTGATTTGCTAGGGCCCAAGTTATCCATTTTTGGGGAAGGCAATGGCACCCCACCCCAGTACTCTTGCCTGGAAAATCCAATGGACAGAGTAGCCTGGTGAGCTGCAGTCCATGGGGTCGCTAACAGTCGGACAGACTGAGCGACTTCACTTTCACTTTTCTCTTTCATGCATTGGAGTAGGAAATGGCAACCCACTCCAGTATTCTTGCCTGGAGAATCCCAGGGATAGGGGAGCCTGGTGGGCTGCCGTCTATGGGGTCACACAGAGTCGGACATGACTGAAGTGACTTAGCAGCAGCAGCAGCAAGTTATCCATTTTACTCTTTCTTTTGGTTCTTTCTCACTTATCTGTTTTCTTTCTCTTGCCTTTTTGTGAGTTGCTTGAGTATATTTTAGAATTTCATTAAGATTTCTTTATAGTGGTTTGAGTGCATCTCTTTGGATAGCTACTGTTAGTGGTTGTTCTAATTATTACAGAACTTAACACATACACATATCATTACTTAACAAAGTTCCTGGTGTTACTAGCTAATCTGAAGTGGAGATATACTACCCTCTCTTATAAACTTATCTTCCCCTGTTTATAATATATAATTGTCTTAATATTTCCTCTACATGCATTTAGAACCACCTCAACGGTACTGCAGTTTTTGCTTCCACCGTCAAACCCAAATTCGTTCCCTAGCTGATCTCTCTTCTCTTCAGCTTTTCAAGTAGACTTAGGTTTGCTTTTGTATGTAACACGCAGGGGAGTGGGGGCGCAGTTTGTTGTTGTTGTACTTAGCAGGAGGAATAGGAAAGACATACAGCTACTCCCCCTTCCCAGAAGTGGTTTCACACCATTTCTTTTTATGACAAAGAGGTGATCAATGTTTTTGTTTTTGTTTTGCTTGCTTGCTTAGTTCTCTTCTTTTTCCTTCCCTTTCTTTCCATTTTTTCTCCTCCCCTTTCTCTCCCTTCTTATCTGTTCTTTCCTTTTCTGTTTCCCCTGTGCTACTCATTCTTTATTTTTGCATTTTATATTTGTTCTCTGTATCAATCTTAAATTTCACTTTAATACTCATTTTGTAACCAGCTAGTCGAATATCTAAGCAGAGACCTTGGTGGTATTCTCTTTCTTCTTCTTTGCCTCAATATGTATAAAATTGAGTTGCTGCTTGGGGAGCCACAACCAATATTTTTTATTATTTTTTTTTTTTTAACAAACCTCTGTTGGTGTTCATTCCCTTCTTTGAAATGCAGTCAGAACATCTTAGATTTCTTCTCCAAAGTATTCTGCAGAAGCCTTCAGCAAAATAATATTTTCTGACATGGTAGAAAAAAATGNTTAACAAACCTCTGTTGGTGTTCATTCCCTTCTTTGAAATGCAGTCAGAACATCTTAGATTTCTTCTCCAAAGTATTCTGCAGAAGCCTTCAGCAAAATAATATTTTCTGACATGGTAGAAAAAAATGGGTTTTGGATTTATATTGTGCTAGGCTGGGTTTGAATTCTGGATCTATGATTTTTGTGTGTGTGATTGTGGGCAAGTTATCTAACTTCTTTGATTAGATTTCTTCTCAGGACTTCCCTGGTGGCTCAGAGGTTAAAGCGTCTGCCTCCAATACAGGAGACCTGGGTTCGATCCCTGGGTCAGGAAGATCCCCTGGAGAAGGAAATGGCAATCCACTCCAGTATTCTTGCCTGGAATCCCATGGATGGAGAAGCCTAGTAGATAACAGTCCACGGGGTTGCAAAGAGTCAGACACGACTGAGCGACTTCACCTTCACCTTCAAACTGGGTATTTAGTGAGATAATGATTGCAAATGATAAAGCACAACTCCTGTTACATAGTAAGTATTCAATAAATCTTAGTTAAGTCTACAGTTATTCATTCTCAGTGCTCTTCAGCCCCCAAAGATCACTTTACCCACTTTGGCTATCAACTTTATTTCCCAAGGTCAGTATATATCTATCACTATCTTTGTTGTTATTTTGTTTTCTGGAAGGGTTGTCTGTGTGTAGGGTGAAGAAGTTTCTGAGATAATTAGAATTTATTGACCATCATTATAATCACTATGATTATCTTCATCCAACCCATGCTCCCATCTTATGACAAACAAGTTCCTCCACAAATATTCATTTGATTAATAAAGGGGTACTTCTTAAGCACATATTCTTAACCTCTCATTTACAGTACCATGACTGTCATCAGATCCAGTGTTAAATATAGCGGTTTTTTTTTTTTTTTTATCATGGCGATTTTGCTCTTCATGTGCTTATGACAGAAAGACTGCTCAAAGAAAATCTAGATAATTATTGATTTGAGACAAAATCACTTTGACTTTTATCACTTCGTGAGAAAAACAGCTTAACTAGGGATTATTTCAGAAAATTAGCTCCTGTGGTTGTTTATCTGTAATATCAGTTCATTCTGGATTTGATGAGTTCTGTGCAAGAAAAAATACAAAGTTCACCTTACATTTGAAAATACACGGAAGAAAGGTTTCATTGTATTTGAAATCTAGTCACAGATGAAAGCAAAGTTCATTTCAGTTAGAAAAGGAATTTCCAACTATCTTCCCCAATATTTTTCACAAATTACTTTTTATATTTGTATTTTAACTTATAGCTTTGTGCCATGATATTATTTTATTAAAAATGCAAGATGTTTTAGATAAATACAAATACAAAACAGAAGCATCCCCTCACCCCAATTTTTTCCCATTATGCTTATTGTCTCTTTGTCCTGCAGGTTTCTTTTTTTTCCTATTTCTTTTGGTCTTTATATACCAAGTTGGACACTTTTTTCAATTTAATGGTAATCCTTGGCTCCCCATCAATAATTGAGAATAGGTGCTATAAAGCTTATGGGAAATTCTGTGTTGGTTTTGTCAACTGGTGAGCTTTTGAATAAGATGACATAGCAGGAACCAAATTATGTCATTGATGTTTACCCAAATTTGGCTTCCCTGGTGGCTTAGATGGTAAAGAATCTGCCTGAAATGCGGGAGATGCAGGTTTGGTCCCTGGATCGAGAAGATCCCCTGGAGAAAGGAATGGCAACCCACTCCAGCATTCTTGCTTACAAAATTCCAAAGACAGAGGATCCTGGTGGGCTACAGTCGATGGAGTCTTAAAGAGTCGAACATGACTGAGCAAATAACACTTAGCCAAATAGCTGTAGTTGCAAGCTTAGGGGCTATTCTGTTCCTCCAAACAACATTCTACTAACCTCCTGTTTGAGAAAGAGATGACTCACTGTGTGGTGAAGTGGGGAACAGTAGTGGTNTTTTTTTTTTTTTATCATGGCGATTTTGCTCTTCATGTGCTTATGACAGAAAGACTGCTCAAAGAAAATCTAGATAATTATTGATTTGAGACAAAATCACTTTGACTTTTATCACTTCGTGAGAAAAACAGCTTAACTAGGGATTATTTCAGAAAATTAGCTCCTGTGGTTGTTTATCTGTAATATCAGTTCATTCTGGATTTGATGAGTTCTGTGCAAGAAAAAATACAAAGTTCACCTTACATTTGAAAATACACGGAAGAAAGGTTTCATTGTATTTGAAATCTAGTCACAGATGAAAGCAAAGTTCATTTCAGTTAGAAAAGGAATTTCCAACTATCTTCCCCAATATTTTTCACAAATTACTTTTTATATTTGTATTTTAACTTATAGCTTTGTGCCATGATATTATTTTATTAAAAATGCAAGATGTTTTAGATAAATACAAATACAAAACAGAAGCATCCCCTCACCCCAATTTTTTCCCATTATGCTTATTGTCTCTTTGTCCTGCAGGTTTCTTTTTTTTCCTATTTCTTTTGGTCTTTATATACCAAGTTGGACACTTTTTTCAATTTAATGGTAATCCTTGGCTCCCCATCAATAATTGAGAATAGGTGCTATAAAGCTTATGGGAAATTCTGTGTTGGTTTTGTCAACTGGTGAGCTTTTGAATAAGATGACATAGCAGGAACCAAATTATGTCATTGATGTTTACCCAAATTTGGCTTCCCTGGTGGCTTAGACGGTAAAGAATCTGCCTGAAATGCGGGAGATGCAGGTTTGGTCCCTGGATCGAGAAGATCCCCTGGAGAAAGGAATGGCAACCCACTCCAGCATTCTTGCCTACAAAATTCCAAAGACAGAGGATCCTGGTGGGCTACAGTCGATGGAGTCTTAAAGAGTCGAACATGACTGAGCAAATAACACTTAGCCAAATAGCTGTAGTTGCAAGCTTAGGGGCTATTCTGTTCCTCCAAACAACATTCTACTAACCTCCTGTTTGAGAAAGAGATGACTCACTGTGTGGTGAAGTGGGGAACAGTAGTGGTAGCAAATTCCACCCAGGTTCTTGGAATCTAGCAAAAAAGGCGCTAAGAGTGTCTTCATTCAGTCTTTTCTGTTCTCGATCTTCCTAATTTGTCTCTATGGGTGTGATATTCTTGAGTCTGAGGCCCCCCTGGCTCAATTTATCCATAGAATGACACTTCTGCTAGACTGAGGTAGAAATTTTGCCTGAAGTTGGGAGTAAAGATAGTTATATTGGTGTCTAATAGCCCTGGTTCAGTCTGTCAATGAACCCTGTCTGAGACCTCTTATTTATTCTAATATTTAATGGCAGGTGGTACTGCTAATTTCTGAGACATTCTACACTCCAGAACATAAGTTACCTTGGTACACGCTCTTCAGTGACTTTTCGCTTTCAGGCACTTACCATTCAATTTCTCTGCTTTGCTGTTTTCTTCATCTATTTTCACTCTATCTCAAATTCATTGACAGTTCATTTTTTGAAGTTCTCTTCTCTTCCATTTTCTTCATCTTTAGGGTTCATAGCTTGTTTCAAAGCACAGCAGATAATGACACACATTTATTCATCTATGTAGAGCTTTAAATCTTTCTAAGTTGTTAAAAGAGAACTCTTGTTAATAACTCTAAGATTACCAGGGTAGATATTGGGTTAAAAGGAATATGCATGCAAGCTATCTGCAGAAACTTAGCAAAGGTCAATGATATTCTGAGAAATTCTTCACTCTAGGTTGACTACTGAAAATTTCTGGATTAGAACATCTTTTAGTGTGATATCTTTTCCCTTTAATTGACCTAGAAACCTGAAAATAGAATTTAACTCAAAACAATGTGAGAATTTTAATGTCATGGCTGGTATCACCCTCTCTTTTACCCCATCCAATCATTAAGCTAGGTTGATTTTTCTTATATTTTGAATCTGTTTCTTACTTCCACGTGCGCAGCCAAGAGTGAAGTCCAAATCACCACTGTTTTCATTTATATTTCTGTCACAGCCATTTAATTAAATGGCTTTTCCTTTTTACACCCATTTTTCACTTTGTAATCAGAGTTATTTAAATCATTAGTACACACATCTTTTAATCTTAGAAACAAACATTCCTGGCTGCCATTTCTCTGAATATAAAGACCAAAACCCTTACCACGGCCCATAGGGTCCTATGTAGTCTGAAGTTCACCTGACCCCTCTGGCTTTGCTGAACTTCTTTTAGCTCCTGCTCTATTATAACCTTCTCCTCAGCTCGGAAATTTTACTCAGTTGTTTTGCCTGGAACCACTGAATTCTTAGAAACTCTATCCTTTGCATACTGGGCATTTAGGGTCATTACTTGGTAGAGTAAGAGGTCAGGTGCAGGGGAAACCCTGAAACATTTGCAGAAACTGCTCAAACTTCATCTCTATCTCTTTAAGCTATGCACTCCTGAGTCATGCATGAGCTCTTAGGGAGTCATTTATTTGCTTATAATGGGTACTAAAATAATGGATGTAAAATATTTATCACAGTACCATGTAAATAATGTTTATTCTATACATATTAGTTCCTTTCTTCTTTTTTTCCTTCTGTTGGNACTCAAAACAATGTGAGAATTTTAATGTCATGGCTGGTATCACCCTCTCTTTTACCCCATCCAATCACCAAGCTAGGTTGATTTTTCTTATATTTTGAATCTGTTTCTTACTTCCACGTGCGCAGCCAAGAGTGAAGTCCAAATCACCACTGTTTTCATTTATATTTCTGTCACAGCCATTTAATTAAATGGCTTTTCCTTTTTACACCCATTTTTCACTTTGTAATCAGAGTTATTTAAATCATTAGTACACACATCTTTTAATCTTAGAAACAAACATTCCTGGCTGCCATTTCTCTGAATATAAAGACCAAAACCGTTACCACGGCCCATAGGGTCCTATGTAGTCTGAAGTTCACCTGACCCCTCTGGCTTTGCTGAACTTCTTTTAGCTCCTGCTCTATTATAACCTTCTCCTCAGCTCGGAAATTTTACTCAGTTATTTTGCCTGGAACCACTGAATTCTTAGAAACTCTATCCTTTGCATACTGGGCATTTAGGGTCATTACTTGGTAGAGTAAGAGGTCAGGTGCAGGGGAATCCCTGAAACATTTGCAGAAACTGCTCAAACTTCATCTCTATCTCTTTAAGCTATGCGCTCCTGAGTCATGCATGAGCTCTTAGGGAGTCATTTATTTGCTTATAATGGGTACTGAAATAATGGATGTAAAATATTTATCACAGTACCATGTAAATAATGTTTATTCTATACATATTAGTTCCTTTCTTCTTTTTTTCCTTCTGTTGGATGGTTGGTTTAGTTGCTAAGTTGTGCCCGACTCTTGCGACCCCATAGACTGCAGCCTGCCAGGCTCCTCTGTCCATGGGATTTTCCAGGCAAGAATACTGGAGTGGGTTGCCATTTCCTTCTCCAGGGCATCTTCCCAACCCAGGGATCGAACCTGGGTCTCCTGCAATGCAGGCAGATTCTTTACCAACTGAGCTACCAGGGAGGTATTGATAATTATTTGGTGAAGGTGTAAAGTTTGGAGCAAGTTTTAGGTACAGTAAGAAATAACATGTTAATACAAATAGACTGGCAACACCTCTCAATGTTAAAATATTCAAAAATCAATTTCAATAAAAGCAATGAATTCTAAAATAAATTACAGAAAGAACTATTTTTGACATTCTTTTAAGAATTTTCCTTGTTTTTCTCCCCTCCGTGTAGATTCCTAATCAAGTATGTATCTTTAAGGTTTTTGAAAGAAAGTTTTCCTAAATGTGAGGTATTTCATTTAGAAGGTAAGCAGAGAATATTAATGATAATGACAGTTCTAGTGTTGACTTTTACATTTATAGTCACATTTCTTTTCAAAGCACCACTCTATCTTTCCATAAAGGCAGGGGAAAAATTAAAGTGAAAATTTCTCAGGTATGATTGACTGCACATTCATGTCATGCAGAATAATGCCTAAGTGTGGATTCCTCACAAGTGGAGGAGCCCATTATTTCACAGAAGCTTTTGTTTTATTCATTTATCATGAGTCCAGCTCAGGAAAATGTCTACTCACTGAGAAATTTCCTCAGGCAATCCCAATATTTAAGGTAACTCATCAAACAGTACTCTCTATAATTCTTGGCCAAAATAGAATTCTTGTCAAAATTTCTCACTTCTCTAAATTGTATTATATCACAGTCCCAAACTGCAAGTGTTGACTAAGGTTTCTGTCTTGTCTTCTACCTTCCTTTCAAAAGTGTCATGGTACCAGCCATTCCTCCAAACACTACTGAGTATGGTGGGCCATCAGTAGCAAAAAAAAAAAAAAAGGACCTGGATCAATTCTTTAGATTTGCTTCTCCCATTTTTAACCTTTATAACAACCTTTACTTGACCATACAATCCAAGTCCCCAAACTCTGATCCTAAAATTTAATTTTAGCTATATTCGAAAAATACCTATCATGCAAAGGTGGTATACTGGTAAAGAATCTGCCTGCCAATGCAGGAGATGCAAGAGGCATGGGTTTGATCCCTGAGTTGGGAAGATTCTTTGGAGGAGGAAATGGCAACCCACTCTAGTATTCTTGCCCAGGAAATCCCACGGACAGAGGAACCTGGTGCACTACAGTCCATGGGGTCACAGAGAGTCAGGTTTGACCATGCACACACACACACACACACACACATTCACACACATTTACTGCACATATCTTATTACTCTTGTTTTTTCCAAACTCCCACTTGCTTTGTTATCCATTCTCAGAACATCAGTCTGTAGTTTTTTGCAAACTATAAAATGACAGAGATGCATACTTCAGAGTGAACTGATTTCAGTGGAAACCATGTATAAACTATATTCTTTGTTAGTAAAGGGATTTTTGCTTTTTCACTTTTCTATTTGAAATAAAATATACTATTTTAATAATTATATCCCATACATTTTTATTTAAATCTGAATTTAAGACGTTCAGTACTCTTCCTCCCCAAGAAGGGGATGGGATTTCCCAGAGAAAGGTTAAGAATTTTGTTCCATTAGTATTTTGGATAATTTCCCATTGTCACCATTGGTATGCAGAAAACATAAAATAATTATCATTGTATCTTTCAATTCAGTGCAATGAAGGCATCTGCAGTGAAAGAATAGGTTTCAGAGGTCTTCCAAATTTAAATTGTGCTTCATTGTGGATTTTTTAATTGTCTAGTGTTTTTCTTTTTTCTCCATTGATACTTTAAGTATTCAATAGCCCCCATTACCCTGAAGGTGGTAGGAGAGTGTAAAGACAACGCACAGAGATAAAACTATGATGTCCTCAGGACCCAATGGGAGGGCCTCCTAGCCAACCTCCTCCTTCAGCAGATAATGATCTGGAGACTCAGAGATGGGGCAACTGACTATTTAAAGTCTGCAACTTTCTTTATCTGGGGGGCCTTTTACATTTTTTTCTTCTGACTACTGATTTTCTCTTCAAGTACCTTACTAGTCCTACAACCGTTACTATGTGAAGATTTTTTTTTTAAAAGCAAAAAAACTATGTTTCAGGCAACAGAGCTGAGAAGAATCTTAATCACTGCATTCTCATCTCTCATTCTCTCTTTTTGAACAGACCTGAAGATGCAATTCAGCAGAACCGAAATGTTGGGGAAAACCCACTCTGAACTTAGAGCAGTATGAAGTAGGTACAATTAAACTGAAATGAAAAAATAAAGAGTGACAGAAAATCTCACACACATTGTGAAGATTACCCACCAAGTTAAAGGGTGTTATATTCAATTAAGCCACATAATTATATTCCATGATCTTTACAGGGGAGCAGACCCAAAGAGGAATATATATTATTATGATATTGGTCTACGGTGAGGGGTTGTTAACAGATACATTAACAGATATGTGCTTTCCTACTGTTAACAGTTAGGTCCTCTCTGAGCACCAGGAACCTGCTTGAAACCCCAGAGGGTTTAATTGGCTCAGATCTCACATCTTAAAGTTAGTAAAAATGGTTTCTTAACTCGGGTCTTAAAGGAACAAAAATAAATATTTTGTTGATAATGGCACCCACCTCATTTATCAAACACTTATAGGTGACAAAAATTATTCTAGGCACTTTGTATATATAATCTCTTTTTATTGCAACCACAGTTCAAGAAATCTAGTGTGCATGCTCAGTGGCTCAGTGATGTTCGACTCTTGTGACCCCATGGACTTTAGCCCATGAGTCTCCTCTGTCCATGGGATTCTCCAGGCAAGAATACTGGAGTGAATTGTGATTTCTTGCTTCATGGGAACTGCCCGATCCAGGGACTGAACCCTCATCTTTTGTGGCTGCTGCATTGTAGGCAGATTTTTTACAACTGAGCCACCAGGAAAGCCCAGGAAAGCTAGAGGTTGGTGTATTTATCTTCATTGTAGTTGAAGAAATTGAGTCTTGGAAAGGTTGGCATTTGTCTTACTAATTAAAAAGCCAAATTTCCAAAATTTTCCAATTTTCTATACTCTCTACATTAACACACCCTTAGTGTCCAGGTATATTTGAGAGAGGTCTGGTATTAATTCATAATTTTTAATCACTAGAAAATATCAGAGAAATGAGGTTTTTCTTTAGTTCACCTAAAATTTATTACACATCTACTTCGTAGTAAGTTCTGAGCTTTGCACAGAGGGAAGGAGATAGATTACAGAGATCTTAACTTAAAGGAGTACCTGTGCAATGCTGTGCTTAGTCTCTCAGTCATGTTCAACTCTTTGCAACCCTATGGACTATAGCCCACCAGGCTTCTCTGCCTGTGGGGATTCTCCAAGCAAGACTATTGGAGTAGGTTGCCATGCCTTCCTCCAGGGGGATCTTCCCAACCCAGGGATCGAACCCAAGTCTCCCACATTGCAGGTGGATTCTTTACCGTCTGAGCCACCAGAGGAGTTCATAGTATCATCTTAAAGATGGATGTGAAAATCTATAACTTCATTCTAATGTGGGAAATGTAATGAGAGTGGTCTGTGTTTTACCTGTGACTGGCTCTGATTTTCTTTATGATCCTTGGGGCATCAGTCTTGGCCATTTCTGTATTGCAGCTTTCTATTCCTGCAAGTTAATTGATTGAGTACATTTACTGACTGAGTTACTGTGCAAGACAGTAAGAGGTACAGAAATGGCTAAACCATCGATTGGTCTGGTGCTTAGCATCCAGAGACTTGAAGATCTCACCAGATCCATTGGATCCACTCAGACTGGCCAGTTTCTTCTATATCAGTGATGAATATTCAGAGAAATTTCTATGATTCTATATGTTCAATTTACTCATCTTTAAAGTTGTCTCCATTAATTATTGTCATAGTTGATTTGATTCTTTTTTTTTTTTTTTTTTATGGTTCTTCACAAATCCTCAAAAATGCTGAGGGTAGGTATGAATATTTTCCTTGTCTCCCTATTCTGAGAAACTGCTGCTACAACATCTATCTTTCTTCTGCAATGGTAAGTATTTTGCAGGCCTCTTCTGCTTTTTGCCCGGAGAGGACAACTTTTATCTGAGAGAGGCTTCCTTGATTCCCTTCGAAGCACCAAGTCTGCTATCAAACATCTCCCAGGACAGTAATTCAAATTAAGAATTATCTTCTGGCAGCTTTCCTCAGATCTTGCTAATGTACTGTTTCACTTCCATTTGTCTCTGAAATGTAAGAGCAAGTCTCAGTTTTTTACTCCTTAATTCTTTTACCAGATATGAATCATTTGGTTAATTTTAAAAATGGCAAGGGTGCCTCATATTTACTAAATAAATAAAATGTGAGAGGAGATTATTCACTGCAACTTTCTTTTTAAAAAGGGGTTTTCCTTGGAGTGTTCCTTAGAGATGGGTCTGTGTATGGTATCTCTCATTTGAAATTCTGAGCTCTGACTCAGTGACATTTTGCTACGTGATCTTCGGAAGGTCATTTTAACTCTCCTGCCCTGCCCATTTTTACAATGAGGTTTATAGATGAGGTATTTTTATTTCAGCTGTAACATTTGATTAGATTGTTTGAAATTAGGGATCATTTCTTAGGAAGTTTTCTGAAAGCCCACCCTGCCTTGCAGCAGTTAGCAGCCAACATAGATTAGACACAAGTAAGCATGAATTTGTAAGATTACAAAGTCTTCAAGTTCAAAGGAACTGTCAAGATTGTGTAGCCCAGCCCCCATGGGGATACCTGAATACCTTCTGCAACATCTCCACCATGTGGCCAACCTCCCTCCAGGTAAGGACCTCTATCAACCCTCACTACCTCCCAAGTCAACCAATTTTTTTTTTCTTTTTTCTTTTTTCTGTAGGCTATTATGTAATTCTTGCTTGAGTGGTTCCAAAATATGTTGCCATGCAATTTTCACTATTGGGTCAGACTTCTACTAAGAAGAATAATTCTTTTCTTTTTCTGAACAAGTTTGACTCAGTTCTAATTAGATGGATGAACCTAGAGCCAGTTATAGAGTAAAGTAAATCAGAAAGAAAAAAAACACAAATATTGTATAAGAATGCATAAATATGGAATCTAGAAAAATAGTCTTGATGAACCTATTTGCAGGGCAGGGATAAAAACACAGACGTAGAAAACAGACTTGTGGCCCCAGCACGGGAAGGAAAGGGTGGGATGAATTGAGAGAGTAGCATTGAAACATATATATATAACCATATGTAAAATAGATAGCTAGTGGGTAGCTGCAGTATAACATAGGGAGCTTAGCCCGGTGCTCTGTGACAACCTAGAGGGGCGGGATGGGGTTGGGGGAGGGGTAGATTCAAGAAGGAGGGGACATATGTATACTGATGGCTGATTCAAGTTGTTGTATGGGAAAAACCAACAACCAACACAACCTGGGAAAGCAATTATCCTTCAGTCAAAATAAAGTATTTCCTTTTTCACATAAAAATCCTTTAGATATTTAAAATGATGACACAAATACCCTTGTCTGCAGGATAAACAAACCCAGTTCCTTAAAGCATTCCTGCTGTGGTGTGGTGCTGAGCATGTTCCTAATTTTGATCAATTTCCTCTTAATCTGGCCCAGATTGTCAGTGCCATTCTTACTGGCCTTCAGACCCGATCAAATGTCCATGGCAGTCTTTGATGATAGAATTTGAAAATGGACTTTTAAAAGAGAAAGAAAAATAATCTGATGAGAGGTTATCATTGTAATTTGAGTCAAAAGTGACAGGGACCATGGCAAAGAGGGAAGGAGGACACTAATATGTGTTAAATATTGTGTGTTTTGTTTTAAATATGTCTTCACAAGTAAGATAGTCAGTGAGTCCTTCCCATTTTAGAGTTTAAATTACCTTTACAACACTAGTATATGACAGATCTGGGAATCCAGTCTATTTTCTGTCTTTCAAGTATCCAGTAGTACTGCTTAAGATGGACTTCCCTGGTGGCTCAGTGGTAAAGAATCTGCCTGCCAATGCAGGAGACACAGGTTTGATCCCTTGGTTGGGAAAATCTCTTGGAAGAAGAAATGGCAAGTCACTCCAGAATTCTTGCTTGGAAAATCTCATGGACAAAGGAGCCTGACAGGCTACAGTCCATGGGGTCACGAAAGAGTCTGACATGACTTAGCCTCTAAACAACAACAACTGCTTATCTGAAAGATTTCAAAGATTGTATGAGAATTGCACCTCAACAAATGGACAGGATGGAAAAACTTGTTCCCAAACTGATTTTCCAGAGGAATTATTTTGGAAATGTTGTAGGTAAAGGCAAACACCACACAGAAATGCCACCAAAAAAAAAAAAAAAAGGCAAAATGTTTTATGCCCCTTGTATAAATTAGAATGATTTCTGTGTATCTGTATACTGTCATTTTTCTCATAGGATAGACAAGTCAAAATTTGAACACCTTTTCTATACCAAGCACAGCAAAGCCTGCACTCTCTAGGGTTGTGCTCTATTCTCCAATCAGTTTTCAAAAGAACAAAGAGACAGGCTTGAATTAAGGAGCAAAAATAATAGTGTTTAAGATGACACCCAGAACAGGGCAGACTTTGGCTCCTGAACATAACAGGTGTATGATTTGTGATGTATGATTGAGTCATACCTGTGAGTAGCTTCAGAGGATCAAGAGGAGTATTAAGTGAGCTAATAGATAGATATAAGTACTTAGAATGCTAACTGGTACTGAGTAAATATCCAATAAATGGTAATGATGGTCACAAGAAATTGCTATTGGTTCAGAAACTTCACTTGTGGAAAAATTAAAATTACCTTGGTTATATGCTGGATGGGTATAGATTCATTGCCATGTCTTACAGTTTCTAAACTCCATCCTCTGTTTTTTATTTTTTATTTTTATTTATTTATTTATTTTTATTTTTATTTTATTTTACTTTACAGTACTATATTGGTTTTGGCATACATTGACATGAATCCGCCAAGGGTGTACATGAACTCCAATTTTTATTGTTTATTAGAGTATAGTTGATTAGCAATGTTAGTTTCAGGTGTATAGCAAAGTGACTCAGTTATAAGCATACATGTATCTATTCTTTTTCAAGTTCTTTTCCCATTTAGGTTATTACAGAGCTGAGTTCCCTGTATGGCACAGTAGGTCCTTGTTAATTACCTGTTTAAATATGGTCATGCGTATATGTCAATCCTAAACTCTCAGTTTATCCCCTCCCCCCCACCGCCTTACCTTTCCCCTCTGGTATCATACGTTTGCCTTCTATCCTCTCTTGAAATTTGATAATGGACACTCAGACTGAGACTGACCCTATCCTTTGCAGTGAAGAACCGTGAACGTATCAGGACTGTTCCCTAATTTCAAACCTTCACTGGCTTCCTTTCTTGTACAGGATAGAGTCTAAACCCCCAGTGAGAGTAAACACACAGAGCATAATATGTTCCTGCCTGTCTTCACACCCTCAGGCTCCCTGCATCCTCACTTCTCACTTTTTGCCCTTGAAATACCGCACCTGGACACAGAGCCCCTTTGCCACTTTGTGTTTTGTCCATCTTGTTTCTCATCCTAGAAATAACACTATAGGCCAAAGAAAGAGCTGAATCATATCATTTCATTCTCACATGACATGGGACCATCTATTAATGGCTTGTGAAATATTCAGTGTTTGTGTTGGCCTAGTAGAGGATCACATGATTTATTTCACAACCATTTATGAATTGCCTTCTGTGTGCCAGGCAAGGTGCTGAGATGGAAAGGTCAGATAGAACCCCTATCTTTAGGAGGTTGTGTGGAGAGAAAAAATAAGTCCAGTGTTAAATATCATGGTCAAGGTCAACATAGAAAGAAAGCTCATCTGGGAAGCTCTGGATTAACCCTGAGTGTATCAGGAAGATGACAGTGCCTGGGCTTTGCAGAAAGGGCAGTTCACCTAGCAAAGGAATGAGTGGATGAGCATCCCCACAGAATGAGAAGTGTGATGGGACTTGATCTATGAAGGTCTATGTCTTTAAAAGAACCAAGTTTCCCAGGAAGAAGAGTTTTGCTCAAAACATCCAATGGTCAGGGTTTATTATGATAGCTCCCAAACATAATACCTCAAGGAAGGGAAGTGGGAGATGTGAGACTTCTGAGGCCATCTTCAGAGCAAGGCTGTGAGCGTCTTTAAGCGATCAGAAGAGGATGGTTTCACTGGGAAAGGCTTTGCCAACTGTGAGCTTCTGCAAGTGGAAAGAAGACAACACAGGGAGTTTCCATCTTGGTTTTCTGAGCATCCCTCTGAGTCTGATATGATTTTTTTTTTTAAAAAAAAAAGCTCCCCAGAAGGCAGCCACCCAAAATTTCAGTCTATCTGAGTTCAAGTCCAGAATTTAAATTCTCAAATGCCTGCAGTTGCTGACAGGTGGCAAAGATTTTGTGAGTCAGGAAAGGTGTAACACAAAGGGAGGAAATGGCTTGAACTGGTAACCATTGACCCCATTTAGTTATATTCTCTTTCAAATAAATGCCTTGGGGCCCAAAGGAAACAAACAAACAAACAAATGACCCCTCCGGTTCCTATCAGTGATCCCTTTCCAGGTATTCTTTTCCATCTCTGTGTTCCCATCACTAAACCCATACCCTCCTGTATCTCTGCCAAACAGAACCACGTGATCATGAGTACCATAGAGGGAAATACAAGGAGTGGGCTTTGGAGTAAGGTATCCATGGATTCAAAGCCACTTCCGACCTGTATAACATGATTCAACTTCTCTAAGTCTGGTTTTGTTTATAATTCCTACCTTGGAGTGCGGCTGAAATTTGACATCATGTAACCTGCCAGAGTGAAAAATCAGCAGACAGATGACAGCTCTGAAGACAGTTATTTCCACTACTATTATTTCTACTGACGTGGAAGGAGCAGGCAACAAGATCAGGACTTTGGGCACTAGTGTGAAATATGCTGGCTTCTCTGGGTCAGACAGTATGTGCATCTCACTCACAGATGATCTTACCCGTCAACCCCTTCAATGGCACAGGATGTGAGGTGCATCCTGCCCAGTAGCCTGTCTCTCCCCCCACCCCTCCACACCCCTCGAATCTAGAAGTGCCACCTCACCGTGTCTACCTTCCTGAAGCCAGGGCCCACAATCTCTCTAATCTTTAATTAGAGATGCTGATCTCTGAAGGCCCCTCTAAAAATACATGTAGATGTGACTATTTTAACACCCACCCTCACATTAGTACAAAGGAATTTGATGGATGCCCAGAATGAACCAGTTTTGCGCGAAAGTAGGTGGGGAGGAGGAAGGGGAAGACCCTGGCAAGGTGTAAAACGACAAGGAGGATGTGGTCACTGGATGTCGGGGGCAGCTTCTCAACCAAGAAGGGCATGAGGCAAGGACAGCAAGTGATCCTTTGGGTGGAAAGAGGGTAGTTCTCTGTGGTGAGACACCTGGCTGGGGTTCCCCCAAACGGTACTCAGCAGAGCCTCTGCGCTGTGAGCCCTTGAACACAGACGCTGTGTGGGAACGTGGATCAGAAATTCTGACTCCTCCATCCTCATCTTGCTCACCTGTTGTGAGATCCCAGACATGGGGTATTCCCTCCTGGAGCCCATTTCCTCATTTGTCCATGGGAGTGGGTGTGTGTTTGGGGAGGGAGGGTTATTTACATCTATGATTCTGCCCTAATGTGATTCTTCGCTAACAGAGGAGGAACAGAAAGTGAGACTGAGAAAGGTGATGAGAAAGAGGGAAACCTGCTCAAAATCCTTCCTCCTTTAGTGGGCTTGGGCTGATGAACACGGAGATGAATTCAACACGCTCCCATTCAAGAGCCACTTGTGGTCCAGTCAGGGAGGAAGCTAAGAAAACAGGCAACAGTCCTGGAACATGCAATGAACATCGTGTGCTGAACGCCAGGGCCGGGAGAGCCCAAGTTCTGGGTCCTGTGCATCTGACCCAAGGCAAAGGGGAACCAAGATGCTGTCAAAACCTCTGGGTGGCCACACCCCTGCTCTGCCTTCCTTCCGATCCTGGGCCCAGCTGTGCCAGGTGGTGGGAGTGGAGATAGGCATAGACCTTTTCCTTCTCTTTACTCTGTAAAGTTGCATCCTCTCTTGAGCAAAAGACATCCTTCATATGAGAAAATGCCATAAGTGAGAGGATCAAGATATATTCCTCAAAGAAACACCACAGAACTTAGTGAGATTCTGAAATTGCTAGAAATGTGAAACCTGTGATTTTTATGTCTTGCCTACTTTTTTATAGTGATGAAAGAAGAAAGGGATGATGATGGTGCTGATGGCAACAGTGCTGACTATAATGATGATGATAGCAACACTAACAGCTGAGAGTTATCAAGCCGTTACTATATACCAAGAACTTTGCATGCATTATGTGAAACAGGAGATTTATTATTGTGTCAGCTTTGCAGATGAAGAAGTTGATACAGAGGCTTGCTGTGTCTGCTAAGTCACTTCAGATGTGTCCAACTCTTTGTGAGCCTGTGGACTGTAGCCTGCCAGGCTCCTCCATCCATGGGACTCTTCAGGCAAGAATACTGGAGTGGGTTGCCATGCCCTCCTCAGGGGATCTTCCCGACCTGGGGATCGAATCTACCTCTCTTACAACTCCTACACTGGTAGGCAGATTCTTTATCATCAGTGCCACCTGGGAAGTCTATATAGGCTTGGCTAAGATCACACAGTTTAATAATAGGAGGGACTCTTTTCAAAGCCAGGTGTGTCCAACTTCAGAATCTGAGCTCTTCACCACTCTGCTTGCTCCCTGCATTGCTTTCTCGTTTTACACTCTTGGTCTTGTGTGCTGGTCTTCCAGGGAAACAGGAAAGAGAGCAACTGGAGAGGTAAGGCTCTAGTCTAAAAAAGGTATGCCTGAATGCAGAAATTGGGAATGGTAGCTGTGAAGAAGAGAATGAAACAGTCTGAAGGACTGGGGTCAGCCAGGAGAAATTAACGCATCCCTGGAGAGAAAGCTATAATCAAGTGGAATGGAAGGAAAATTTATCCAGCCACTGTTGCACAAAGCATGAAACAGCTGCTGATAAAAAGGAGGTGACCTGGACAGCTAATCCCCATGCATTGGTCTACTCCTCCTCCTGCGAGGGCAAAGTGGAAGAGGAAAGGGTACACTTTGGAAGGGTCCCTTCTAGTGCTTGGAGCCTACATTTTAAGGACTCGGTTATCTCTCCAGTGTTTGTGGTTCTACTTCCCCTTTGGAGGTATCTAGCAGCCTCACCTACTCACCCTCTGTAGAACTCAGGTGACTCCAAAAGTCAGTAGCTGCAAATGTCCAACCTTGCAAAGCATCTTTCCTGTCTCACTGGCTTCACAGGTGTAGGTGAGTTTGCATTGTAGGCTCAACTTCCTTCTACTCAGCTCAAGAGAAACAGGCAGGCAGCTTTGCCACCACCTGTCCTCAATCTGGTGCTGTTCCATACCTTCCTTCCAGAAATTGCTTGGGCAATATCATTATGAGGGCTTCCCAGCTGACCCAGTGATAAAGAACCCACCTGCCAATGCAGGCGCCTCAAGAGACTCGAATTTGATCCCTGGTCAGGAAGATCCTCTAGAGTAGGAAATGGCTACTCACTCCATTATCATTGCCTGGATAAATTCCAAGGACAGAGAAGACTGACAGGCTACTGTCTTTGAGGTCACAGAGTCAGACATAACTGAGCACACGCGTGAGCACACACACATACACACACATCATCATGACCTCCATTTCATGACACCTCTTCCAAACATTGCTTAATGAGAGCCACCCATAAGGGAGGGTGATCTATAACCTGAAGAATTTGGAACTCTGTGGAAGCTTTGGAGTTTTTTCTGAACAGGAGTGCTATATATAGTTGTTGCTTTTAAGTTCTTATCTACAGTGAAACAGAGCTTCCTCCTTTCTTTGTAAAGGGTACTTGAGCTCACCCAAAATACCTGTATTCACATCAGCGTGGTTTACCTTTTAGAAGGCTGCAGGCAGGATTGGTCTCCTGAGGGGGAAAGTGGAATTCTTTTCCCTTCCAATGCTTTTCCCTTGCCCTGTTTAACCCTCACACCCCTCCCACATCCAGATTCTTCCAGCCTTTCTCTGAATTTTTCTTTTAATGAAGGAGTTACAGAGTGCTATCTGACAGAATGGAAATAGAATTAGTACCTGACCTCCTGCATAGTTTCTGTTGAGTGCTTTTCTAATGTTGAAGACCCATAATTTCACTGGTTTTGAATAAATTCCTGCAGAGTGAAGAACACTGGGCTGGCAGTGAGATGAAAGAGCGCTTGCATTCCAGCATTATGCTTGAGCTTTGCAACCTTGGCCAAGGTACTTTTGTTTCCTCATTTGTATATAAGGTCACTGCTGCTGCTAAGTCACTTCAGTCGTGTCCGACTCTGTGTGACCCCATAGACGGCACTAGAAGATTTAAAAATCATTTAGAAGTGATAGCAATAAGTAACTTGTTGAGAAGGACTTGGAGTTGGTTGCACATCATCAAAATCTTTCCAGATTTTATGCCCTGGGTGCTGAGGGTAAATACTGCTGTAAACATCATAGTCACGTTTTTCAGAATACGTAATTGTCATGGGTGCCATAAAAGTTCTTAAAATAGTTGAATCTTTTATTGAAGTAGATTTTTACTTTTTTAAACCAGCTGCTGGCAGTGTTAACTTTGATCATTTGATTAAGATGTGTTTGCCAAGTTCCTCCATTGTACAGTCACGATCTTTCCATTTGCAATTATTAAACAGCTTGTGGAGAAAACATCACCTAAAATGGATGAACTGACACTATGTGAGTCCTAATGAGACGCATTGACATCACTTGGTGTGGCAGTGTTTCTGTCCAAAGTGAGTCAAATTATTAGGCAATATCAGCCAAATCCAACTAAGGTGTTGTCTAGACAGTTACTGACTGGTATTATTTAAAAGCATCAGTCTTATGCAAGACAGCAGGCTGAAGAATAATCCTCAAAAAAAGGGACCAAGAGACATGGCAACTAGAAGCAATATGTGATCCTAAATTCGATATTGGACCAGGAAAAAATTAACATAGATAGTACTATTGGGACTCTCAGGCAAGTGTATGCTCCTCGGCTCTGTCTAGTCACAACAAAGATTTGGAGTGATGGACATTAAAGCCTTCAGCGCGTCACAGCTCTCGGGTCTTGGATAGACCATGTTATAGCTCTCAGGTCTCAAACAGACCATGTTATAGCTCTTAGACAAATCAGTGTTACAGCTCCATGTTACAGCTCTATTTTATTTAGAAAATAGTAGGAAAATCCATCCTGGAGGCGTGAGGGCCTGCCAACCCAAAAACGTGAAGAGGAGAGAGTGGGGGAGCGCGCCAGTGCCCAGGAGAGAGAGACCCCCGGTGCTTGCCTCCTCTTTTTACGTGTCTTTTCCTGTCCCCGGGCCTGCCCTGTGTCAACTGGGCCAGCCAGGAGTGCTGTTTATTCTACCTGAGGTCCTCACTCTGGTCTTCGGACCTTCCTTTGTTCTGTTTTCATGGGCTTTTCCCCTTTTTGTCTTTTAGCCACCACCATTCTGGAGTCCGGTTTCCTATTCTAACTACCTAACAGGACAATTGGTGAAATTTGACTATGATCATAGACGAATTAGTAATATTGTGCCAATGTCAAATATCCTGAAGTTCATAATTTGTATCACAGTTTTGGAGGTGAACACCCTGCCTCTTAGGAACTAAAGAATGAAATATTTACCAATAAAGGGACAAAATGTCTGCAGCTTATTGTCATTAATTTAAGGGACAAGGTTTTATATATATATATATATATACACACATACATACATACACATACGCCTGGTCAGGACTGGGTCAGGAAGATCCCCTGGAGTTGGGCCTGGCAACCCAGCCCAGTATTCCTGCCTGGAGAATCCCATGGACAGAGAAGCCTAGCAGGCTACAGTCCATAGGGTCACAAAGAGTCGGACACAATGGAAATGACTTAGCACGCTTGCACGTACATACATGCATATATATTAGAGGGAGAATGACAAAAACAAGTGTGGCAAATTTTAAAAACTGACTGAATCTGGATGAAGTGTATATAAAGTTTGGTTTTAGTTAACTTTTACAAATTTTGTGTTAAGTTTGTAGTGATTTCATTTTTTTTTTTTTTAAACAAGACAATCAAATTAGAAACCAGTATTTCAGGAGAGAAAAGAGAGTGAACTGCAAAATCAAAGTCCTACATTCCTCAAAAGCTCAAAGCAGTGGGGCCTGGTTTCCATGAGTTCTGTTGGCTGAAGGCTGATTTTATTGTTGTGATCATCCTCTCAGGGAATATATAATCATTACTTCTCTGTCACAGATGGTGACTGAGGTGGGGTAAGAATGCAGAGGAAATTCCAGCATTCCATTTGAGCTTTGTTGGTAAACTTTTGAACAAAGTTGCCTAACAAAATGTGATTCAAGCATTTGGTCATGAATGTCCTCAAGATTTATTGAACATTTGTATTTTTCCCCTATGCTAGGTTCTGGAACAAAGATTTGATTAGTATCTTTTCCTTCACACAAGGAGCTTGGAGTTCAGATGGGGAGAGAGTAACATCATAAGTAGCAATAGTACAGAGTTGCAATGATTTTAATCATTGCAATAGATTAAAACATAGAAATAAACCTAATGTGTCATAAAGCAGGAAAGAACCAGTAAAGTAAAAAAAGTCTTAATCTGTATATGACATTGATGTCTAAGTAGAACTGTGGCAGCTGGAGAAAAAGATGGTGGCCTGAACAACTGCAGTGTATCTGCAGAAGGTAACTCATGTGATGTTGAGGGACTCTATATTTCACGTTCACTTTTTACTTTCATGCATTGGAGAAGGAAATGGCAACCCACTCCAGTGTTCTTGCCTGGAGAATCCCAGGGACGGGGGAGCCTGATGGGCTGCCGTCTATGGGGTCGCACAGAGTCCACGACTGAAGCAACTTAGCAGCAGCAGCAGCAGCAGCAAATGGAGTGAAAGTAAAGATGCTGGAAAGAGCTCTGTGCAAAGAGTGTTGTTTCTGTTGTGCAAGAGGGTTTAGGTGATTTTGATATTCTCTTTATGACCCGAGGACCAGGCATCTGAGTGTCTCGCAAATCCTACAGTTGACAGTGGTTGGTCATTTTCCTTTAACACTGAAATAAATAGACTCAAGCTTCCATCTAGATACACTGAAGAACCCAGCAATAATACATCCTCCTGTTAAATCTGCTTGTATTCCTGTTGGGGAAGGTCACAAATTTCCCCTGTCCTTCCTTTGTTCCTAGTTTCTTTTCTGGATTCTTGATCTCACTAATGACTTGCCACTTGTGGGTTTTATCCTCTTAGCTTGAGTCAACCCAACTGCAGAATCTAGTCTTCTTTCCCTGTTTTGATTCAAGATTCAGACAGAGGAGAAGGAAGGGTTTTTTGCTGGCTGCTGCGGCTGCTGCTAAGTCGCTTCCATCGTGTCCGACTCTGTGCGACCCCATAGATGGCAGCCCACCGGGCTCCCCCGACCCTGGGATTCTCCAGGCAAGAACACTGGAATGGGTTGCCATTTCCTTCTCCAATGCATGAAAGTGAAAAGTGAAAATGAAGTCGCTCAGTAGTGTCCGACTCTTAGCGACCCCATGGACTGCAGCCCACCAGGCTCCTCCGTCTATTGGATTTTCCAGGCCAGGGTACTGGGGTGGGGTGCCACTATGCAGAAAACTATGAAAAATTACTAACATGACGTCCACTCCCAAGAATTCTGTAGATTCACTCCTCACAGGGCTTTCTCATTGGCTAGAGTTTTCTTTATGGATTTCCTGGCTGTCACATTAGCCAGATACTCTGTTTCCTTATATATTCCACTCTTTCTCTCCCATTCCTGGGCTCCTCTCTACCTCTGGTTTGGACTGCCTGAAACACTTTCTTAGAGTTTTTCCTTTTTAATGCACAGAATAATTTATTTTTCAACCAAATCTCAGCTCTGTCAATCTTTATGAGTTATTACATTTTTCTCTTAAACAGAAGGTCATCACTCTGAGGTTTTCAACTTTTGACAGCCAAAGAATTGGTGGACTCTTTGGCACTGTAATTTTTCCTTTTGTATGATTCAGCATCTGGATGTGGTTTCACTTGTATTTGTAAAGAAGGGAACTGTATAAAGATATATCCTCCCATCAGTGTGTGTTATTCTACTCCATGGAGGACAAATGTGGTTATAACTATTTATTAAAAGGACTAATTATCTTTATTTTCACTTCATTTCACTTCTGCAAAGAAGAGCTGTTGTAAGAGAAAGTACGTGGACACTGGAGATAAACAAATTTGAGCTCTTCCCTGACTTGCTCGAGTGAGTTAATCACGTTCATGCAGATTTACCCACTTAGGGACCCAGTTTTTTCATCTGTAAAGTAGGAGCAGAAATTTCTAGGAGAGTGATATCAGCAAAATTGCTGCACAGGAATTACTAGTGCCTGTCCCCTCCCAGAAACATAAATTGAAAAAACTCTCTATGCACAAAAATACCTCCATGGGAGCTAAGAATTCCAGGTAAGAGAATATAGCACCTAGATGAAGCACAGACATAAGGCACATTGAAGAGGGCAGGGAACAAGGAACCACGCTTCCCATGTCTCCTCTGTTGGAAATCCAGGCAGCTCAGTGCAGAAAGAAACACCCTCCCTGTGGGAAAAGGGGAGTGAAGTCAGTACCAGACTTACAGTGGACCCCATCACTGGTCTGCCCCAATACCAGGGCCACTCCCAAGGGCTGGTGGCTCCTGGTGGGATCCTCTGAAACCTGCCCCCAGCCCACCCAAGTGTCAGCCAGTTCGTGAGGCCCCAGGTCATTCCAGGTCCACAATCAGCCCTCATGAACCCAGGCTCCAGGTGGGAACTTACAAACCAGACTTCCATGTGTGCTCAGGGTCAGGCCAGTTTCTCGACCAAGTCTTTCCATCCACCCGGCACCAGGCCAGCTCCTGTGGGCCCAGCCTCAAGACCAGCTTCTAGGACCTCAGGTTCCAAGACTGGCCACCACAGACCCAAAGTCCATGCCAGCCCCCAAAGCCCCAGGCTCCAGAGTGACTCTCAAAACCTGAGGTTTGGGGCTCATCCCACGGTAGAAAGGAATAGAAATCTCTGAGAAATAATGGCCGTGAGTGCGTGTGTGCTAAGTTGCTTCAGTTGTGTTGACTCTTTGCAACCCTATGGACTATAGCCCGCCAGGCTCCTCTGTCCATAGGACTTTCCAGGCAAGAATACTGGGGTGGCTTGCCATGCCCACCTCCAGGGGATCTTCCCAACCCAGGGATTCAAGTCTCTTAAGTCTCTTGCATTGGCAGGCAGGTTCTTTACCACTAACGCCACCTGGGAAGCCCAATAATGACTGAGAATCTCCCAAATCTTGGGAGAGATTTGGACATCTGAGTTCATGAAGCTAATAAGTCACCCCAAAACTTAAATTCAAAATGAACTGTATACATATTCGTTGTTCTTGTTTAGTCACTAAGTCGTGTCCAACTCTTTGCTGCCCCACAGACTATAGCCTGCTAGGCTTTGTTGTCCATAGAATCTCCCAGGCAAGAATCCATCAGTGGGTTGACATTTCCTTCTCCAGAGGATCTTCCTGACTCAGGGATTGAACCAGCATCTCCTGCATTGGCGAGCAGATTCTTTACTGCTCAGCCACCAGGGAAACCATATTTGTTTACCCATCATCTATGGCTGTTTTCTCTTCAGTAGAAGAGTTGAGTAGTTGCAAAAGAAAACAGACAGCCCACAGAATAAAATAGATTTCCTATCTTGTCTTTTACAGAAAAGGTTTTTAATCCCCTGCTGGGAATTATGCAAAGTTGAGGAGTTATCACTTTCAACTCCAGGTTTCAAGATCAATGGTTAATTTAAATGTATTATAAAGTCTTCAAAATTCTTACCTTATTACAATTTTTGACTTATAGTTCTTGAATCCACAAGTCTATTCAACTCTGAAATTAATGTATGCATGTTTGTGTATATTAGTAATTATCGAGTATACTTTGTGTGTGTGTTTGTATATGCCAAAGTCAGAGCTACATATGTGTAGATTTGTACCAAGAAATGAATTTGAATGTAGAATATGGCCATGTTAGATCTCCCTGAAAAACTGTGTGCATTGATGACCAAGGTTAAATAAAATTACTCAGCATAAAATGAAGAATGACACTACCAAAACCATTTGTTTTTAAATAGAGAATCAGATGCTCATTTATACTTTGTGGTACTTGCTGCTACACGTTCATTTTCTTAGGTCATTTCTTACGCGCATAAGCATGGGTGAGGCTTGTTTCACTTATGACGTGATCTCATAGGTGACTCCTATTTCCATTTCATTCCTACGATGCAGGTTTTGTTGCACTCAAAGAAGTAAAACAATTTCATTTCCGTGCCACTTTTAAGATGCTGTTTGGACTATGGATGTGTACTTGAGTGGGCCTCTTTATTAAGATAATGGCTTTGTCAAATGTCACAGAATTATTTCAAGGATAGGGCAAGTTTCCTATTTCAGTAACCTTTCAGTGGAAAGCCAGTCTAGCTCTGTGAAATGACTCAGAATCCAAGTCTATTTAGAAAAAAATATATAGATCCTTGACTTTCATGTGCAGGAAGAGGAAACAATGGTGTGCACTTCCCATCAGAGGGGTAAAGTGTTCTTACAAGTAGGGAAGGAGCAGGGGAGGTGGGTGGAGGGAACACCAGGCAGGAAATGGGATACCAGCCTCACTCCTGTTTGGCTGCAAATCAACATGGGGACTTTAGCACAGCTTCTTAATTGCTCAGTCTTCATTCTCCCCTTTTGAAAATCAAGGACTGAGTTGAAATCAGTAGTGTTCATGTTTTTTAAAGCAGTGAACACTGGTGAAATGATATCCCTGACCTGGTGGAAGAGACGAGGTGCTGGACTCTCGTTCGACCCCTGGACATAGCTCCAGCAGCCCCTCTTCAGAGCTGAGGACTCTTTAGAACAGCCTGACAACTACAGGACCATTTACCAAATTGCCATTTTCTTCTCCAAATAACCTGTGCATCTGTGGATAGCAGTAGCCATGTGCCTTGTTTGTACATACATTAACACATTGCATTTGCTGAAAAACAATGTGTTCTCCTAAAAGATCAAGGCTTCCTATTGCAGGTGTATTTTCATTATTAATATGCTAGGCAAATCCTGCAGACAGAGATGGAGGGTTCAGTCATCTCAACCCCATGTGCTATCAATGGAAGTCACCCAAACACAGTAATTGCAAAAGAGATTCAGGGTGTTCAGGTTGTGTGACTTACTCTGAACTTTCATGACTATATCACCTGTCATACCCAAATTCTATGAGGTCTATATATTAATCCTCTTCTTTCGCCAGTGCCTAGTCCAGTGATTAGCAATTGAAAATGCCCTGAAGTTTTTCAGTAAACGAATAAACAAATGTGAGTTTCTAAGTTCACCATACGGATTGTCAAACTGATACACTAAAAATGAATCATTATCTAAACAAAAGCATAGGAGGAAAATCTACCCATTGGAAATTGAGGATTAAAGTCACTGAGCAGTAAAAACCAGAGACCAGAAGTTCCATTCCAACATTAACTTTGCTTGTCATCTCAGATACCTATCTATTAATATCAGCCTGAGAGAGATAAACCACGAAACCTCTAAATTTCTTCCCAGCACTGATATTCCATAAGGCTATGATTCAGTTGACTCAGAAAATAATCCTTTTAAAGTCTTTCTCATAAATTATTCAAGTGATTACTGTAAATCTTCATGTCCTGAACCCTGCCATCTGCAGCCTCCATGGCTTGTCCCTAGTGCAGCCTTTCGAGGACCAAGGTGGTTTAGTCACTAAGTCGTGTCCGACTCTTGTGACCCCTGGGCTGTAGCCCACCAGGCTCCTCTGTCCATGGGATTCTCCAGGCACGAATACTGGAGTGAGTTGCCATTTCTTTCTCCAGGGGATCTTCCTGACCTTGGAATCAAACCCAGGTCTCCTGCATCGCAGGCAGATTCTTTACCCATTGAGCTACACAGGAAACCCAAGGAACATGGGGAAATATCAAATGATCTCAGACCCACACTTAAGACATTGACTCTTTATGCTGCACCATCCAACAGGCTCCCCCTGCTACCACCTCCAAATGTGTACCCAAATTTCTTTTTCTGAAATGTTCAGGGACAAGGGACCACACAAAACGTTAACACCAGATGTCCACTGGGACCTTAAGCTGTTAGAGAAGCCCTCCACTGTATGTGGCACCAATGTGGAAGAGGACCACAAAGATGACGAGCTGCAGCTATTGGTAGTATTTTATCAAAGCAATTGTATTGCATAAATAACATCAGTAGCTGAATCAAGGTTGTTTGGGGACAAACAAACAAAAGCCTCCTCTCTGTAATGTAGCAACATCACCAATTTTACACTGTACTTCAGGTATCAAAAAAAAAAAAAAAAGGAAGGCTTCTTATTTTTGTATAACTCATCTAGGATTGGTTCTGATACTCAGGTCTTCTGGATAGGAAGAAAAAAATATCTTGACAGCTAAGGACATATCAGTTTTTTTACAATACAAATGGGATTCCTAACAGTTTCAAAGAATCTTTGGGGAGTAAACTATCAATATTTTCACCCATTTCTCTTTCCTCTTCCCGAGATGACACCTAGATGTATTACAAAACTCTCTCTACATTTCTGAAGGAGGAAGGAGTCTTTGGATCAATGTTCAGGTCCTTATTTCGCTCTAGTCCTTGCTGGCTTTGATGGAGATGATGAGTCCTTATTTGCATGGGTGCATGCACTGCAGAGGGGCTGCCTAGGTGGCACTAGTGGTAAAGAACATGCCTGCCAATGCAGGAGATGTAAGAGTTCGATCTTTGGGTCAGGAAGGTCCCCTGGAAAAGGGCATGGCAAATCCCTCCAGTATTCTTGCCTGGAGAACCTCTTGGACAGAGGAGCCTGGTGGGCTATAGTCCACTGGGTCACAAAGAGTCAGACATGACTGAAGCAGCTTAGCAGACATGCATGCATATGCTGCAGAATGAAAGTTCTAGCATGTTTCATAACTCTTGGTCAGCATGCAACTGATTTAAATACCAGATGAACCATTTCATAACCATGTTAACTTCTTAATCAAGTTGTTTGTACTGTCCTTAATTTTTTTCTTCTGTAAAGTGGAAAGTATTTTGAGGGTTCTGTGGGATAATATATGTTAGGTGTTTAGCACATAGTCAGCAGTAAATAGGGGCTTCCTTGGTGCTTCAGCTGGTAAAGAATCCACTTTCAATGCAGGATTCAATCCGTGGGTCAGGAAGATCCCCTGGAGAAGGAAAAGTTTACACACTCCAGTATTCTGGCCGGGAGAATTCCATGGACTATAATAGTCAATGGGGTCACAAAGAGTCAGACACGACAGCGACTTTCACTTTCATTTCACTTCACTGATGGCTCAGAGATAAAGAATCCGCCTGCCAATGCAGGAGACGCAGGATCCCTGGATCAGGAAAATCCCCTGGAGAAGGAAATGGCAACCCAGTGCAATATCCTTGCCTGGAGAATCCCGTGGACAGAGGAGCCTTCAGCCTTCAGTCCACTGGTACGTGCTCAGTCTCTCAATTGTGTCTGACTCTTTGCAACCCTATGGACTAGAGCCCACAAGGCTCCTCTGTCCATGGAATTTTCCAGGCAAGAACACTAGAGTGGTTGTCATTTCCTTCTCCAGGGGATATTCCCGACCTAGGGAACAAACTCCTGTCTCTCGCATCTCCTGTATTGGCAGGCAGATTCTTTACCACTGCCTCCATGGGTCACAAAAAGAGTCAGACACAACAACTACACAAGAATCACTAAATAAATGCTAGTATTATTACTTAAATTATATAGATACCAGGCACAGCAAACTGCACATTTTAGGTGCATAGTGGGATGGATCTGCATGTGAATTATTGTTGTTAATTCTAGTTTTAGAGTCTAGGTCTTCTGGTTTCAAGGTTGGACTCAAACACTCAAGAAAGAAGGCACTTTCATCTTTACTCTGTCTGGCTTTCAATCATTTCCTTATAGATTTGCAAACCAACACTAATTTCACAGCATTAAAGTGTGAGAAAAAATCATTCCAATAGTGACTGTTAAAAAAAAAAAAAAAACACCCTACAGGACTTCTAGCTGCCGGGCTATTGTACTTTCTAAATTATTCATTTTCAATGTGTGTGTATCTGCATTGGTGGTTTCATTAACCAATAAGTGTTCCCTTACTAGGAGCTCTGCTGCTCTTTTTTTGCTCACTTAGTCATTCTGCTCACAAGGATATCAGATTCTTAGTTGTTAAAGATCTTGGCCTTTATTCTTATTAGCCCTCTAGTCAAACAGTTCTTTCATTTCCTCTGGGTATTTCATGAACTGTAGCAGGTAGTTCACTAATAATAACTTTAATCTTTCAAAAAAATTAGTGGCCTCTGCAAAACGATGGGCTTTGTGTCATGAGCTGAAAATGAATACAGTAAGAAACACAGCTTTTAACTCTTGCCTTGACCAGTGGCGGATACCATGGTGGACTTTTTGAGTTGAATGGGTTCTTGGAAGTCACTTGGTTCAACTGGTGGTGGAAAAAAAAGATGCCTTCTATATCACCTGGATCATTTCCGTCCAGCTGCTGTCCCCGTTTTCTTCTATTCTTGTCACATTTCTGTGTATCTTTCTCTGCTTCCTCCCCGCCCACTCCGTTTTGGCTTCTGCTTCCATCACTTCGGTGCTTCTGCTTCTGTCATTGATGGCAAGGGCTGCCTGTCCAAAAGGTCTCAGCAATATCCAAATGTCCAGGTTCAGGCAGTCTCTGCACCTAACACTTTTACTTGACATTTTGGGGATTTGGAAATGCAATTCATTTATAATTTTATTTTTATTGGAATACAGTTGATTTACAGTACTGTGTGAATTTGGGGGTATATAACAAAGGGAATCAATTTTCCATATACATTATCTACTCTTTATTTTAGATTCTCTTCCCATGCAGGTCATTATGGAGTGTTAAGTAGACTTCCCTGTGCTATACAGTAGGTCCTTGTTAGTTACCTATTTTATATAATGATGCGTAGACAATGTTGACCACCATTTTCTGAAGGCAGTCCTCCTTTCCTGACTGGTGCAGTAGTCTTCTGTTTCAACTGGCACCTTTGCTTGGTCACTTCTTCTCAGAGCCTTTTACAATTATTGTTCCTCCACTAAATAGACATTAAAAAAAAACTCAGGGTTCCTCATGGCCATCTTGCTGTCTCAGTTTCAAACTTCTCCTTAGGTCACATTTTCTGTGCCTATGGTTTCATTAGGGCTTCCCTTGTAGCTCAGCTGGTAAAGAATCCACCCGCAAGGCAGAAGACCCCAGTTCGATTCCTGGGTCAGAAAGATCTGCTGGAGAAGGGAGAGGCTACCCATTCCAGTGTTCTTGGGCTGCCCTTGTGGCTCAGACGGTAAAGAATTCACCTGCAGTTCGGGTTAACACCTCAAAGGCTATAACTTTCACATCGATATTTCTCATTTGAATCTTCTTCTTTTTCAGGCTCTAGACCACAACCAGAATGTCAATTCACTGATTTGACATTTTAGCCTGGATATTTCACAAGTAAATGTAACACTCTTGATCTCAGAATTTTTTTCCCGGAAAATATACTCCATCCAGTAGTCACATATGGGTGTGAGAGTTGGACTATGAAGAAAGCTGAGCACAGAAGAATTGATGCTTTTGAACTGTGGTGTTGGAGAAGACTCTTGAGAGTCCCTTGGGCTGCAAGGAGATCCAACCAGCACATCCTAAAGGAAATCAGACCTGAATATTCTTTGGAAGGACTGATACTGAAGCAGAAACTCCAATACTTTGGCCACATGATGCAAAGAACTCATTTGAAAAGACCCTGATGCTGGGAAAGATTGAAGGCAGGAGGAGAAGGGGACGACAGAGAATGAGATGGTTGGATGGCATCACCAACTTGGACATGAACTTGAGGAAGCTCCAGGAGTTGGTGATGGGCAGGGAAGCCTGACGTGCTGCATTCCATGGGGTTGCAAAGAGTCAGACACGACTGAGCAACTGAATTGAACTGATAGTGTTTCCTATCTCAGTTTGTGGCACCTGCAGTCTCTTATTTGCTTCGTCATTTTGAACATATATCTAACAATATTCAAGTGTAGGCAAGACCCTTTCTAATTTTCTTTTTAATCCAAACATGTATTTACATTTTGATGGTCCTAGTTCTAATCCAAGCTACCATACCTTACTCATAGAAGCATTTCAGAATCTTCTAACAGGACTTCATCCTTCTCTTTCTTGTCCCTCTTTTTCCTAGTGTCCTGACAAAGTAATCTTTTAAATGCCCTTTTGACCTTGTAACTGCATTCAAAACCCTCCATGACATTCCATTATTCTTATGAACCTGACGAGCCTTCGCGTGACTCGGCTGTAGTTGCATGTTCTGGTCCCTCCCTAATTCCACAGCCTCATCTTACGCCTCTTTTTTCCTCTGTCGTGTCCTTTCAATCATCTGGCTGCTCATTCACCCTCAGTACTTAAAATCCAACCCAATTTACTATTCCATCTGCCATTCCTCCCTTCCAGCTAACTATTACNCTCGGCTGTAGTTGCATGTTCTGGTCCCTCCCTAATTCCACAGCCTCATCTTACGCCTCTTTTTTCCTCTGTCGTGTCCTTTCAATCATCTGGCTGCTCATTCACCCTCAGTACTTAAAATCCAACCCAATTTACTATTCCATCTGCCATTCCTCCCTTCCAGCTAACTATTACTCATCTGTTATGTCTTGGCCTAAATATTATTTCCACAGTGATGCCTGTCTGAATACTCAGGTCAAATTACACCACTGTTTATGTGCTCTCACTTTATGATATATTATTGCAACTATAAATATAGATCATTTGTATGATCATATGTTATATTCTGTTTTTCTGATAGACTGTAAGAGCTATGAAAGCAGAGGCTATCTATATTATAAATTTTTCTATCTTCATCACTGGTAGTCTAAAGTTATTTATTGAATAAACAAATGAGTTGGACATACATTTTCTGCTTAAGTGTTTTAGGTTGCTACCAAGAAATCTAGTATTTTCCCCAGTTACTTTATTCTGTGTTCCTCATTTATGTGTGGTGAATAATGCCTCATTGGTGGTATTGTTGTAATGAGTAAATGTATTTCACATCTCTAACTATGTTAAATTCTACAGGAGCAAGTATTTAGAGCATATAAGCTAATTGAATTGCAAGGATGCAAGTGGGCAGGGGGGTAACTTGATTCTGGAGTACTTTGAAATCTTCTACTTATTTTCTGAAAGGAGAACCTTGGTTACAAAGTTGGTAACCTCAGCATGAAGATCAGAAAAAAATGGAGGGTAATTGTGGATTAATTTCAATATGTTCCTACAAAAGAGTATCACATTTACTAGTGATGTACACTGTGGAGAAGCACAGCTAAATTTCTGAACCTTCTCACCCTCATTGACTGAGTCAAGCTCACAAGACTATTTTCTGAGGTCCAGAAATAGCATAGACTCTTGAGCACAGGAGGGAACCACTTGAGGTACTCAGCACATTTGTTCGGTCAGGCATTGCTCTAGAGAGACAAAGACACATCTTCAACACCACCTTTATTGCACTTGATTCACTTAAAATCATTTCCTTTTCAGGGACTGTGGTGATGAACCCACAGAAGAATGCTAGATCAGGCAAACCTCAGCATATCTGGGGCTCTTCCTTTCACCCCCGCAGAGAGAGAGGGCCAGGTGCCTTTCTAGGAAACAGAATTTTCTGAATTGTTCTATTGTTATGTATTATCTAATAGTGGAAATAGCCAAAAATAATTTGAAGAATCAGGTTATAAATAGCCACCCACCTACCTACTTACCTAAAACATAACTGGTAAGAATTCCCCCTTCCACCAATTCTCTCTCCATTTCCCTCCCTTCTTCCTCTTTATTTTTAAAAAATGTTTAGTATTTGTTTATTTGGCTGAGCCGGGTCTTGGCTATGGCATGTGGGATCTAGATCCCTGACCAGGGACTGAACCAAAGCCCTCTATGCTGGGAGCAGAGAGTCTTAGCCACTGGACCACAGGCAGAGTTTCTCTTTTTTTTCCTCTCTCTTTAAAATGTATCGGTTTTATACATGGATGCACAAACATCATCCTCACCACCCTCCACCCTCACTCTGAGCCAGTAAGCAGATTATTCAAAGTGAATTTAATTTCGAAGAAAAGTAAGAGACAAGACAAGGTAGTATAAAATGGGACTTGTGAAAGTGAGGCTTAAGTCAGATGGACCGCTTTTGAATCTGGGGGCGTCTGGCAGGCAGTGTAATCTTGGACAAGTAGCTAGACATCTTCAGGAATCCTGTCTTCAGGAGTATAAGTGGAACTATCCCTATGGCTGAGTTATTTTCCATCCAGTCACGTCAACCACTTAGTCCAGTGTCTGAAACATATTAAGTGCTGAGAAAATAATAACAACTTCCTTTCTAATTATTTTGCTTTTGCTAGTTCAACACTAGTTGTTAGTTCATACTCTGCTAGCAAGCAAGGGATTCAGATGCTTTAAGCCGTCATTTATTATTCTAGGACTCTCTTTCTTCAGCTTTTTTTTTTCTCACCCACTCACAGTCAGAGAAACTTGGAGAAAGAAAGAAATAGATGAAACAAATTCTACCTTTTGTGGATATCCCTGGAAGACTCCAGAGAAAGCTGCAATTGCAGAGGGGTTGCAGCCTTAGGAAAAGTAGAGCTTGTTTCATCAATTTATTTCTAACTCTGAGGTTTGATGACTCTTTTTTCAGCTGTAATTCTGAAGAAAATATTATTGAGTATTTACCAGATTGAAGGCCCAGACTGGGATTGAATTGTGTCCCTTCAATATTCATATGTTAAAGTCGTAAGCCAGTACCTCAGATCATAATCTTGTTTGAAACTAAGGTCATTGCACGAGCTTCCCAGGTGGCACAAGCAGTGAATAATCTGCCTGCCAAAGCAGGAGTCACAAGAGACACTGGTTCAATCCCTGGGTCAGGAAGATCCCCTGAAGAAGGAAATGGCAAATCATTCCAGTATTCTTGCCTAGCAAATCCCATGGACAGAGAATGGGGGCTACAGTCCATGGGGCCACAAAGAGTGGGATATGACTGAGTGACTAAGCATAAACAGACACACACACATAAGGTCGTTGCATATGCAGTTACTTCAGATGAAGTCTTTAGAGTGGGCTCTAAGCAAATATCACTAGTGTATTTATTTAAAAGGACGTTTAAACATAGAAGCACATTTGCGGAACAATGTCATGTGAAGGTAGAGGTAGAGATCAGGGTGATGTTGCTAGAGATCAAGAAATGCACAACTTTCCAGAAAACCAACAGAAGCAAATGAAGAAGCATGGAAAGGATTCTCCTCCAGAATTCCTGGAGAGAACGAACCCTGCTGCCATCTTGATCTTGGACATCCAGCCTCCAGAATTTATGGAGACAAGCGTTTCTGTTGTGTAAGCCACTTAGTTTGTGACGCTTGATTACAGCAGTCCTAGCAAACTAATGCAGTCAGTTCAGTCAGTTCAGTCACTCAGTCGTGTCCGACTCTTTGCGACCCCATGAATCACAGCACACCAGGCCTCCCTATCCATCACCATCTCCCGGAGTTCACTCAGACTCACGTCCATCGAGTCCGTGATGCCATCCAGCCATCTCATCCTCGGTCGTCCCCTTCTCCTCCTGCCCCCAATCCCTCCCAGCATCAGAGTTTTTTCCAGTGAGTCAACTTTTCACATGAGGTGGCCAAAGTACTGGAATTTCAGCTTTAGCATCATTCCTTCCAAAGAAATCCCAGGGTTGATCTCCTTCAGAATGGACTGGTTGGATCTCCTTGCAGTCCAAGGGACTCTCAAGAGTCTTCTCCAACACCACAGTTCAAAAGCATCGATTCTTCGGCGCTCAGCTTTCTTCACAGTCCAACTTTCACATCCATACATGACCACAGGAAAAACCATAGCCTTGACTAGGCGGACCTTAGTCGGCAAAGTAATGTCTCTGCTTTTGAATATACTATCCAGGTTGGTCATAACTTTTCTTCCAAGGAGTAAGCGTCTTTTAATTTCATGGCTGCAGTCACCATCTGCAGTGATTTTGGAGCCCAAAAAAATAAAGTCTGACACTGTTTCCACTGTTTCCCCATCTATTTCCCATGAAGTGATGGGACCGGATGCCATGATCTTCGTTTTCTGAATGTTGAGCTTTAAGCCAACTTTTTCGCTCTCCTCCTTCACTTTCATCAACAGGCTTTTTAGCTCCTCCTCACTTTCTGCCATCAGGGTGGTGTCATCAGCATATCTGAGGTTATTGATATTTCTCCCAGCAATCTTGATTCCAGCTTGTGTTTCTTCCAGTCCAGCGTTTCTCATGATGTACTCTGCATATAAGTTAAATAAGCAGGGAGACAATATACAGCCTTGACGTACTCCTTTTCCTATTTGGAACCAGTCTGTTGTTCCATGTGCAGTTCTAACTGTTGCTTCCTGACCTGCATACAGATTTCTCAAGAGGCAGGTTAGGTGGTCTGGTATTCCCATCTCTTGAAGAATTGTCCACAGTTGATTGTGATCCACACAGTCAAAGGCTTTGGCATAGTCAATAAAGCAGAAATAGATGTTTTTCTGGAACTCTCTTGCTTTTTCCATGATCCAGCGGATGTTGGCAATTTGATCTCTGGTTCCTCTGCCTGTTCTAAAACTAATGCAGGTCAGATATATTACATGTCAAATGTATTGCATGTACAAGAAATGTGATTAAGTTATTGCTCCCCCTTTGAGGGGATTAAGTCTCATCAGGGATGCTCACATTATACTTCCCCAATGGATTCACATGCATTTATTGCTGGAGGCAGATTTTCATGCCTTCTCATGCTCATGAACTTCCACAACACACTTTTTGAATCTTTTATAGCACACTGACTTGTAATGTGTGTATTGCTCCCCAAGGATATGGACCATTATTAATCCCTTTTACCCCTACACAATGCTCTTGCAACAGATAAGAGCCATAGAGATGAAGGAAGGGTGGAGGCGGGGCAAGATAAGAGAGTAGAGAGGAAACAAGCTCCTTCAAACGATGGTTACTCAGCTTCTTCCCAGGAGTGTTTGATGTGACATGTCACTCCCAATTTTCCCATCTCTTAACTGCTCTGAGTTCTAGAAAGTTGCTTCTAATTTTGAACCAAAATTTGTCTTCCTGAATCTTCTGAAATGTGAATCCTAGTTTTTCTTTTCAGAAAAATACACAAAAAATTCTCATCCTCTTTTAGTCCTTCGGATAATTAAAAATCAAGAACTAGTGACCTCGAGACTTCTCTCCTAGAGAGTCTATCAAGCTGCAGATGGAGGTGGTTTCTGTTTCAGTTCATACTGATTGAGGGTCTAATATGGGCAAGGTGCTCTCATATATATTCCTTTCAACCTTGCATACTTGCAAGATAGGCGCAAGTTCCACTGTAGAGTAAGGAATGTTAAACCGGGTGAGGCAAAGTGATTTGCTGGTTACACAGTTGAGAGGGGTTTCCCAGGTGGCGCTAGTGGTAAAGAACCCACCTGCCACTGCAGGAGACTTAAGAGAGGTCCCATCCCTGGGCTGGGAAGAACCCCTAGAGGAGAGCATGGCAACCCATCCCAGAATTCTTGCCTGGAGCAGTCCATGGACAGAGGAGCCTAGAGGGCTACAGTTCATGGGTCGCAGAGAGTCAGCTAGGACTGAAGTGACTGGGCAGCTGGGAAGTGGCAACTGTAGGATTCAAGCACTGCTCTGTGACGTGAGCTCAGTTTCTGGTTCCACGAAACCAGAAGAGTACTTTTTTCAATGGTTTTTCTCTCTCTGACCTTAACTTTTGCATTAGGAAGGGGACTGAGGTCCATGACTATGTTAATAACAACTGGAGCCTTACCCTTCTCAAACAAGGTCTATTCAACAAGAACGAGCACCAGCTGGCATACGGCATTGGATGCCAATAGACCTGATGGTGCCAGGCAAAACAGCCTTGATTGGCAGCTGTTCCTTTGTCCAGCTGTCCAACAGATGGGGAGATGCGCTACAAAATGGCCTAGCTGGCACCAAATACGCCTATTCCTGTTTTTATGCTATTTGAATGTCAGAGCAATGAAACTGATGAGGGATGTTGTCTCTAAAAGAGGGAAAGGCCTACACAACTGTTCAAACTCTGAACCCACCTCCCCCCCATATTGTGCAGTAGGAAAGAAATGATTTCGAGGTGAGATGTCTGGGTTTCACCCTAGATCTGTCATTGACATGCTATGTAAACAAGGGTTTCTCTCTTGGATTCTCTGGGCTCAGCTGTCTTATTTATAAAAACCTTCACAATTTTGTCTGATGATAAATACCAGGGTGTATTTGAAAGTTATTTAAAATGTAAAAAGTATAAGGAA
>SJYX01012338.1:70501-82334 GCA_006410675.1 Oreotragus oreotragus
GCATATCTGAGGTTATTGATATTTCTCCCGGCAATCTTGATTCCAACTTGTGCTTCTTCCAGCCCAGCATTTCTCATAATATACTCTGCATAGAAGTTAAATAAGCAAGGTGACAATATACAGCCTTGATACACTCATTTTCCTATTTGTAACCAGTCTGTTGTTCCATGTCCAGTTCTAACTGTTGCTTCCTGACCTGCATATAGGTGTTTCAAGAGGAAGACCAGGTGGTCTTGTATTTTCATCTCTTTCAGAATTTTCCACAGTTTATTGTGATCCACGCAGATGAGACCAGTCCAGTTTGTTGGACCTCAAAATCAGGAGCAAATGATTGTTACTCTAAGGGATAGATTTTTGAGGTGGTTTTTACAGAAGTGTATAATAGATATAACATGATCCTTCAGAATAAATTCTTCATCCTAATGCAGCAAGCACCTATTAGTTTTATGGACACATTTATACCCTTATCAGGAGATATTGATCATTAGCACTAGAAATAAGTTTTAGTTTTTCCTGAAGATTATATATCCTGTTATGGAAGTAAAGTAACTCTTGTTAGTCCACAGTTACAAAGGTGGATATGCAGGAGTATACAAACAATGGACAATTTTTATCTTTCACCTATTAGTTTTATGGACACATTTATACCCTTATCAGGAGATATTGATCATTAGCACTAGAAATAAGTTTTAGTTTTTCCTGAAGATTATATATCCTGTTATGGAAGTAAAGTAACTCTTATTAGTCCACAGTTACAAAGGTGGATATGCAGGAGTATACAAACAATGGACAATTTTTATCTTTCATTGATTAATTTCTGTATTTTTTCTCCCAATCATTTTTTAATAACCAGGTAATACTTCTACACTTCTAGCAAAAGAGAGGCTTCTATTTAAGTTAATATTACCATTATATATGGCTTTCCCTGGTGCCTCAACAGTAAAAGAATCCACCTGCCAATGTAGGAGGTGCAGGTTCAATTCCTGGGCTGGAAAGATGCCCTGGAGAAGGAAACGCAACCCACTCTAGTATTCTTGCCTGGGATATCCCATGGACAGAGGGACCTGGTGGGCTACATTTCATGGGGTTGCAAAGAATCAGACACAACTGTGCAACTGAGCACACACAGTGGGTTACCTTATGTCCCAGTGGTCTAGGATGGTCCCACTTCTAAATCTGGAAGTTGGCAACCTGTCACCTGGAGCAAGTAATGGAGATGACTGACTCTTTGCTCCTCAGCACTCCACAGGCTACCTTGGTCTTAATTCTCACAGTAGAGATTGCAAGAGCGTAAGAAGAAAGATGCATATGATGTGTCTAGAGGATCCAGGGTGATAAAAGAGTGCTCCAAGTATATCACATTCAAATACTCTTCTCTGAACTACTTCCTGTTGCGTGCTGTATGAAACACATATTTCTAACCTTGACATTCAGTGCTTACACAACAGGCATTGGATAACTCCTATTATCTTCCATCACTGCTCTCCCTCACTTTCTAATTTAGATCTTATTATGTAGCTGAAGAGCACTGTTTATATACTTCAAAATACGGCTTTCCCTTCCCTTTGGGTTTTCTCATGCCAGTCCCTCCATTTAAAAATTATTTTCTCTGACCGCCTTTTGTGGAAACTCTGCCACCTTTTTAAGACCCAGGAAAAATGCAAATCCCATGCATATTTTAAAATTTGTTTTGTAGCACTTGTATGATATTCTCATTTTGGAACCTTCTAGCATGTTTTGCATGGATCATATAACTCTTAGTGTACATTTCCTGCACAATAGTAAGGCTGTTAGTTCTCTTGAAGGCAAAAGTATGTTTCCTTTTATTTTGCACCTCCTGTAGTACCTAGAATAATGTCCAAAACACACTTAGCAAAGGGAAAAAAAATGTTTGCTGCTCGCTGACTTGAATTGAATTGAAAATTCAAATTACTGAAGAGGGTATTATTTTCATGCTTTTGAAACTAAGATTGTTATCATAATGTATCTCTTCATAAGGGTCTTTGACTGTACTTTTAATAACAGCAAAAACTATGACTGTGAAGATAGCATTTTCCATTCCTCCCTCAAAAACAGAGTTTCAAGGCCATTTGCGAAAGAAGGTAGGAGGTAGGAGGCAAAATCATTTGCCTGAAGTTGTAAAGGTGCTGTCCCATTTCCCTGAAACCACAGGACTGACTCACTCCTGCTCCAGATCTTTGGGCCATCATGCCCACCCATGCCAGCTTGCCAATCAGCAACTGCCCTCAAAGAGTCTCCTCCTCCTCCTGAACTAATAGCAGTACTTGGTCTTCATTGATTTCCTTCTTTGAAAACTACAAGGAGCCTTACTGTTGTTTGACAGTTTTGGCAGTTAGTAGTATGCTCCCCTGACTCCTGACACTGTACCTGGGTCTAAGTTGAAGCTATTGTTTTTACTACCAGCCATTTACCACTTTGGGGCATTGATAGTGAGTCTCAATATATTCAAAAGTTTTCCTTTACAGTTGAAAAACATTGGACATTGCCCATGCACATGTACGCACACACACATCAAACATATATTTCATTTATAAATATTTTCTATAAGCACAGAAAGTATTAAAAATTAAAATTTGCTGAAAAAAATTTCCCACACTGAAAAATCACAGAAGATGGTATATTGCCATGTTTGCTTTAAATTTTACTTACTATAAAGGAGAACGGTTAAGATAAATTTTAAGTCTTCTTCACATATGCACTATTGATGTGCTTAGTTGCTCAGTCATGTCCGAATCTTTGTGACCCCATGGACTGTAGCCCACCAGGCTCCACTTCCCCTGGGGATTCTCCAGGCAAGAACACTGGAGTGGGTTGCTACTTCCTCCTGCAACGAACTATTAATCCTATGTCTAAAACAGACAACTGATGTAAATGTACTGTATAGCACAGAGAACTCTACTTAATGCACTGTGGCAACCTAAGTCCAAAAGGGAGGCAATGTATGTGCATGTACGGCTGATCCACTTTGCTATACAGTAGAAACTCTCACAACATTGTAAAGCAACTATACTCCAGAAGAAATTAATTAACAAAAAAAGTTTGAAGTCTTCTTTATTCTCCTCTCCAATCTCATGCCCTTCTCTCCCTCTATTGATATAACAACTGTAAAGAATTTGGTGACTTTCCTTCCAGTCCTCATTGTGGACATTTGCTTTCTGTATACGTATCCACAAAATCATTACCTCTTAAAGGTCCATAAATGGCATCAGATTGTACTTAAAATCCTTCACCTGATTGTTTTTAACTCACAGGAATTTGGGATTGACTCTTGCTATTACACTTAGATTGAACTGATTCATTTTAGTGCACAATATAGTAATTATTTTGTTAGATTGCATCAGACTAATTTTTCATATATCTACTCCAATTTATATATATTTGGATTATGTCTTATACTTTTCTACTATTATAAACAATGTTGCAATGAATGAAAAAATGCTGTATTGTATATGTTTTTCCCCCCCTAGGATGTAAATTCAAAATTGAATTATTAAGTTCTTGTTTATTTTAACCCCATTTATGACTCCACATAGTCAGAAAGATGTGATACAAGTTCTTTAGTTTGATATCTAAGACCCTTTATGATGTAGTCTATCTACCTTTCCAGGCTCATCTCATTCATATTTTATCCCTTAACTATATTGAAATATTTCTTTTTCCACAGTGCCATAATGAAGTGCTCAATCTCTAGCCTTTGACAAATTTATTCCTCCGTTTGGAATTCCCTCCTTCTACATTCTTGGCCTCATTTCACCCTTCAAAACTTATCCTAGGTTGACCTCCAATAGTAATAATAATAATAATAAATAACATTTATTATGGCTATGTGCCTGCATTTATCCTTTGCCAACTTCTCTTCCTGTCCAATACTAGGTGATCCCTTATTTAAAGACCATCCCAAGAGTTAAATACGTCTTCTCCTGTTCCCACCTTGTCATTCCCCCCTCATGCATATACATATATAAATATGTGTGTTATTAGATCTATAAGAACAATGTTAATAATCATGTGTGTGTGTGTGCTAGTGGCTCAGTCATGTTTAACTCTTTGTGACCCCATGGACAATAGCCCTCCAGGCTCCTCAGTTCATGGGATTCTACAAGCAAGAATGCTGGAGTGGGTAGCCATGCTCTCCTCCAGAGGATATTCCCGAATCAAGGATCAAACCCAGGTCTCCTGCACTGCAGACAGATTCTTTACCTCTGAGACACCAGGGAAGCTCCAATCATCTTTATGGTTTTCATTTGTTAATTGCCTGCTCTCACCAGTATCCTCACTTTAGTTGTATTTTCTTCCTTTAAAGCCACTTGAAGCAAGAATTATTACCACTAGTCATCACTCCAAACTTACAAGACATTGAAGTTCTGAAAACTTCATGAATTGTCCTTATAAATTCTATTTTTCAATGACTGGTTTACATATCCACATCCCCACAAGTTTAGAAACAACTTGAGGAGCCAACTGCACTGCAATATCCCTAAGCTTAGCATTGTAACCCTAGTACTTAGTGTAAGGTAAGGGCTTATCAAATATTTGTTAAATAAGTAAGTTAAGTATCCTAGGTAATGAGGCATCTTTTCTTTTCCTGGAAGTCATCATATAATGAAGAATTTGCAAAGAGTTCTGAGCTCTTCTCTTGTCACTATAGATTGTGGTAAAGGCATTTTGCCAAAGATGAGTTAAAAGCCACCTTTTGATGTTAAAACCACTCCTTAATAACTAAATCATAAAGCCACAAAGGCTTCACACATTTCATCCCACCCGTTTCGCTGAGAGATAGCATCTTTCCTTTCCCAGGGTTTAATACTCCCTTGACTTGGTCAATTTCCAAGTTTTAGAATTCACTGGTAGCCCAAAAAGAGAGAGTGGGTTAGTTATGCTAGCTTCTCCTGAACCTAAATATTACATGAACTTAGAGAAAATGAAATACCATCTCTGATTGTGATACAAAGGGGCACCATCAAGCTCCTGTAGGAGAGACTCATTCATCTTAGTAAAGCTGAGCTACCTTCCCAACTGTGGGTAAAAAGAAGAGCGAAGATATTTTACCAGCTGTGAGTAGATCATTTAGTGCAGACATACATGGAAACATCCAGAGGGTTTGGGATATCAGTAGGAAATATCAGAAATCTAAATACATTGATCATTTCCCAGCTGGAATCCTTGACAGGAAGTCTGTGAACTCAGAAATAGAGAAGGGAGACCTGGCAACAAGCACTGGGAACAATCCCTGGAGAAATAAAGTTGTATAATCTTTGATCTTGTGATTTCTTCTTATGTAAGAGTCCCTTTCAGGGAAGACATTATAATGCAGGGTCTGCAGCCAACTGGAACACATAAGCAGAGACACCTGTGTTTGCACTTTGTAGATACATCTTGTGAATTAATTGATTTGTTGTTTTAGGAATCCTCGACAGTGTCTTTCTGAAAACTGATGCTTAAAGAGAATATTTGTCAAATGGAATATTTTATTATCAAAATTTTCTTGAGTTGGTGGAGAATCAATGCCTGGAATATCCATGTAGAATAGATGAAACACCACATTTAAAATCTGCTGAGCTTAATGCCTTGAAAGTCAGCAATGTTGGTTTTGCTCATAAAACGTTATCATTTCTTGAATATCTACTTGAAACTAGACACCTAACTGAGACACATTTCTCCTATGTATTATACCAGACATAATCATCTGTAATCCCCATAATAAAGCTGTGAAATATGCATCACCCATCTTCCCTACCCTCATTTTAAAGATGAGGAAATGGAGGGCTAATAACTCATGAAACTCACTAAGCTAGTGGGTACACTATAGTACCAGAACCAGAACTTCAAACTAGTGAAAACTCAAAATCACACCGCCTTTAATGGGCATCTCCAACAGCAGAGTTAGACTCTGCCAATTACCAATGGGTGACATTTTGAAAGAGTCAGCAGGAACAGTTGGCTTGACACAGCATGACCTTGTCTTCTGCCCAGATCTGTGGTGATTCTTTCTATCCCTCTAGAGACAGGTCAATTCAGTCTCCATTCCAGACACAGAAGACCTCCCAAGCTGCTTCTGGAAGTGAGGCTCATGAACCTAATTAAAGTTCGACGTTACTCTTCCAGCAGGATTATAAAATGACAAGGCTGGGGATGTGGCTTCAAGTTGTAGAAATGTTAATATTATATGTCAGCATCTTTTATTATATAAAATGAGAAAGTCAGAGGGAGAGACAGGAGTGAGACAGACAAATACACAGCTGAATAAAGTGTGCTGAGTAAAAACATCATGGTAAAATGTGGGGCTTAAACAGACTTATTTTCCATCCTAGCCATGTAACACAGACTTGAGCTGTTTACTTAGCCTCTGTGGACTTCAGCTTCCAGAGGATAAAAAAGAGCTCCTCCATAGTGCTGCTCTGATAGTAAATAAAGGTGACAAGCGAATGGTGCTTAAGACTAACTCTGGATCAAGAGTTCTAGGGACTCAAATCTTGGTCCCAGTGCTTTGCTTCTTCACGTATAAAATGAGGGCAGTGATAGTACAAACTTGTACTAAAAAAATAAAAACTTGAAACCAGCCCAGGCTTTGCATTTCTCACTATGAGAAAGTAATTTTCTACAGATGAACTATATGACATTTAACGGCACATGGTGAAAATTTTAGCCTTATTTCTCTGAGTGACTCATAATGTGTTTTCTAGAAGAAAGAAATTGTCCTGTAAACCAAGAAAATGAGCTTGGGCTCATTTTCTCAGAAAATGAGCAAGCAGAGGTCTGGTATTGCTACTTGTGATTTGGAAAGCCTGTTCAAGAGGACTGCTTTCCAAACTGTGGTCACCATATTGAGCCTGCAGACATTCATTTCACTTTAATATTATGGCTTAATTGAGAGACTGGACACATCCAGAATAAAGAGAATTTCAGGGAGTCTGATGGAAACCTGTCAAATAAGCATGCATGTAATCAAAACCATTTAGGACATTAAAATATTTACTTCTGCTCTTCACTGGTTTTAGAATTTTATAAACACAGTTGAAATAGCACTGGTATTCACCTTATTTTCATCATCCTGCCACTCAGTCCAAGGGCAGTTATTCTGCTGAAATCAGTGTTTCTTCTTCCACAATGGAGTAATTTTACTCCATCAGTGAAAATTTTGAAAGGGCAAGATTCCATTTTAAGCATTTGCATACATTGTTTTTCAGTGAACAGATCAAAGTGTAAGATTAAATTTATGTTTTGGAGATTTATTTGTACTGATGCAAATATTATTAGGTTGAATGGCATATGACTGCCAATAATCAACTAATTTTGACCTATAAAAATAGTAGTCTTAAATAAGTAAACACAGTATAGCAACTTCACTCAGTTTAACTGCTGTATTATGCTTCACATCTTTTAAGATGCATTCCCCCATTGTTACACATTGAACTTGATTCTGCTTTTCTTTATGATGATAAACTGTACTATAATTCATTTTCACAAGTCTGGGTCAAAGACTTTTAAAAGTCTGGAATTTTTTACTATTTTATAGGCTAGCAATTTTGTCTGCCACCATTTCACGAATTCTGGCAAAAGTCATGAGGTGCTTGTAGCAGAGGCAAAGGACTTTATTACTCATGGCTCAGGGCTTCCCTGGTGGCTCAGATGGTAAAGAATCTGAATCTGCCTTCAATGCAGGAGACCTGGGTTCAATTCCTGGGTCAGGAAGATCCCCTAGTGAAGGGAATGGCAACCCACTCCAGTATCCTTGCCTAGAGAATTCCATGGACTGGGGAGCCTGGCAGGGCTACAGTCCATGGGGTTACAAAGAGTCAGACATGACTGAGCAACTAATACTAACGTGAGAATTAACATATGTGCACCAATTCCGCTTGCCTCCCAATTCCTTAGGAGTAACCTGTTTGGGCAGGAGTAGATACTATGCATGCAGAAGCTGTCTCTGCTACTGCTGCTGCTAAGTCACTTCAGTTGTGTCCGACTCTGTGTGACCCCATAGACGGCAGCCCACCAGGCTCCCCCATCCCTGGGATTCTCCAGGCAAGAATACTGGAGTGGGTTGCCATTTCCTTCTCCAATGCATGAAAGAGAAAAGTGAAAGTGAAGTCGCTCAGTCTGTCCGACTGTTAGCGACCCCATGGACTGCAGCCCACCAGGCTACTCCATCCATTGAATTTTCCAGGCAAGAGTTCTGGGGTGGGGTGCCATTGCCTTCCCCAAGAAGCTGTCTCTAGTAGCTGAGGAACTCTGAGCTTAGGGAACCTGATTTTTTTTTTTTTTTTTTTTTTAAATAATGCACTGTGTGTTGATTAGTATACAACACTGATCCCAGGAGAGTTCCTAGTAAAGTAGTTCTAGGTATTGGGGGAAGGCAATGGCACCCCACCCCAGTACTCTTGCCTGGAAAATCCAATGGACAGAGTAGCCTGGTAGGCTGCAGTCCATGGGGTCGCTACAGACAGACTGAGCGACTTCACTTTCACTTTTCTCTTTCATGCATTGGAGAAGTAAATGGCAACCCACTCCAGTATTCTTGCCTGGAGAATCCCAGGGATGGGGGAGCCTGGTGGACTGCCGTCTATGGAGTCACACAGAGTCGGACACGACTGAAGTGACTTAGCAGCAGTTATAGGTATTGGTAGAATGACCTTATGAGAACAGTAGGAATATCTCAAAGGACTGCTGTTCATATGACCCTTGCAAGATAGCCACATCTTTTTCTTTCAGTAAAGGAATCATAATTAGTCCTAATGAGTTAAGAAAACCAAAAAATTGGGACTTCCTGGTGGTCCAGAGGTTATGAGTTCACCTACCAATGCAGGGGATGTGGGTTTGACCCCTGATCCAGGAATTAAGATCCCACATACCTCAAGGGCTAAAAAACAAACAAACAAAAAAAGACCAGAAGCAATGTTGTAACATTGTAACAAATTCAATAAAGAGTTTAAAAATGTTCCACATCAAAAATCTTAAAAAGAAAAAGAATACAAAAGAAGTGAGGAAAGGAAGAGAGGATTATCCCTTTCCAAGATTTTCAGGAGGAGTCGTTTTCCTTATGCATACCTCTGACTTTTTTCAGTCTATCCTTTTATCTCATCCTCTCCTAATGGGGAGTGAGGCAATGACTGGAAATTTGCAAAGAATAAGCAGACATTCTGGGATTAGCAATGAGAGACCATCCACTTCCTGTACTGTCCATAGAAAGCATATCCTAGAGCTCTCTTCCATGTCCAGTGGTTCCCATCTTGGCAAGACTGTGCCAGTCTACACTGGTAGGACTTGGTAACTGAGTTTTCCTGCTTCTGCTTTTACACTAGCAAGTCTGCTTGCCTTTCGTTCTCAAGATAGGATTCTCCAAATTGGCCTTTATCAGTAATAAAAGTGTTTTTTTTTTTAAACCCCTTCTGCCATTCATTCAAGATATATATCTCTCTATATCTATACATAGAGATATGAAGTATGAAGTGAAGTATGAAATTAGTCACTCAGTCCTGTCTGACTCTTTGCGACCCCATGGACTGTAGCCCACCAGGCTCCTCCGTCCGTGGAATTCTCCAGGCAAGAGTACTGGGGTGGGGTGCCATGCTCTCCTCCAGGTCATGTTCCCAACTGAGGTATCAAATCTGCATCTCCTGCATTTCCAGGAGATTCTTTACCCACTGAGTCACCTGGGAACCCCATATTATCTCAGTTTATGCAAAGCTCTAATGATAGAGAGAGGTGTTATTTGCTGGGAGTTATTTAGGTCCCCATTATGTAAAATAAACTTAACACATTGTTTAACCTGTGTTGGTCTTCTAGGACGCCATAGCAAAATATCTCAGATTGTGTGGCTGAAGCAAAAGAAATGACTGTCTCATAGTTATGGAGGCTAGAAAGCCCAAGTCAAGACATTTTATTTATCCTGAGACGTCTCTCGTTGGCTTGTGGATGGCTGCCTTCTCTCGTGTGAACTTCTGTGTGCAAGCTTCCTCAGCATCTCTTCCTTTTCTTGTGAGGACCCAGTCATTTTGGACCAGAGCCTCATCTGTATGAACTAATTGAATCTTAATCATTGTGTTAAAGCCTTTCCTCTAAATATAGTGACTTTGGGAAGCAGGGCTTCAACATGATTTGGGGGCAAACATAATTCAGTCTGTAACAAACACATAAAAAAGCAGAGTTTAAAACATATATTTAAAACTACCAAGTTTTTATTATTATGCATAAAACTGATATAAACAATTGTGTATAGGTTGTTTTGTGAACATAAATGTTCATTTGTCTGAAGTAAGTGCTCAGGAATACAATTTCTAGGTCATAAAGGATTTGTATGTTTAGTTTTCTTTGAGAAAGTGCCAAACTCTTTTCCCATCAGCTGTACCATGGTACAACCCCACAAGCAATTTGTGAGCAATCCAGTTTCTCTTCGTCTTTTGAGCATTTAGTGTGGTCATTCATTACTTATTTTTCAGTCACTTCTATAGGCATATGAAAGTGAAAGTGAAAGTCGCTTAGTTGGGTCTGACTCTTTGCAACCCCATAGACTATACAGTCCATGGAATTCTCCAGGCCAGAATACTGGAGTGAGTAGCCTTTCCCTTCTCCAGGGAATCTTCCCAACCCAGGCATCAAACCCAGGTCTCCCACATTTTAGGCGGATTCTTTGCCAGCTGAGCCACAAGAGAAGACCAAGAATATTGAAGTGGGTTGCCTATTTCTTCTTCAGTGGATCATCCCAACCCAGGAACCGAACTGGGGTCTCCTGCATTGCAGGCAGATTCTTTACCAACTGAGCTATGAGGGAAGCCCCCCTATAGGTTTATAGAGATATCTCATTGTGATTTTTACTCTTCATTTTTCTAATGACAAATTAGTTGAACATGTTTTTACGTGCTTATTTGCCATCTGTATGTCCATACCAGTGAAGAGTCTCATCATGTATTTTGTTTATTTTCTAATTGAATTGCTTGGCTTTTTATTATTGAGTTTATATCAGACAATAGTCCTTTGTTTAAAAGTTTGTCAGTGTTTCCTTCTCCTCTATAGCTTTTCTTTCCATTCTCATCACAAGGTCTTCTACAAAAGAGATGTTTTAAGTATTGGTAAAGTCAAAATGTACCCATTTTCAAAAGTAGATATTACTTTTTATGCCAGATCTAAGAACTCCATGCCTAGCATTATAACCTGAATATTTTCTTTTATGTTCTCTTCTAAAAAATATATAGTTACATGCGTTACATTTAGGCTTGTGGTCCATCTTGAGTTAAATTTTCTATAACTCTGATACTCTGGTAGAGGTTCATTTTCTGATTATGGCTGTTCATTTCCTCCTGCACAGATTATGGAGGTAGTTATCTCTCCTCCATTGAGTTGTTTTGGTATTTTTGTCGAAACTATTGGCCATATTTGTGCTGGCCTGTTTCCGAGTTCTCTGTTCTATTCCATTGATCTATGTGTCTCTTTGCTGACTAAGGTCCGTCTAGTCAAGGCTATGGTTTTTCCTGTGGTCGTGTATGGATGTGAAAGTTGAACTGTGAAGAAGGCTGAGCACCGAAGAATCGATGCTTTTGAACTGTGGTGTTGGAGAAGACTCTTGAGAGTCCCTTGGACTGCAAGGAGATCCAACCAGTCCATTCTGAAGGAGATCAGCCCTGGGATTTCTTTGGAAGGAATGATGCTAAAGCTGAAACTCCAGTCCTTTGGCCACCTCATGCGAAGAGTTGACTCATTGGAAAAGACTCTGATGCTGGGAAGGATTGGGGGCAGGAGGAGAAGGGGATGACAGAAGATGAGATGGCTGGATGACATCACGGACTCAATGGACGTGAGTCTGAGTGAACTCCGGGAG
>SJYX01012338.1:106908-159435 GCA_006410675.1 Oreotragus oreotragus
CTGAGCATTGCCCCGCCCATCAGAACAAGACCCAGTATCCCCCTCAATCAGTCTATCCCATCAGGAAGCTTCCATAAGCCTCTTATCCTTCTCCATCAGAGGGTAGACAGACTGAAAACCACAATCACAGAAAACTAGCCAATCTAATCACATGGACTACAGTCTTGTCTAACTCAGTGAAACTGTGAGCCATGCCATGTAGGGCCACCCAAGACAGACGGGTCATAGTGGAGAGTTCTGTCAAAATGTGGTCCACTGGAGATGGGAAGGGCAAACCACTTCAGTATTCTTGCCTTGAGAGCCCCATGAACAATATGAAAAGGCAAAAAGATAGGGTACTGAAAGATGAACTCCCCAGGTTCATTTTTTTCTTGAGCACAGAAGAATTGATGCTTTTGAACTGTGGTGTTGGAGAGGACTTTTGAGGGTCCCTTGGACTGTAAGGAGACCATCCTAAAGGAAATCAGTCCTGAATGTTCATTGGATGGACTGATGTTGAATCTGAAACTCCAATACTTTGGCCACATGATGTGAAGAGCTGAGTCATTTGAAGACACTGATGCTGGGAAAAACTGAAGGTGGGAGGAGAAGGGGATGACAGAGGATGAGATTTTTGGATGGCATCAGTGACTCAATGGACATGAGTTTGAGTATACTCCGGGAATTGGTGATGGACAAGGAGGCCTGGTATGCTGCAGTCCATGGGGTCACAAAGAGTTGGACATGACTGAGCGACTGAACTGAACTGAATTGAGATGTTTTAATGGAACTCTCTTGCTTTTTTGGTGATCCAGCAGATGTTGGGAATTTGATCTGTGATTCATCTGCCTTTTCTAAATCCGGCTTGAACATCTGGAAGTTCATGGTTCATGTACTGTTGAAGCCTGGCTTGGAGAATTTTGAGCATTACTTTGCTAACATATAATATGAGTGCAATTGTGTGGTGGTTGGAGCATTCGTTGGCATTGCCTTTCTTTGCGATTGAAATGAAAACTGACTTTTCCAGCCCTGTGGCCACTGCTGAGTTTTCCAAATTTGCTGGCATATTGAGTGCAACACTTTCACAGCATCATCTTTCAGGATTTGAAATAGCTCAACTGGAATTCCATCACCTCCACTAGCTTTGTTCATAGTGATGATTCCTAAGGCCCACTCGACTTCGTATTCCAGGATGTCCATTTCTAGGTGAGTGGTGACACCATCGTGGTTATCTGGATCATGAAGAACTTTTTCGTATAGTTCTTCTGTGTATTCTTGCCACCTCTCCTTAATATCTTCTGATTCTGTTAGGTCCATACCATTTCTGTGCTTTATTGTTCCCATCTTTGCATGAAATTTTCCCTTGGTATCTCTAATTTCCTTGAAGAGATCTCTTGTCTTTTCCATTCTGTTGTTTTTCTCGATTTGTTTGCATTGATCACTGAGGAATGTTTATCTCTCCTTGCTATTCTTTGGAACTCTGCATTCACATGGGTATATCTTTCCTTTTCTCCTTTACCTTTCACTTCTCTTATTTTTCTCAGCTATTTGTAAGGCCTCCTGAGACAATCATTTTTTTCTTTTTGCATTTCTTTTTCTTGGGGGTGATCTTGATCAGTGCCTCCCGTACAGTGTCATGAACCTCTGTCCATAGTTCTTCAGGCACTCTGCCTATCAGATCTAACCCCTCGAATCTGTCACTTCCACTGAATAATTGTAAGGGATTTGATTTAGGTCATATCTGAATGGTCTAGTGGTTTTCCCTACTTTCTTCAATCGGATTAATTATATTCTTTGCAGCCAAAGATGGAGAAGCTCTATATAGTCAGAGAAAACAAGACCAGGAGCTGACTGTGGCTCAGATATTGGACTCCTTATTGTCAAATTCAGGCTTAAATTGAGGGAATGAACAGCATACAAGCAAGGAAGTGAACTTCTGTGAGTTGAGGTGATTTTCCAAGACCATAAAGTGAGTAACAACTTACTGATAAAGCTACGAAGAGTAAATAAGTGAATACATGTACAACTCTACAAATAGTGTCAGAGATTTTGTAAGAACTCTTGAAATGCTAGGTATACAAAAAACTTGAACCCAGTTTTCTACAAATTCTATTTTGTCTATAACATAACTATATAGAAGTTCCAAGCCTGCTTCAGATTCAAAGCTTGTCTTCAGATTTTATTTCTTAAATCACTCTTATCTTTATACGATGTTGTTGTTCAGTTGCTAAGTCATGTCCAACTCTTTGTGACCACCTGGACTGCCAGGCTCCTCTGTCCTTTGCTATTTAGATTTTTAGCAGAGAATACAAATATGTGGATATATGATGCTATTCTTATGACCTACATCCATGCAGGAAACATTCAAGGAGAAAACCCTGGGACTCTTTCTTCTAGCACTGTATGGAGCCACAAAACAGATCTGTGCATGCAGGAATCTGAGAACACACTAATAAACTACTGTTATTGTCGTGTGAATCAAAATGTGCTTGTATCTAAGCTTTGTGATTTCAATTAATGATTTCAGTCCTGGGTGACTCTAATAATATTTTCAAGCATAAGAAACACTGATTTAAGGATATAAAGTATCTTGGGACAAAATCAATATCTTATATTTCTTTTTACCTCTGTTAGAGTCTGAAAGCTTCTGTCCTCCCCAAATTCACATATTGAGATCTTAATGCTCAGTGTGATGGTGTTAGGAAGTGGGGCCTTTGGGAGGGAATCAGGTCATGAGGATGGGTCTCTCATGAATGGGATTATGCCCTTATAAAAGAGACCCCAGAGAGCCCCTTTCATCATGTTAGGACACAGCAAGAAGATGATTGCAACCTGGAAGAGCACCCTGAACTGACCGTGTCAGTACACTCATCTTGGACTTCCAGCCTGCAGGATTCTGAGAAATAAGCTTCTGTTGCTTATCAGCTTCCCAGTCTTCTTATTTTCTTATAAAGCTTGAATGGACTAGGGTAACTTTCAAAATGCATAAGTTACTGCTGGGTACATGATAACTATTCAAAGTAATCTTAATGAGGAATAAAATAAAATCAGATAAAAAATAACAGTTAATACATATTTATTGAGTATTGGTGTATGGCAAATTCTGGTTAGCTTTAGGAATATAAGGCATTGCTCCCTAATCACAAGAAGTTTACCTAGAAGCAAATAGTAACTAAATTAAACTATACAGAATATAATCTCAAATCATGATGGAATTAAGCTAGAAATGAATAACACAAAGACAACTATAATCAACCTAGACAGCATATTAAAAAGCAGAGACATTACTTTGCAATCAAAGGTCCATCTAGCCAAAGGCGTGGTTTTTCCAGTAGTCATGTATGGATGTGAGAGTTGGACTATAAAGAAAGTTGAGTACCAAAGAATTGATGCTTTTGAACTGTGGTGTTGGAGAAAACTCTTGAGAATCCCTTGGACTGAAAGGAGATCCAACCAGTCCATCCTAAAGGAAACCAGTCCTGAATATTCATTGGAAGGACTGATGCTGAAGCTGAAACTCCAATACTTAAGCCACCTGATCCAATGAACTGACTCACTGGAAAAAAACCTGATGCTGGGAAAGACTGAAGGTGGGAGAAGGGGATGACAGAGGATGAGATGGTTGGATGGCATCACCAGTGCTATGGACATGAGTATAAGTAGGCTCCAGGAGTTGGTGATGGACAGGAAGGCTTGATGTACTGCAGTCCATGGGGTTGTAAAGAGTTGGACGTGACTGAGTGACTGAACTGAACTGGACTGGACTGTAAAATGTCCTGGGGATTCTGGAAATGTGGTAATGACTACAGTATGGATTTTGAATCTCTCAGAAATATAAGTAGGCTCCAGGAGTTGGTGATGGACAGGAAGGCTTGATGTACTGCAGTCCATGGGGTTGTAAAGAGTTGGACGTGACTGAGTGACTGAACTGAACTGGACTGGACTGTAAAATGTCCTGGGGATTCTGGAAATGTGGTAATGACTACAGTATGGATTTTGAATCTCTCAGAATTTCCAGATAAAAGAAATGGAACAACAGGATAATAAAACTAAAATCCATGGGCAATATTTATAACAAAACAATATCCTTATGAACCCCACCAAGCAAGGAAGGAAAATTTGTCATGACCTAATCTGAGTGAACTCCGGGAGTTGGTGATGGACAGGGAGGCCTGGACAGCAGCAGCAGCAGCAGCAGGAATTGTATTAATTTTAGATCTTATGAACTCTCAAAACTCACAAGTCAAAAACCCTTTCTAGGATAGGGCTCAACACTGGCAAGAAACTTCTAGGAGCTGAACAAAGAGGACACTGGAGAAAAACTGGAATGAGAAAAGAAAGAAGGTCCAGATAAAAGAGGGGTGGGGAAAGAAAGCATGAAATTCCAGAAGGAAATCTGGACAGTACCTGAAGGATCAAAATAGGCAATAAAGTTGAAAATGCTACTTTGAAACTTGCAACCTTCTAAAAATTCATGAAAATTTATTTCACATAAAACTGAGCAGCAGAAAAGTCTTGAGGTCATATCCAATGCTAAGCCATCATGAGAAAAAAGAAACAGAATAAAGAACAATTTTAAAAGCCTATAGGCAATAAAATTATACCAGAAAGTTATAGCCACAAAGCAGGTAAAAACTGTCACCTTCTATTTCAAAACAAGCTAAAATACTTTTAAAAAATTACTCAGAATATAAAAGAACATCATTTCTAATCAAACTTAGAAAAACTCAGACAAGAAGTAGAAAATTTTAGGAAATAACTGAAATTTTTAAAATATTAATAATATAAATGAAGGCTAAACTAAGAAGACACATAAAAGCAAGCAAACAAAATAGAAATGCCCAAATGTTTTGTGACTTCTGGTTCTAGCATAGGACTATGAATTGGCCATGGATATGGTGATAAGGGGCTTTCCAGGTGGTGCTAGTGGTAAAGCACCCGCCTGCTAATGCAGGAGACAAAAGAGATACAGGTTCCATCCCTGGGTTGGGAAGATCCCGTGGAGGAGGGCATGGCAATCCACTCCAGGGTTCTTGTCTGGAGAATCCCATGAACTATATAGCCTGGAAGGCTATAGTCCCCAGGGTCACAAAGAGTCAGACACAACTGAAGTGACTGAGTATGCACAAGTATGGTCATAAAGAACAGACACAAGCCTGGGTGTTGTTTTCTATGCAAGAATAATCACACGGCAGGAAGCTGATTTCTTAGAAACCATATGGATACCACTTCTATATATGTGGTCCAAGCACAGCACATTATTGCTTGTTTAGGGCAGAGTGAAAGGAATGAAAATTATAAGCAATGTTAACAGTTTCCTCACCTGTAAATACTACTACTTACCTTTCATAGTTGTTCAGAGAGTGAAGTGTTACTATAAGAGGCAGTGGTTGATAACTTGGATCTTAAGACCCAACAATCTTATGACTTAGGAACTGTGTGAACATATGAACATATGAACATGGCTCTCAGCAAGTTCATATGTTATGAGGGGATAGCATCATCAACCTCCCAGCATAATTCTAAAGATTAAAGGAAAGTGTTAGTTGCTCAGTCACACCCTACTCTTTGCCATCCCGTGGACTATAGCCTGCCAGACTCCTCTGTCCGTGGGATTTCCCAGGCAAGAATACTGGCATGGGTAGCCTTTTCCTTCTTCAGGGTATCTTCCCGACCCAGGGGTCAAACCCAGGTCTCCAGCATTGCAGGCAGATTCTCAACCCTCTCAGTCACTAGGGAAGCCTGAAGATTAAAGGAGGCAGACATCAAATATTTAACACAGTGCTTGTTTCATGCCAATCCCAGGTGTCACTAGGGGCAAAGAATCCACCTGTTAATGCAGGAGATGCAAGAGATATAGTTTTGATCCTTGGGTCAGGAAGATACTCTGGAGGAGGAAATGGCCACCCACTCCAGTATTTTTGCCTGGAAAATCCCATGACAGAGAAGCCTGGCAGGCTACAGTGCGTGGGGATGCAAAGAGTCAAACACGACTGAAGTGACTTGGGATGCAGGCATATTTATCACTTTTCACTACTAACTTCTCAAAAGTCTTTGAAGTCAGGAGTTTTATTTCCTTCCTTTTGCATTCTTCAGGCTGCTCAGTAAACAACCATTGATAAAGAAATGAAGAAATACACAGAAACCAGAATTACACTTATATGTTGGCATTGCCTACCTCAAAGAACATTAGAATCAGAATCATTTGCATAGAAGAGAATGCTCAGGCCTTGGACTAGGATTTACTTGCTGTGCAATAAAACTTACACAAGCAATTAACCTCACTGCTTCTCAATTTTCTCCTCTATAAAACTGAGTTATTACTGAAATCTTTGTCACATGGTTGGGGGTTCAATTAGGATACGTTAAATATTGGAAATCTAAAGCATTATGCAAATGTGAGGCATTATTATCATGATTATTGTAACAATATTGTCATTCTAAATTACCACATCTTGAGCATTCTACTGCTCTGCAGAGGACATGTTCCTCAGCTTCCGCGGGGTATTGGTATACCAGGATGCTTCTGTAGAAGAGAAACAGTATATTTGATCCAAGGAAACAGAACCTTCTAAATATATTGGCATTTTCATAAAGGCCACACATGCACAACCATGTAATGGCCTCACCCACAGCTTTCACACTGTGGTAGAGATTGCTACTTGTCCTCTAATATCCTGTTGTCCTTTATTAATACAACTTATACATTTAAGCTGAGCACAAACTGAAAATTCTTAAAGAGATGGGAATACCAGTCTGCCTGACCTGCCTCTTGAGAAATCTGTATGCAGGTCAGGAAGCAGCAGTTAGATCTGGATATGGAAAAACGGATTGGTTCCAAATCATGAAAGGAGTACGTCAAGGCTGTATATTGTCACCCTGCTTATTTAACTTCTATGCAGAGTACATTGTGAGAAACACTAGGCTGGATGAAGCACAAGCTGGAATCAAGATTGCCGGGAGAAATATCAATAACCTCAGATATGCAGACGACACCACCCTTATGGCAGAAAGTGAAGAAGAACTAAAGAGCTTCTTGATGAAAATGAAAGAAGAGAGTGAAAAAGTTGGTTTAAAACTCAACATTCAGAAAACTAAGATTATCATTTCTGGTCCCATCACTTCATGGCAAATAGATGGGGAAACAGTGGAAACAGTGTCAGACTTTATTTTCTTGGGCTCCAAAATCACTGCAGATGGTGACTGCAGCCATGAAATTAAAAGACACTTACTTCTTGGAAGAAAAGTTATGACCAACTTAGACAGCATATTAAAAAGCAGAGACATTACTTTGCCAACAAAAGTCCATCTAATCAAAGCTATGGTTTCTCCAGTATTCATGTATGGATGTGAGAGTTGGACTTTAAAGAAAGCTGAGTACCAGAGAATTGATGCTTTTATTTTCACTTTCATGCACTGGAGAAGGAAATGGCAATCCACTCCAGTGTTCTTGCCTGGAGAATCCCAGGGATGGGGGATCCTGGTGGGCTGTCATCTATGGGGTCGCACAGAGTCGGACACTATTGAAGTGACTTAGCAGCAGTAGCAGCAGCAGCAACTCCTGATCATCCTGTTGATTTCCAATAACTGTTCTAATATGGCTGTAAATAAAACCCTACAGTTGTATTTAAGTAAATAAGGGTGTGGCATACTTTTAAGGTCCTTCTAGTCAAAGCTATGGTTCTCCAGTATTCATGTATGGATGTGAGAGTTGGACTTTAAAGAAAGCTGAGTACCAGAGAATTGATGCTTTTAAACTGTGGTGTTGGAGAAGACTCTTGAGAGTCCCATGGACTGCAAGGAGATCCAACCAGTCCATCCTAAAGGAGATCAGTCCTGAATATTCATTGGAAGGACTGATGCTGAAGCTGAAACTCCAATACTTAAGCCACCTGATGAGAAAACTGACCCATCTGAAAAGACCATGATGCTGGGAAAGATTGAAGGTGGGAGGAGAAGGGGACAACAGAGGATGAGATGGTTGGATGGCATCACCAATGTGATGGACATGAGTTTGAGTAAACCCCAGGAGTTGGTGATGGACAGGAAGACCTGGCTTGCTGCAGTCAATAGGATCACAAAGAGTCAGACATGACTGAGCAACTGAACTGAACTAAGATCTACTCAGAACAAAGATTGCTTTTCTCCATCTCTTGACAATGAGCTACAATGACATGCCTAAGCTTTGGTGCATTTTTTTGTTGAGTGGAAATAAGTATGCTACTTTCAGGAAATATTCTTAAAGGGAGATCCTCTTCTTCCTTCCTGCTGACTGGAACATAAGCATGATGATTTTATTTGAGCAGTATCTTGAACCAAGAGTTGGAAACCATCTGCTGAAGATGTTGAAACTACAAGATAAATAGATCCTGGGCCCCTGACATTGAAGAGCCCACACCAATCTAAATTGCTATGAAACTGCTAAAGAAAGTAAGCAGCACGGAGATTTTGTCCATGCACTATTGTTTACCCATTATAACTGTTTTTGCAACAATATAGAATCTCTGCTGCTCAGGACTAGAATCTGCTAGAGGCCTGATTCTGGTGTGATGCCTTTGATCTCCACAACTAATCCACCACCACAACTTTGTGGTGAGGCTAATGGTCCAATTCTAGAAGCAGCCTTTTACATATACAAAATATTTTGGTTAGAGAACACAAAAATTTTTGCACAGATATCTTAGTGATAGGAAGTTGCCATCTTCAAATCGGCTTATCAGTGAACATCTGTGGTGTCAGATGGGAATGGACACAGGCGAGAAGCTGAAGAATAATGGGAAGGGTCTGATTCTAAGGATTATAGCAGGTACCCAAGCCAGCTGAGCTGGTAATAGCTCATGGCAACCAGAGTGCCCTGGAAAGCCTTTTTAGGAAGCTGGACAGCACAAGCCTGGGAGGCACAGCTCACTCTACTTGTCCCTGTCAAGTAGAGAGGAGACTGTGTGCTGTGGGAGGGGAAGTTCAGGTGAAGAGATGGCTGGATGAGGGTATCACTTGCTGCTTTCTATTCCCGGCCGCTGATACCAACCACTCACAGAATGGCTGCTCAGTAAAGGTTAATTTTCATGGGATACATTAATTTTTGCTTGTGCTCTGCTGCCAACGTGGGCAAGCCATATCACTCTTCTAGGTATCAGTCTTCCAATCCTTAAAGTAGGAGTGATAATAACATTTACTTCCAGGGGGGTATTAGGATGAAATTAGATACTGCATTCAAATATACTGTAGAAACTCTAAAATCCTATATAAACTTAGATGTCTTTAAACAGAAAAAGAAAATTATCTCTTTATTGTTGCCTTTAAACTATGCAGTAGATTTTTGTGTCTATAAAGCAGTATTCATTTCCTCATTGTGTAACAGTTATGATTCATTTCATTTCAAAGGATAGAAAACCTACCAATTTAAGTTAAAGAGACAATGTATTAAAAGGATACAGAGGTGTTATGGAACTCAAGCTCAGAAATGAAGCTGGAATGAAAAATGTGACTCTTATAAAGATTTCCTCTCTCCATTGCTCCACTTTGCTCTTCTGACCTAACTTTTCTTTCTTTCTTTCTTTCTGCAAACTTTCTTTCTCTGTTTCTCTGATCCACAAGGTGGGTAACATAGCTGACCCAATGGTTTGCAATTGCATATTTTATGTATTACTATTCAAGATACATAAGCTTTATTTTCAAAATTGGATTCTCAAATTCCTATTCAATCAAATCAGGAGATGTCTAAAATAGCTAAAATCATTGATCACGAAGAACAAAGCTGTAGGACTTGTACTTTCCAGTTCTAAAACTACTGCAGAGCTACAGTATTGGTTATTTGTGACATGTGATTTAACTTCTTTGCCTAGTGAATCCAATAGCTAGGCTTCCTCAGGGACAGTCTCTGTTCATTTATATTTTGCTTGAGAGTGGGCCATGTTTTCCTGATTCTTTCTTGTCTTCCAATATTTTGTTAAAAACTGGGTATTTTGAACATAATAACATAGTAAATCTTGCAATCATGTTATTCTTCTTCCCTAGTGTTTGCTGTTATTTGTTGTTAAGCACTATAGTTATGTTTGTTTAGTGACTTGTCCAAACTAAAAAATACTTTTGCAAAGACTGTATTCCTTGTTGCATGTAATCCTAGGTGTGTTCATTATATTCAACTAAAGTGACATGATCCCTCTTTTTGAGAGCCAATTCTTTTCTTTTCTTTTTTTTTGCCCGTGGGTTTTGGCAATGTATTTTGTTTTCAAAGTCTGATCTACAACATGTTCACTGGAGGCCATTAACTCAGTAGCAGATTAACTATACCACCAAGGAATATTAGATACATTGACTGTAATAAGAGTCATAAGTGGTTCTTCAACAATTCCTATATAGGATTATGCAAAGGAGTTTAAGAAGAAAATGTTCCTTGGGCTATTCTGCCTCAGAACTAATGGTGAAAGAATCTAAAGCTCATTGCAGTGAAGTAAATTAAGAACTAACATTTGAGCAAGAGGACCAAACTTTACTTTCACTTCTGGCATTCCCTAAAGGCTCAGATAGCAAAGAATCCACCTGCAAAGCAGGAGGTCGGGGTTCAATCCTTGGGTGAGGTAGAACCCCTGGAGAAGGGAGTGGCTACTCACTTCAGCACACTTGCCTGGAGAGTCAAGGACAGTGGCTCCATGGACAGAAGGTACTGACAGGCTACAGTCCATGGGGTCGCAAAAGGTCAGACACAACTGAGCATAATTCTTCCAAGGGTAAGATGAGTAATTAGTGAAAGACTCAGAGAAGAGGTCCTAGTCAAAGTAGCTGATCTCTAGGTAGAAAAGAGAGAAAGGGAATCTAGGCAGAGAAACTAGCCTAACATACCTGTCAGTTGCTAATAGTCACAAATTTCTAGAGCCTTAATTTCTTTTTTTGTCAATTGGGATACTACACTCTACCTACTTAATTAATGTGGGGATTCAGATGAGGTAATGCATAGGGCTTCTGTATGTTATCATTTATACTGGTACGTTCTTATGCTGGGAGCACATTACTCTCTTTGGAAGATGATTCAAAGAACTGAATCTTTTTTTTCAGGCAAGGCTTTATTGGAGTCCCTGCTGCAGCAGGGAGGAAGGAGAGCAAAGAACAGATTCCCTTGCTTGCTCTCTCCCTGAGTAGGAGCAAGTTTCTTTTTGATTTGAAGCTCTTTTCATCAGAAAACTCATGCTCATGATAAATCAAAATGGATCAGTAATGTCAGGGTATTGGTCTTAGCTCTATGTTTTGGCATCACACGATTAAATCTTTTTTCCTAGGGATTTCTTCCAACAGCTGTTCTGGTATTACGGTACCAGCTAAGACATAGTTTTTTCAGGACATAGTCATTGGTAGTTATTGAATTGGACTTAGAAGGATACAACAAAGTCTCTCTTGTTAATGACCAAAATTATTCTACCTAAATCAGTGAATTCAATCAAATACAAGATAAGCAGTGTTTACTAATGGCATATGTGCCCAGATGCTCAGTCATGTCTGACTACGTGTGATCCTATGAACTGTAGCCCATCAGGCTCCTCTGTCCATGGCATTCTCCAGGCAAGAATACTGGAGTGGGTAGCCATTTCCTTCTCCAGGGGATCTTCTTGACCCAAGGATTGAACCCACGTCTCCTGAATCTCCTGCACTGGAGATGGACTCATCACCCCTGAGCCCCTGTGTAGCCTCTTACTAATGGCACTTCCCTAATAAGTAAACAAGAAATAGTTAAGGTATATATCCTGACCTTGAGAAACTCCCAGCCTACTCAAGAGGCAGACAAGTGACAAAGAAAAACAACTCCATGTGATGGATGCTATAATAGACTCAATACTTAACACACTGCCATGAGGATCTAACAGTAATTATTCCAAGAGGAAAATGGATAATTAGTTAAAGATTCAGAGATGAGGTCCTAGTCAATGTAGGTGATCTCTAGGTAGAAAAGAAAGAAAAGGGAATGTCGACAGAGAAATTATCCTAAGAAAAGATATAAAAGTGGGAATGTACTTACTGTCCTACAGGCATAGGAGGTAAAAAAAAGACTGTCCTCCAAAGATGATCATGGCCTCCTTCCCAGTGCCTGGGGATATGTCACTTTATGTGGAAAAAGCAACTTTACTGATGTGAGTATGATAAGATATTTAAGATGGGGAGTTTATCCTATATCATCCTGATGGACCCAGTTACAAGGATCCTTTTTTAAGGAAGGAAGGAAGCAAAGGAGGTCAGAGTTAGAGATAGATTTGAAAATCCTGTATTATTGACTTTGAAGAAGGAAAAATGAAGTCATAAGCCAAGGAACAGCAGCTAGTCTCTAGAAGCTGGAAAAATCAAGTGTACATGTCCTCCTCTAGAGCATCAAGAAGGGACACAAGCCTGTACTTAGTACAAGAAGATTTGTGTTGGACTTCCAACCTTTATCACTGTAAGATGATCAGTCTGTGCTTTGTTAAGCCACTAGGTCTGTGGTGATTTGTTACAGCAGGAGTAGGAAATCAGCACAGTAGAAATCAGAGCATGGCTGAGAGGTAGGGCAGAGTGTGAGTGTGTGTGTCTAAGGACTGAGGAAAGAGAAGCGGGAGACGGCAGAGGTAGAGAAGGTTGGGGTTGGTTGTAAAGGATTTTGATAATCGGTTCCGAATCTAAGTGGTCTGAGTTTTCCGTCCTTAGAGAATGTGATCCTGAAAGTAAGCTCTCATATACAGAAGCCACCATTCCATTAGCTCATTGGTCTGGTTCATTCCCCGAGTATGATAATTGAAACCCGTAAATCTCCCCCCTCCTACCTGGACCTCCATTTGAGAATTTTGAGGCATCTTCTCATCTTGGCAGGCACTATTGCTCACTCATACACACACACCACAAACATGTGTGCACACTCATACAAATCCCTCACTGTATTGTACTGAACACCATCATTTTTATCTACTAATGGGCATTTCAGGGATCAAGAGTGGTGCCCATAGTTATAAAAATATATTTGCAAACTTTGATAAGAACTATACAACAAAAAAGTAGGCTGTTATTTAGACACATTTGTGGGGAGTTTTTGATATGTAAGATAGCAGAAGTCTTTTTGAAGTCTCTGCCCCTCTCCTCCCCTTCTAATTTCCTGTGTCACCTACACCCTCAGTTTGTATTTCCTCTTTCATCACTTCGGTCAGAGGAAGTGACCAGAATTACTACAGGAGGATCTAGAAGATTTTTTTTTTTTTTCTTATCTCCTCATTTCAAATCCTTTCTTGTACTCTCAATTCTTTTGTAAAACAAAAGGGTTGGTATGTGCATGACTAAATTTTCCAGTTATGAGAGTTGTTAAGGAAACTCTCAAAATAGAGAGTAGACCACCAAAATTAAGCCTGAGAAAGAGAATATGTGATACTCAAAGTCCTTGGAAGCATAAGAAAGAGGCTTTTTGGATGTCAGCAGACCTTCTCTGGGACTGGAGTCATTTCTCTGCTGTGCAGAACATTGCAAAACACACTGTTTCATAATCACGGCATGGCTTGCTGTGAAATCACTGGTGGCCTCTTTGCTTCCCAAATCACTTTTCAGTGAACACTTTGATCCTCTATGATATCAGTCTCTTGGGTTACTAATTGCTTCCAAGTGAATTCAGGCTTGCCAAGACTCTGGGTGGTGTCTCCCTTCGGATACAATTCTTTGTGCTTATATATTTGTTTGCTTCCAAATTCCTCTGAATACTTTAACAACTGAAATTCTCTCAATCCAATCAAGTTGAAAGATACAACTGGATACCTGGGATTTTTCCTGGCACTGTAGCTGACTCCCAGGGGAATACCCTGAGAACACACATCTCTAAAACTCTGATTTGCATCCCAAAGAAAATTTCTATCTACCTCAATGGATTGCAAGATAATGGTATGAAAAGAAATCTGAAAAATACTCAAACCATTCAAAAATCATTATATAAGACCCAGGCTTTTCAACTCTGTAGAGACTTTGAATTCACCATTGAGTATTCATCTTTCTCATTATTACATCCAACTGATAACAATTCTATTGGTTATGCTTTCTAAACTTCCCCAATATGTTGGATCCTTACCCTTATGCCCTTCTTACCCTGCCCTCTCTAATACCATTATTCTGGCATTGACCTACTTTTGGTCTCTCCTAGAATTTTAAGTAGTTTCCCTACTTCTGATTGTTTTTGATTCCCAGTTTCAAGAATGAGATCTTTCCTTTAAAAAATAAACATGCTGTGTTCTCACTTGCTTCTGTTGTGTATGATTCTCTGCAACGCTATGAACTGTAGCCCACCAGGCTTCTCGGTCCAGGATCCTCCAGGCAAGAATATTACAGTGGGTTGTCGTTTCCTCCTCCAGGCGATCTTCCCAGCTCAGGGATTGAACCCGAGTTCCTGGGTCTCCCGCTTTGCAGACAGATTCTTTACTCACTGAGCCACCTGGGAAGCTCTGAAATAAACATATTAATGTTTATTTTTATTTTTTGGCTCACAAGGATTAAATGAGGGAACTTCAGTATATCTATGAAAGCATCCAGTAAATTTCCTGGCACATAGTCGTCACTCAGTAAACATTTCCTTCCTTCCTTGATCTTCAGGATCACTTTCCCCATCTTAGAGTTACCTTTCTAAGACAAAAATTTGATTATCTTGCTACTCTCTTTAAAGAAAATCAATGACTTGTTATTGTTCAAGAGATTAAGTTGAACAGTAAGGCCAGACCTTCATAATCTGACCTTGACTAAGCAAACAAACAAACAAAAAACAGTCTACCTTGCTATCCCCCTTATCCTATGGCTCAACAAAACACACCTCACTCTGGCCACCTCAAACTATTTCAAACATCAGACCTTCTCTTTACTCTTTGCCTTTGCATGCACTGGTACTTTTCTTTGTAATTAGCTTCATCTCACCAGTATTTTGCATTCTTATCCTTCTGCCGAATTATCTTCCTGAGTTTTCATGTGGCAAACTTCTTCATCCTTTATGTCCAACTTCAAGTTCCCCTCCACCTATGTCTTTTCAGAATTCTTGAGCCTTGCCAATTGCTCATAAAACGTCCAGAGTTTATCATCACCGTGATACTTAGCACAGTGAATCATCCTTATTGGTTTGCATTTGGAGTTTCCAACCAGGCTGAGAGTTTCTGAAGCATCAGGAGATAGTTTTATTCATCTTTATGTCTCCATTGCCTAGATTTGTGTCTGACATAGTAACAATTCCCAAATCCTTATTGAGCAAATACATGTTGTTATTTTATATTATACTTGCTCCTTCACTCATTCATCCAATATAATTGAGTATCTGCCATATGCCAGACACTACATTAGGCTCTGTGGAAGATAAATGTAAAAACAGATCCTGCTCTCAAGAAATTTATGTTCTGATTGTGAACATAACAGATATTTCACATACCAAGAACAGAGAACAAAAAGTGTCAAACTGCTTCCAGAAGAGAGAGATAAAGCTCTGCAGCTGATGGGATAGACACACTGAGTAATGCTCACAGATCAGTCAGCAAGTTATACTGAATCCCAACACAATTTGCATTCAACCTATTGTTATACTTAAAATTGATGATGTAATACTGGTTTCTGTTCAATGCTAGGTCATGGATCTATACTGAGGGCAGAAGGGTGAAGGGAAATTTTTATTTGTATTATAGAGAAAGGACAATATCTTAGTCATTTTGTTTTTCTTTTGTACTCAGTGTACCATCTGGTCCATGTGGTTACTTAAGCGGTCTTCACTGAAATTGCTTAAATTGCTGACTTAATGAGATCAGGGTGGAGTTCCAATGTAAATAATTTAAAGCTTATTTAAATTGGTTTGAATCGCTTTGTCAACATTTTAAGTATAAGATATGTATTCATTCCTTTGACCAATTTTATTCATTCTTTCAATCATTGCCTTAGTCAGTTTGAGTTGTTACAACAAATACCATAGGCTTTTTAGGCAGTTTGAATGACAGAAATTTATTTCTCAAAGTTCTGGAGTCGCAAAAGTTGAAGATCAGGATACCAGCAGGATCTTTTTCCTGACTCGCTTCCTTCTTGCTGTGTCCTCACGTGGTGGGGAGAGAGAGAGAGAGTGGAGGAGGAGAGAGAAGAAGCAAACTTTTCCCTGTCTCTTCTTATAAGGACACATTCAATCATGATGGCTCTACTCATGACCTAACAACTTCCCAAAGGTCCTACTTCCAGACACCATCTCACTGAGTATTGGGGTTTCAACATATGAAGTTGTAGGACATGAAGTCAAAAACAGTTCATAGCCATCATGCTATTCATTTATTCATGTGATAAGTCAATAAATAGTCATTAAACTAGCTCTTCCTAGTTCCTAACCATTAATTATCCTCTTTATCTTATGAATCACTGTTCGTTCCCTGAATAAATTTTCATTTTCCACCTAAATTTTCAACCACCTTACGGCAAGGGTCCAGTCTGTGTCTTCTACTAAACTGAGTAGATATCCAGTACTAGAATTGACTTGACAACTTCCCACTCTCTTCTTAACTATGACAAGCAGCTCAAGCTTCAATATAGACTTTAAATGGATTCCTATTTATGACAATCAGAATTGATCAGACAGACTCATTTCTGTTCCATCTCCATGGAAACTTTTATTTTGCCTGGCTGTGGAGGAGGAAGCGCCGTGGCGGGAGATGACATAACCTTGGAACAGCTCTCCTTTCAGGTTGGAGCACTTACTCAGAAAGCACTCATTTGTGTGTTGAAGTCCCCAGCCCTGGGAACATTAGGAAGCTCATAAAGACAGGTCTTCAGCAGTCAGAAGATTAAACAAATGCCAGCTCCATAAGGCCATGCTCTTTCATCAGAAGAGAGACACCACGTAAACAAAGAACCTGAAGGTGGAAATGAAGTTTTAGAACAAAAAGAGCACACAAAAGAAGGATTCATACCAGGCCAGCCTGGGGGAGGAGGAGAAAAGTGAGGAAGTAAGGCACCGCACAAGCAGAAAGCCTGCAGAGAAAGAAGTCAATAGATCAATTAAAAACTGTGAGTCATTGGCTTCCTGATTCCAGGGGGCTAGTGGCAGAGGATTCAATCCAATTTAATATGTGTTAATTTATTAATGGTGGGATAGAACTAAAAAGCTTGAGTGGGAGAGGAGGTTACGGTGGAGGGTAGATTCTGGGTGGTGGGAATGAGAGGTCTGGGGAAGAAACATTAATTGTATACCCTACGTGGTGCCAATCTTTCTATGTATTTCCTATTAGGGAGCTCTTAAAGCAAAATTTTAATGCAGGCAATGCTCTTCTCATATGATAGATGAAGGAACCAAGACTTGGGGACTATGTAGCTTTCCCAATCACACCGTTAGTAAGTGGCAGATCCTATTTCCCAATGTAAATGTGTCTGATTCCAAAATCTCATCTTTTCCTCAACCTCATTTTATCACCAATGCCTTATTCAGTGCATTATGATAGAATCCAAGAGCAGGAATATAGCACAGAGTACAAAGCAGGTTTTAACCTCTTAAAAAATGCTCTGGATGAGTAAGGAAAGAAAAGCATGTAAACAATGAGCCAAATCATGTGATAGAGTGAAATGTGTGTTTGGGTGGTTATAAACAAAGTGCTGAGGATCCCAGATAAAAGAGCATTTCGTTGCAATTCTTGTAAGGAACAGGAAACGCTATCTAAGAATGTGGTGCTAATGGACTGAAATGAAAGATCTTGGATGGAGTTTAGTAAGCGAAGAATTAAGGGAGGACTATCACGTATGAGGAAGAGGAAGTGATTATCACTCACAGGACATGGAAATGAGATTGGAAAAATTGCTTGTAACCAGCCTGTGGTAACCCTTGAATATAAGTCTCAGCAATTTGGATTCTATACTGTAAGCAATAGAGGTCAAGAGAAGAAATTTGAGGAAAGGAGAAAGGTGGTCTGCTGCACAGATGTCTGGGGCAAACCCTGCCTCAATATAGTCACAGCTTACTTTGAATAAGTAGTATAAGGTTAAAGAGCTATAGAGAGGCTTTTGCCTCCAAATTCCTACTCCTTCCTCATCCTTAACTAGAAGGTCTGGAATTTTCTTTCTTTATGTTTAGAGTTTATAACATGGAACCTAAGGATGTAAATTAGAAGTTTCATTATCATAATTTCCCACCCATTATAGATTCAGAAAAAAAATGTCATAAGGCTCCACGTCTCTATCTATCTGGGATAAAGAATAATATTTAGATGGTACCTACAGGCTAAACCAAGAGGAGGATTGGCAATCTTTCATTGTGGCAGAGGTAGAGAAGAGGATTTAGTTCTAATGAATGGGTTCAGAATCATAACTTCAGTCCCTAGGGACCCCAATCCTAGAAAACTTGGACACCAGAAAGGTACTTAGATATGAGAATCAGTTATAAAAATGTATACCTTGAGGTCAGAGTTTAGAACCCAGGGCACAGAATAGAATAGAATAGAATAGAATTCAGAATAGAGTTGGAATAGAATTCAGAGCTTGACTGCCCTAATAATGGATGCTCAGGCCATGGGATTATTTCTCTTCTCAAGTGAACAGACTGACTAGGAAGAATGGAGTAAGATTAAATCTGTGGGCAAAATAGAAAGCTCCAGTTTTAAGGTCAGATGAGCAGGGTAGCAGAAAATTAGGCTAATCTGTGGATGACCAAGAGGCACTGAGGATTATCATAAAATAATGAGCCAGGGAAACTGAAAGCAAGAACACAAAGAATGTTTTTTTGCACTCAACAAAGCAAATATAACTCCTGGTCTTGGAGCTCTATCTGGGGAAGTTAAGCATGTATGGAGTACATACAGCAAGCCCCAGGTGCACTAATGGGAAAGAACCACCTGCCCATGCAGCAGACATAAGAGATATGATCTTTGGGTTGGGGAGATCCCCTGGGGAAAGGAATGGCAACCCACTCCAGTATTCTTGCCTGGACAATACCATGGGCAGAGAAGCCTGGCAGGCTGCAGTCCATAGGATAGCAAGAGTCAGACATGACGGAAATGACTTAGCATGCAGACATGCATGCATGGAGTACACACATTGAGAAAGGGCAATGGATGTCAGTCTTCCTAATAGAAATTTCTAGTGAAAAAAAAAAAAAAAGGAAAATAGAATAGTTTGCAGGTCAAACAGAAGTTGGAGCTGATTTTTTAAAATATCAAGGTATTTTCCCAAAGGAAGAATCTCATCCCCAAGGGAAACTTTAATTTCAGTAGTTAAAATAGTTTCTTTACTTTACTACTGTGAAAAACTCCCAGAAAAGTGACAGAGAGAGAACAGTATTTGATAGATATTAGTGTTCCCTTCTTTTCCCTCTTCTCTTACTTTCAACCTGCTATTTCCAAGGCATTTATGATGCTTATGAGGCCAAAGCAATTGGATTAAGAACATGGTCCTTCATGAGTTTTACTAACATGGATAAGATTATCTGAAGCAGTATTTTTTGAATTGTTGGTGGTGAAGACTTTTTCTTTCTAAAAGTGTTCAATATGTTATAGATGGATACTTTCATAAACCCTAATAAAAATGAATGTCAGATGAAGGATCTCAAGCTATGTCTTCTGAATTTAGGGAGTCATTGAAAAGTTTTCTTTATATATATATATATATATATATATATTTTTTTTTTTTACTTTACAATACTATATTGGTTTTGCCTTACATTGACATGAATCCACCACAGGTGTACTTGAGTCACATAATCAAGCCTGTGTTCTCGAAAAATAATTCCGGCAGCAAAGTAGAGGATTCAAGGTGTGTTTGGGGGATCCTTAGGAAATAGATGATATTAATATTTCAGCCTATATATGAAAAGAAGATGTAGCAGGGGAATATTTTGAAGGTACATTTGGCAGGATTAATTCTGCCAAATTAAAGAAAGGAAGGAAGACAGATTGAGAGAAACCATTGATTGTAGGGATGAAGGTGATGGTCCATGATCCACTCCCTAGATCAAATTGGCATAACTCTTTTTAAAATCGCTGCCAGAGCCTCCAATCTAGTCTCTACTTTATTCTTGACTCTTTTCAACAAATTCTGATACTCCAGACATAGACTCATTTTAAAGTCTAATTATGATTATGTTTCTATCCTCCTTTTCCCTCATTGCTCTCCACTGCTTTCAGGAAGAAGAACACATTTTCATAGCCTACAAGCCCCTGTGGTAATTTCAGCTTATTCCTGTAGCCTTAATATGTCTCAGTTTCCTCATCAAATATTTAAAAAATATTAAAAAAAAAAAAAAAACCAAAGCCAGAACTTGCTTTCTTTTTTAAGCAAGATGATTAAGCATCTCTCTTGCTTCTGCAAACTGCGTCTCGAAAGACAGTGAAAAGATTTCAAGAAGGAATAAATTCACAAAGACAAAAAGACAAGAAACAAGAAAATTATCAATAAAAGATAGCCAAGATATTTTGGAACTCTGAAACCCAAGTTAAAAATACAAGGGTCTTGAAAACATTCTGTTTGGTACCCATGAAACGCCAGAAAGTTTCAGAAGTTCAAATGATCAAATACTTCTGAAAGGAGTCTCAGAATGATTGCCTAAAGATTGTGTAAGAAGAAACCACGCCTTTAGATACTTTCTCCTCTCTAATATTATAGACATCATTTCCTTCCTACAGCACAAAATAATGGAGGGTTAGTCCTTAGAGTAGTTGAACCAGAGACAAAGCTGTTGTTTGAGAACCAAAGAGAAAACAAAGATTACACAGAAAGCCTACATACCCTATAATAATATTCTCTTCCTTCATGAAGCAATAAATCAGTGGGAAATAGGGCTTAACGTTTAAGAACAAAATTTTTATGGGGTATCCGACCAACCAAAGGGAAAAGAAATGTAAATACTGACATGTGGGAACTCCTAAACACTATGAACAATCCAGATCTCCCTATAAAGAAGCTTATCAGTAGACAAGGCTTACGCATGTAATGTGGGTTATGGGCAGTTTTTAATTTCTGATGCTTCACTGTCATATATGAACAAATGAAAATGCAAAGTTAATAGGACATTTACAAATCAATCAGTATAATTTACCATATTAACAGAGTAAATGAGAAACACCATATGATTATCTCAAGAAATCAAAAACAAGCTTTCATGAACAAATTCTAAGTGAACTACACCTACAAAAACTGCTATGTCTAACATCATATCTCATGGTTTATGACTGAATGCATTCTCTGGAAGAGTAGGAATACGAGAGGCTGTCCACCACCGTTGCTTCTAGTCCACAGCAAACAGAAGGTCCTAGTTATTACAGTGATGCATGAAGATATAGGCATGATCAATAAGCATATCCAAGAATACTCAACATTGCTAGTCATCAGGGAAATGGCAATTAAAATCACAGTGAAATACCACTAAACATCCACTTGCAAGGCTGGAATTAAAAGACATCAGAATCGAAAGATATCAGTACTAAGTACTGGTGAAGATGTGGGGCAGCTAGAATTCTGGAAGTGTAAAATGGTACCACTCTGTTCAATACAGCTTGACAGATTTTTGTAAAGTAAAAAATACATTTATAGGTGACCTAGATATTCCATTTTGAGATATTTATTTAAAAGAAATGAAAGCATGTGCCACAGTCCTTCTTTTTGAAAAATTTTTATTTATTTATTTATTTTGGCTGTGTGGGGTCTTCCTTGCTGCGTGGCCTTTTTTCTAGCTGCAGCAAAGGCAAAAAGGGGCTCCTCTCTCTTTGCGATGCACAGGCTTCTCGTTGCAGCGGGATCTCTGTTGTGGAGCACAGGCTCTGGGCACACAGGCTGTAGCAGCTGCAGCTCATGGTCTCCAGAGCACAGGCTCGGTAGTTGTGGCACACAGGCTTAGCTGCTGCGCAGTATGTGGGATCTTCCTAAATCACGGGCTGAATCCGTGTCTCTCACATTAGCAGGCAGATTCTTTACCACTGAGCCACCAGGGAATCTCATCATAGCCCTTTGGTATATGCAGGGTATTGGTTCTATGATTTGTCACATTTACCAAAATCCACAAAATGTTCAAGTCCCATCATTGCCATTATATATCTGTGGTTCTGCATCCACAGATTCAACCAGCTGTGGATCATGCAGTACTATTATTGAAAAGCAATCCATGTATAAGTACAGTTCTAATCTCTGCTATCAACTGTATTCACACATAGGCTTGTCCGTGAGTGTTTATGACAGTTTTATCTTTTGTAGCCTAAACTAGAAACCACTCAAGTGATCATCACCATAGGAAAGAATTAACTAATTGTGGCATTATCTTTACAATGTATTCTGTTTAACAGTAAAAGGGGATAATGAATAATACATACAAACAACATGGGTAAATCTCAAAATCAATATCCTGACACACAAGAAAACATGCTGCATGATTCCACTTAAATGACGTTCTAGAATAGACAAACCTAATCTATAATGACAGATTGGGGCTTGCCTAGGGCCAGGAATAGACAGGAGTTGATTGCAAAGGACCACGAGGGACTCTCAAGGGGTGATGTAAATGTTCTATATTTTGGTTGGAGTGGTTATATGGGTGAGTATATTGGTCAAAGCTCACTGAATTGTATCCCCAAAATGTAAGTTACATCTTGATAAAATTTATTTAGTTTTTTAAACAAGAAACATATTATGAAAGGAAAATTCAGGAAAACATAAAAAATGCAGTATGTATGTTTCCAGATTCTTCAGTTCAGTTCAGTTCAGTTGCTCAGTCATGTCCAACTCTTTGCTACCCCATGAATCGCAGCACACCAGGCCTCCCTGTCCATCACCAAACAAAATAAAATCTGACACTGTTTCCACTGTTTCCCCATCTATTTCCCATAAAGTGGTGGGACCAGATGCCTTGGTCTTAGTTTCCAGATTCTTAGTAGATGTTAAATTAATATTTTTAATTTGATTGATGATATAAGGTATATGTGGGCTTCCCAGGTGGCACAGTGGTAAAGAATCTGCCTACCAATGCAGAAGATGCAGGTTAGATCCCTTGTTCAGGAAGATCCCCTGGAGTAGGAAAAGGCAGCCTGCTCCAACATTCTTTTCTGGAAAATTCCATGGACAGAGGCACCTGGTGGGATACATTTCATGGGGTCACAAAGAGTCAGACACAACTGAGCATGAACAGTTAAGGTATTACATATAACCTATATATTACATATATAGGTATTACACTCCTAGCATGGTGCTTGGTACATAGAAGATATTTAATAAATGTCTATGGGACAAATGCCTGAATGGGTTCATTAATCTTTAGAATCCACCAAAATCACTGCAGATGGTGATTGCAGCCATGAAATTAAAAGACGCTTACTCCTTGGAAGGAAATTTATGACCAACCTAGATAGCATGTTAAAAAGCAGAGCTATTACTCTGCCGACCAAGGTCCGTCTAGTCAAGGCTACGGTTTATCCAGTGGTTGTGTATGGATGTGAGAGTTGGACTGTGAAGAAAACTGATGCTTTTGAACTGTGGTGTTGGAGAATACTCTTGAGAGTCCCTTGGACTGCAAGGAGATCCAACCAGTCCATCCTAAAGGAGATCAGTCCTGGGTATTCATTGGAAGGACTGATGCTGAAGCTGAAACTCTAATACTTTGGCCACCTCATGTGAAGAGTTGACTCATTTGAAAAGACCCTGATGCTGGGAGGGATTGGACGCAGGAGGGGAAGGGGATGACAGAGGATGAGATGGCTGGATGGCATCACCGGCTCGATGCACATGAGTTTGAGTGAACTCAGGGAGTTGGTGATGGACAGGGAGGCCTGGTGATTCATGGGGTCGCAAAGAGTTGGACACAACTGAGCGACTGAACTGAACTGAACTTCCACTTATGTTGAGATTGTAAATGCTTACATTGAGGAAAAGAAATGTATAAGAGCTTCTTTATAAAGGGGCAATCTGCCTTTCTTCCAAGGAGGTACTTCTCTTGTTCTGAAGCATAGGCTGGGTAGACAGTTCCACTAGAAATACAAATGCAGTTGCTAAAGACTTTACAAAGAAGAGAGGCCCCAAGATTCAAAGAGGAGAAAATACAAGGAGTTAATAGGGTAAAATTGGGCAAATAGAGTGGGACTAGAGAGCAGTAAGAGCTTACTTAATGCAAAGCAACTTCCTGAAAGGAAGCTCAGAGTATAGTAATATGGCCCCAAAGGCTGATGTCAGTGATCTGAACCACAGGTAGGAGAGAAGCTTGGGCCTGGGCTATTTCAGAGCTCCAAGCTCTTTCAAACACCTGAGAAAGGCCTTCTAGAGCTTCCTACTCCACCTTTACTTAACAGGTGAGGAAATGAAAGCTTGAAGAAAGGAAACGACTTACCCACCAGTGCACAGGCATGGAGTCAGAATTTTCCCAAACCACCTACCTTTTCATCATGGTTGTATTTGCTGTTCGGTGTAAGTGAAAACCAAACTATTTCAGAACTAGATTCAGCACCTCTGAAAAGAGGCAGCTTCTGACTGGCTCAGTTCCTGGTGGAAAACCTGTTCTTTTGACTTTTTGCTGCTGAGAACTGAATGTGATTCTTCCAGAGAATTGAGGGCTTGATTTCCTGAGGCCAAATATGGAAAGAAATTGTCCCATGCCTCCATTATATATCTGTGGTTCTGCATCCACAGATTCAACCAGCTGTGGATCATGCAGTACTATTATTGAAAAGCAATCCATGTATAAGTACAGTTCTAATCTCTGCTATCAACTGTATTCACACATAGGCTTGTCCGTGAGTGTTTATGACAGTTTTATCTTTTGTAGCCTAAACTAGAAACCACTCAAGTGATCATCACCATAGGAAAGAATTAACTAATTGTGGCATTATCTTTACAATGTATTCTGTTTAACAGTAAAAGGGGATAATGAATAATACATACAAACAACATGGGTAAATCTCAAAATCAATATCCTGACACACAAGAAAACATGCTGCATGATTCCACTTAAATGACGTTCTAGAATAGACAAACCTAATCTATAATGACAGATTGGGGCTTGCCTAGGGCCAGGAATAGACAGGAGTTGATTGCAAAGGACCACGAGGGACTCTCAAGGGGTGATGTAAATGTTCTATATTTTGGTTGGAGTGGTTATATGGGTGAGTATATTGGTCAAAGCTCACTGAATTGTATCCCCAAAATGTAAGTTACATCTTGATAAAATTTATTTAGTTTTTTAAACAAGAAACATATTATGAAAGGAAAATTCAGGAAAACATAAAAAATGCAGTATGTATGTTTCCAGATTCTTCAGTTCAGTTCAGTTCAGTTGCTCAGTCATGTCCAACTCTTTGCTACCCCATGAATCGCAGCACACCAGGCCTCCCTGTCCATCACCAACACCTGGAGTTCACAATCACCATCTGCAGTGATTTTGGAGCCCCTCAAAATAAAATCTGACACTGTTTCCACTGTTTCCCCATCTATTTCCCATAAAGTGGTGGGACCAGATGCCTTGGTCTTAGTTTCCAGATTCTTAGTAGATGTTAAATTAATATTTTTAATTTGATTGATGATATAAGGTATATGTGGGCTTCCCAGGTGGCACAGTGGTAAAGAATCTGCCTACCAATGCAGAAGATGCAGGTTAGATCCCTTGTTCAGGAAGATCCCCTGGAGTAGGAAAAGGCAGCCTGCTCCAACATTCTTTTCTGGAAAATTCCATGGACAGAGGCATCTGGTGGGATACATTTCATGGGGTCACAAAGAGTCAGACACAACTGAGCATGAACAGTTAAGGTATATGTAATACTCCTAGCATGGTGCTTGGTACATAGAAGATATTTAATAAATGTCTATGGGACAAATGCCTGAATGGGTTCATTAATCTTTAGAATCCACCAAAATCACTGCAGATGGTGATCGCAGCCACGAAATTAAAAGACGCTTACTCCTTGGAAGGAAATTTGTGACCAACCTAGATAGCATGTTAAAAAGCAGAGCTATTACTCTGCCGACCAAGGTCCGTCTAGTCAAGGCTACGGTTTATCCAGTGGTCGTGTATGGATGTGAGAGTTGGACTGTGAAGAAAACTGATGCTTTTGAACTGTGGTGTTGGAGAATACTCTTGAGAGTCCCTTGGACTGCAAGGAGATCCAACCAGTCCATCCTAAAGGAGATCAGTCCTGGGTATTCATTGGAAGGACTGATGCTGAAGCTGAAACTCTAATACTTTGGCCACCTCATGTGAAGAGTTGACTCATTTGAAAAGACCCTGATGCTGGGAGGGATTGGACGCAGGAGGGGAAGGGGATGACAGAGGATGAGATGGCTGGATGGCATCACCGGCTCGATGCACATGAGTTTGAGTGAACTCAGGGAGTTGGTGATGGACAGGGAGGCCTGGTGATTCATGGGGTCGCAAAGAGTTGGACACAACTGAGCGACTGAACTGAACTGAACTTCCACTTATGTTGAGATTGTAAATGCTTACATTGAGGAAAAGAAATGTATAAGAGCTTCTTTATAAAGGGGCAATCTGCCTTTCTTCCAAGGAGGTACTTCTCTTGTTCTGAAGCATAGGCTGGGTAGACGGTTCCACTAGAAATACAAATGCAGTTGCTAAAGACTTTACAAAGAAGAGAGGCCCCAAGATTCAAAGAGGAGAAAATACAAGGAGTTAATAGGGTAAAATTGGGCAAATAGAGTGGGACTAGAGAGCAGTAAGAGCTTACTTAATGCAAAGCAACTTCCTGAAAGGAAGCTCAGAGTATAGTAATATGGCCCCAAAGGCTGATGTCAGTGATCTGAACCACAGGTAGGAGAGAAGCTTGGGCCTGGGCTATTTCAGAGCTCCAAGCTCTTTCAAACACCTGAGAAAGGCCTTCTAGAGCTTCCTACTCCACCTTTACTTAACAGGTGAGGAAATGAAAGCTTGAAGAAAGGAAACGACTTACCCACCAGTGCACAGGCATGGAGTCAGAATTTTCCCAAACCACCTACCTTTTCATCATGGTTGTATTTGCTGTTCGGTGCAAGTGAAAACCAAACTATTTCAGAACTAGATTCAGCACCTCTGAAAAGAGGCAGCTTCTGACTGGCTCAGTTCCTGGTGGAAAACCTGTTCTTTTGACTTTTTGCTGCTGAGAACTGAATGTGATTCTTCCAGAGAATTGAGGGCTTGATTTCCTGAGGCCAAATATGGAAAGAAATTGTCCCATGCCTCCAGGGATTCCAACCAGCCTGGACCTCCCAAGCTGAGCCAGTGACACTTTGCTCACCAAAGGGTGGTGTCTCCTGGTGCTCGTGAACAAAGAGAATTGGTCTGAGCGGGCTTCCAGCTGGCACCAGTTGCAGCTGTGGTTTCTGGGGTCTCGATCTATTCTGGTTATTGAACTGCATTCTTTTTTTGTGGTTATAGGTGTCATCTGGCTAATTATGGCATGTTGCTGTAACTAAAACCCAATTCTTGTATTTTACTACCTACATCACACATGTATTTATAACCTTCAAGGAACATGTTCAACACCTCATGCATCTTACCACATCTACTCAGTACCATACATGGCTTGAGTGCTTATTTATATGGAGGGCAGTAATTACAGCCTTTCTCTACATTACACTAAGAGGACTGCCCAAGAGATCCTTTGAGAACAAATCATACCAGCTTTGTGTTTTGAATTTTAAAACTAGATATTGTTCCAATAGATGACAGTATAAGTAAGACACCATAATAAAGTAAAAATAGCTCAGGATTAAGAATCAGAAGATATCTGATGAAGGTTGAAATAGAAGATAGATGATGCCTAGTATCAGAAGGCCAAAGAACAGAGCACCTGTCTGAGTCGGTTCATGTTGCCATAACAAGATATAAAAGACTGGGTGGATTATAATTGGAAACTTATTTACTGCAGTTCTGGAGGCTGGAAATCTGAGAGCACAGTACCAGTATGACCAAGAGAGGGCCCTCTTTTGGGTGGCAGACTTCTGAGCTTCTGAGTTGTATCTTCACATTGAAGAAAGGGTAGGAGAATCCTCTTTGGTCTCTTTTATAGGCACACTAATCCCATCATGAGGTCTGCACTCTTATGACCTAGCTGCTAAGTTGCTTCAGTCGTGTCCGACTCTGTGCGACCCCTTGGACTGCAGCCTACCAGGCTCCTCCGTCCATGGGATTTTCCAGGCAAGAGTACTGGAGTGGGTTGCCATTGCCTTCTCCTAAGCACCTCTCAAAGGCCCCACCAGTAATACTACTACACCAGGCATTAGGATTTCAACATATGAATTTCTGGGGACACAAACATTCAGACCATAGTGGCACCCATTGTTGTATTCATATGACACTGTGTTCAATTATAAACTTCAAGCAATTTATGGACAGCCTTGTTTAGTCGCCAAGTCACGTCTGACTCTTTTGAGACCCCGTAGACTGTAACCCCCAAGCTCATCTGTCCATGGAATTTCAACTTCTGAGGCAAGAATACTGGAGTGGGCTGCCATTTCCTTCTCCAGGTGATCTTCTGGACACAGGGAATGAACTTGGATCTCCTGCTTGGCAGGTGGATTCTTTACCACTGAGCCACCAGGGGAAACAAGGACAGTCTTATATCCATTTTAATTACTTTCTATACCAATGCTTATTACAGCACCTGACACTCTTAGTAGTCCAACAAATGTTTTTAGAATGGATGAATGAATGACAGACAGGTATTCCTTTTAATCTTATTTCAGATTGAGAAATTAGGCTTTAAAATGTTAGCTGTTATGAGATGGATGAAACTGGAACCGATTATACAGAGTGAAGTAAGCCAGAAAGAAAAACACCAATACAGTATACTGACACATATATATGGAATTTAGAAAGATGGTAATGAGGACCCTGTATGCAAGACAGTAAAAGAGATACAGATGTGTAGAGTGGATTTTTGGACTCTGAGGGAGAGGGAGAGGTAGAGGGTGGGATGATTTGGGAGAATAGCATTGAAAAAAATAAATAAATAAAATGTTAGCTGTTGTGTATAAATTCACACTGCCATTGTGTAGAAAAGCCTAAAATCTAATTAGAAGTGACCTCTTTGATTCCAAAGCATATCGTCTTCACTACACCATGGATTTTTAGTCAACCAATAGATAATTACTTAGATGTGTCCCCATTTGGGTGAAGTTTGGAAGAATGGGATTGCAATGTAAGGAGGAGCATTCATCTTAGCTATACTTAAAAAAGATAATTGAAACATCTTTGTGGAGAACTGTAGTGGGCAAATGTGGAAGAAGAGTGTCCATCTGAGGCATTGGCTGATGGACTTCCACACTAGTGGTAAAGAACTTTCCTGCCAGTGCAGGAGACATGAGAGTGGCATGCAATCCCTGGGTCAGGAAGATCCCCCGGAGGAGGAAACGGCAGCCACTCCGGTATTCTTGCCTGGAGAATCCCATGGACAGAGGGGCCTGGCGGGCTCCAGTCCATGGGGTCACAAAGAGTCAGACACGACTGAAGAGACTTAGCAGGCACATGTAGAGAAGAAGGAAAGAGAGAAACTAGGCATTACTTCAGGCCTTCGTTTCAGATACTGAGTGAATAATGGTACCATTCTCTGAGCTGTAGAAGTCTGAAGGGAGAATGGTTCTGCAGGGTAGAGAATCGAGAGTTTTGTTCTGAACATGTTATCATTGATATGTGTAATAAATAAGCAGGTAGAGATGTGGAATTGGCTGCTGGATAGATGAGGCTAGAATTCTGGGAAGAGGTGAAGGTAGAAGACAGACATTTAGGAGACTTTGATAGTAGGGAAGCCAGAGCTGGTATTTAAACACTAGGCCACTCACTGTAAAGGCCCCTTCAAAAAAATATGGTATACAGCAGTTAGACAACCGTACCATACTTGACACGAACGCTCATTATACCTCAGAGTGACTGGGTCTGATGACTGAGGCCCAGTTTTGGCAGAAAGGTTGCAAGTAAAAACAGTCTTTACTGAGAATTCCCTCAGGCACAATATCAAATATGAAAAATCGAGTAGATCTAGCTACAGACTTAGGCAGACAGAGAGTAGAGCGGCCAGTATGAGGTTTAGAGAAATTGCAATTAATGGTATCAAAAATTCAGCTATGTGCCGTCTGGATATGAGGACTGACTTCTCTCTCTCTCTCTCTCTCTTTTTTTCCATCCCAGGAAAGAAAACAAACATCAGTATCCCACACCCTGGAGCTTGGATGCACTGAATTTTCAGGACTCCATTCAGCTGCTGCTAGAGAAGTGACTGTATGATATTGCAATGATTCACTCAGTGTCTGCCTTCTTTGCATAGGCTGGGATCCTTTGAAGATGGGAATAAACCCTTTCGTAACCATATCTCCAGCCTCTCAAAATTTCTGGAGGATTCTACTGAATTAATCATTGTGCACTGAGGAATTCAGTGAGTGCTTGAGAAGGTTAATCTTCCAAATATCTAACAGAAAATTTCTGACACAAAATAAAAATAATTATTCTATGAAAGCTTCTTTCTGTGAACAGCAATGAGTCTTCATACTGCCTCTGCTGCTGCCGCCAAGTCGCTTCAGTCCTGTCCAACTCTATGTGACCCCATGGATGGCAGCCCACCAGGCTCCTCCATCCCTGGGATTCTCCAGGCAAAAATACTGGAGTGGGTTGCCATTTCCTTCTCCACTGGTGACTTATAAGATATATGGATTTTCCTGCCACCAGTTTTTGCCTCAGTCCTCTTTCTTTAAGGGCAAAGAATTATATACACACAATACATGATCAGGTAGCTTAATTTCTTCAAACATGTTTCCATGGAGCCCTGCCGTGGGACTAGCCCCTGGAACAAGTCAGCCACTAATGGTAACTAAATCTAACCATTCTCTTGATTTCTTTGTTTAGAACCCAAGAGCGGAAGAATACATTCTTTCTCCCAGATCCAGGGTCCATCTTATTTTATTCCCCCTGTGATTGATTTATTCATTCAGAAGAAACCCTCAATGAATTAAAATAATTAACTAGAGATATAAACAACTGAGGGTGAAGTGTTTATACTTCTAAAATACTTTTCAACAAACAATTTCAAAAATTGTAAAAAAAAAAAAAGTTAGAGGACTCTGTCTCAACCTTTAGTTCATATAACATGATATTTTTAATTTAGGCAATTCATAAGTATCTGTTTTTACTGTACACTTATTTATTTTTGTGTCCATCCCCCAATCAAACAGGAATTTGTGTCCAAAGAGCTATCTGACCTCTACAATAGACATGTATTCTTGTATACTCAGAGCTTAGCACAAGGCAAGACACTTAAAATGTGTTCAATAAATATCTGTTGAATGTATGAATTACCTCCAGCGTTTATATCAATCTTACAAATTGGAGAGTACTACCTTTTTTTACAAAAATTTTTTAGAGGGAAAAAATATTTCAGAGATGTGACATCTCTAAAGTAAAAGAGTTGAGATATGATTTTAAATCCTGTCTTTTTTATTTTAAATCCTGCCATTTTTAAGGAACAAAATAGTGCCATTTGCAGAAATATGGATAGACCTATTATAGGTCATACAGAGTGGAGTATGTCAGAAAGAGAAAAGCAAATATCATATAACATCACTTAAATGTAGAATCTAGGAAAAAATCTTGAGATGAACTTATTTGCAAAACAGAAGTAGGGTCACAGACTTAGAGAACAAACATATGGACAGAAAGGAAGGAAGGAGCGGAGGATGACGTGGGAGACCGGGACTGACACGTGCATACTGCTATGTATAAAATAGATACCTAGTGAGAACCTAATAATAGTATAGCACTCTGGACTCTGCACAGTGCTCTGTGGCGACTTAAGTGGGAAGGAAATCTAAAAAAGAGTCAGTATATGTATACTTACAGCTGATTCACTCCGCTATACACACAAAAAAAAAAAAAAAAAAAAAAAACCACACAACATTGAAAAGCAACTATCCTCCAGTAAAAATTAACTTAAACAAATTCTGCCTTTTGTAAAATGCCAGTGTACTGGTTAACCAGGGATTATACCACTCTCATTGTCAAAACTTGGTGAAATTCAGTGATTGCAAATTTTTATACCTCTGGCTGGTTTTCTACAATGATTAGCCATTCAGACTCTTTTTTTTTTTTTTTTTTTAAAGCAAGCTTACTCTTTTAGTTGCAAGACTCTGAGAGTGGAAAGGAAACTCAGCAACAGGTTGATGGTGGGAGATTTCAAAGAGAAAATTTAAAACAAGAAAGACTGAAAGAAAAATAGGACACAGTGAGAATATGTATTGTAAATGGCTATGGATAGCTAACTAGCAGTAGGATATGTGATTTCCTGACATTTATGGCCAGTTTTTGTTGATCCCTGGTGGCTCAGATGGTAAAGAATCTGCCCCAATGCAGGAGACCTGGGTTCAATCCCTGGGTCGGAGACCCGAGTTCAATACCTGGATCGGGAAGATCCCCTGGAGAAGGGAATGGCAACCCATTCCAGTATTCTTGCCTGGAAAATCCCATGGACAAAAACTATAGTTCATGGTGGACTATAGCGCATGTGGTCTCAAAGAGCTGAACATGACTGAGTGACTAACACTTTGTTGATGTTCAGAGAAGTATCTAAAAGGAGATTTTGTAACTAAAACCAAACATTTTTGTTCCAGACAAGAATGATTTTTAGAAAGAGAATATTAAATATTATAACGTATTTCTAATGGAAGTCTGTCAGAAAAAAATAGTAGATATGTCTTCCATTCAGTTTTGTCAAGACTATTGGTATAGATATGCCACAATCAATAGAAGTCTAAAGTGAAAGTTTCTCAAATATGTACTCTGAAATATACTGTTTACTTTGTGATTTTAGAGATGTACTTTTTGGTGCCTTCATTCTTACATTAGGGAAAGCAAGTCAAGATATAAAGAAATCTGCTGAATATGAACAAACCATACTAGAGAAATTAGGTCTATGCCTATTAAGAACCTAAACCTTCGATAAATTGAAGGCAAACTGTACATGGGCCAAGTAATGTGATGATGCAAAGGAAAGGGGATTTTTCTGAAAAGAACAGACCAACTCTGCCTTGGAATGGTGTAATTTAAAGTTCAGATGCAGATGGTACATTTTGTTTTTGTTTATGCTCAGCAGATAGGTTAGCTTATTTGTTCAAAATTATTAAGAAAATGTATCTCTGGCTAAAAGATGATATGTCACCATTTAAACACATTTAGGTTTTATGGCTTTTGGGGTCTAAAATTCTTTGATCTTGTGATTTGGTGGAAAACCGTTCAGAGTTCAAAACGAAAATCAAATCTGGTGGTTGAGTTAAAACAAAATGCAATAAAATGACTAATGGCATGTCTATTCTCCTTTTCTCTGCTCTGGCCAAGAATATCAAGGCCTTATTTTATCATGGATGGTGTGGGCAGAAAGTGTGGGTCTGAATGCAAGAATTTATGAAAGTAAGATTGAAAAAATGAATATCACTTGCTACATAGGAAACATAAGCACATCACAGAAACACATTCACACCCACAGATGATATCCCTGACAAGATGGGTCCCCAAAACTAAACTGGATCAGGAAGCAAATTCGGACAGGAACAGTAAAAGAAATAATTCTGAGAGCCTGGAAATTTAAAATAAAATTTATCTTTGTGGATGTGAATATTTAGCAACTTTTATATGAATCTAAGGGGCGGAGAAGGCAATGGCACCCCACTCCAGTACTCTTGCCTGGAAAATCCCATGGGCAGAGGAGCCTGGTAGGCTGCAGTCCATGGGGTCGCTAAGTCAGACATGACTGAGCGACTTTGCTTTCACCTTTCGCTTTCATGCACTGGAGAAGGAAATGGCAACCCACTCCAGTGTTCTTGCCTGGAGAATCCCAGAGATGGGGGAGCCTGGTGGGCTGCCGTCTATGGGGTTGCATAGAGTCGGACACGACTGAAGTGACTTAGCAATAGCAAGGGGCAGAGGGTCCTAGACTGCTTCAAATTCACTGCCAGTGCTGCAAGTTAGACTTTTTCTTAGTAATAAAGAAGCAATGTAAAGCCTTTTGCATTATGTGTAGACATAGCTAATAAATGAATACAAGTCCTTATCAAAGAAGGATTAAAAAATACACAGGGCTTCCCTGATGGCTCAGTGGGTAAAGAAGCCACTTGTAATGCAGAAGATGCACATTTGATCTCTGGGCTGGGAAGATCCCCTGGAGAAGGAAATGGCAACTTGCTCCAGTATTCTTGACTAAAATATCCCATGGACAGAGGAGCCAGGTGGGCTGCAGTCCAAAGGGTTGCAAAGACTCAGACACAACTGAGTTACTAAGTAAGCAATCCAAAAGCACACAAGTAAGGAGACCAAATAAGGATGAAAGTGAAGGAGGAGAGTGAAAAAGTTGGTTTAAAGCTCAACATTCAGAAAACTAAGATCATGGCATCTGGTCTCATCACTTCATGGGAAATAGATAGGGAAACAGTGGAAACAGTGGCAGACTTAAATTTTGGGGGGCTCCAAAATCACTGGTGATTGCAATCAGATGGTGATTGCAGCCATGAAATTAAAAGACGCATACTCCTTGGAAGGAAAGTTAGGACCAACCTAGATAGCATATTCAAAAGCAGAGATATTACTTTGCCAACAAAGTCCATCTAGTCAAGGCTGTGGTTTATCCAGTGGTCATGTGTGGATGTAAGAGTTGGACTGTGAAGAAAGCTGAGCACCAAAGAGTTGATGCTTTTGAACTGTGGTGTTGGAGAAGACTCTTGAGAGTCCCTTGGACTGCAAGGAGATCCAACCAGTCCATTCTGAAGGAGATCAGTCCTGGGTGTTCTTTGGAAGGAATGATGCTAAAGCTGAAACTCCAGTATTTTGGCCACCTCATGTGAAGAGCTGACTCGTTGGAAAAGACTCTGATGCTGGGAGGGATTGGGGGCAGGAGGAACAGGGGACGACAGAGGATGAGATGGCTGGATGGCATCACTGACTCGATGGATGTGGGTTTGGGTGAACTCCGGGAGTTGGTGATGGACAGGGAGGCCAGGTGTGCTGCGATTAGTGGGGTTGCAAAGAGTCGGACACGACTGAGCCACTGAACTGAACTGAACTGGAGACCAATTAGTTACTTTTGTGAGAAACCAGGAGGTAGTTAATGGCAGCCTGCCTGGAGGAGTGTCATTATGGATAAAAATGAAAAGTTGGACTCATGATACAGTGAGGACATCACAGAACACTGAGAGGGGTGAGATCGGGGGGTGGGCAGGGAGACTTGAGAAGGAAGGGATACATGTATACATATAGCTGAATCATTTTGTTATATAATAGAAACTAGCACATTTATAAAGCAACTATACTCCACTAAAAGGGCTTCCCAGGTGGCACTAGTGGTAATGAAGTTGTCTGCCAATGCAGGAGGAATAAAAGATGCAGGTTCAATGCCATGGTGACCCACTCCAGTATTCTTGCCTGGAGAATGCTATGGACAGAGGAGCCTGGCGGGCTACAGTCTATAGGGTTGCAAAGAGTTGGATATGACTAAAGTGACTGAGCACGCATGCACACACTGTGTATATGTCAATGTTACTTTCCCAGTTAGTCCCACCTTCTCCTTGCTATAGGGGAAGAATCTTCCTTCATAGGGTGGAAGATGGGATTAGATTATCTCTAAATCCAGATATAATTTTCTAGTGGCCATACTCCAATTTCTTTATGTATTTACTAACTGTGAGACAACATGGGAAAAGCTCTCCATAAATTATTTTATCAATGCTGCTGAAAATTCCATGAGGTAAATATTATTATCTTCATTTTATACTCAAGGAAACTGAGGCACCAGTCAGTGAGAAAAAGTGTCCAAATTGCCTCATAGCTTTTACATCTTGGAGCCAGAATCTCTACTGAATTTTCCTTATCAGAGAGGTTCTCAGCCTCAATACTATTAATATGTGGATTCAAAATGTTCTTTGCTGTGGGGCTGCCCACAGGATATTTAACAGCATCCCTGACCTCTGTCAGCAACACCTGCTTCCCTAAACTGTGACAACTAAAATGCTCTGTGCTGGGTTTAGTCGCTGAGTTGTGTCTGGCTCTTTGTGACCCCATGGACTGCAGCCTACCAGGCTCCTTTGTCTGTGGGATTCTCTAAGCAAGAATACTGGAGTGGGTGGCCATTTCCTTCTCCAGGGGATCTTCCTGACCCAGGGATCAAACCCAGGTCTCCTGCATTGCAGGCAGATTCTTTACCATCAGAGCCCCCAGGGAAGCCTTGGGGTCAGTTGAGACAGACTAGCTTTCTATTGCGCCCGAGTCCAGTGCTGTTTGACACCCGGCTCTTTGTCCCCTGTGAACCCCATGCTCTTCATGTAATTTCCTTTTCCTTCTGACTATACATTTCTTGCAGTGATATAAGAAGCCTGCACTGTTTCTATAATTTGGAATTCTTTTAACTTGTTCTTCAAAAAAGCACAAATCTCTCCACAGCATAGAGAAATGAGTTCAACAAGGAAAATACTCCATAGATTATTGCTCTTACAATCAGAGTTGATATCATTAATGACCAGTGTGATGGTGGAACTCAGGGTGGAACTCTGAGAAACCCAGAGGAAAAGATCTTTCAAAAGCCATGAGAAGAAGTGCTGGGAGGCTTGGAGGAGTCTGAGCAGAGTTGAGAGTATGACCATGTAGTTGGGTAAGTTAAGGTGTGAAGAAAATGAGATCTTGCAAAGAAGTTGAACTATTGGATAAATCTACTCACATGAGTATGAAAATCACCAGAGGAAGGAAGACAACTGTAGGCATGGAGAAAAAATTCATGAGGCAGGTGTTAAAGCATTTCATAAGAGAAGTACCCAAGAGTTCTGTATTAGAGGTATCAAGTAACAGATGATGTAGTCCAACTGTGTCTTTTTCAAAGGATATTTTTAACAGAAAAGAAGGTAAACAATTGAGAAATGCCCAGGAAGAACAAGGAAGATACCTTCTCCATAAACACACCCACAAATTACGTGGGAGGCAAGACTGACTCTGACTTACTAAGCTTGACAGGAATCAATATCCTCAGGTTTAGGTTACAGAGAATTTGCTAGTGACAGACTACAAGTTCTTGAATATATTATGGAAAGATTTGGAGAATCGGGGGCAGTGTGAGACAAGTCAGATTAGGGAAAGTACACTTAATTGGGCTGAGGACCAGGTAATGAGGTGTGAGTTTGTCTTAAATTATTCCACATATTCGCTGACATTCCAATCAATTTTTCAGTAGCGTATTTTTCCCCCCACAGATCTTGACAAATGTTACTTAAAATTCGTACAGAAGAATAGTTGTTCAAGAATAGCTAAGAAAATTCTGCCAAAAAACAAAGATGTTATACTTACCCTAGTAGACATAAGGACTTATTTTTAAGCCACATTAATTAACACAGTGTAGGACTGATCAACAGGATGAAGCATGCAGCCCAGAGACAGACCCTGGCAAATAAGGAAATTGCTGATGTACAAATTAACGGGAAAATTGGCTTTTCAAATATAGAGTGGGGACAGTGAGCACTCCCTATTTGAAAAAAAAAAAAAAACCTCAAACTTATGCCATATTAACAATACATTCCAGGTAATTTGGAAACTGAAGATGCAAATGCTAGTTCAGTTTGAAAAAAAAGTGTGTGTAAAACATGTGTTTGTCTGTGTGTATATATATTTTACTATTGGGAAATAATTCTTAAGTAAGACACAATATCCTGACTTTTCAATAATGTCATGATTTTCTGATCAACCAGAACCCTGGATCCTTGCCAAAGAAATAGCTGATATGATAAGCGAGTGGCATCAAAGACCTTCCTAGTTTCTTTTAACTAGTGGATAAATTCCACTTCATTCAGCAGTTATTGTGACAGCCACAAGTTGTGTTCCTTAGTTGCTGAAGTACTATAGCAAGTGAAATTTGTTTTCAGATTCTTGCAAGAGTTTGAGTGTCATGGTTTTTAGTGTTGGGAGCTTTTGAGTTTTTGTCTCATTATGTATCATCAGAGGAGAAGGCAATGGCAACCCACTCCAGTACTCTTGCCTGGAAAACCCTATGGGCAGAGGAGCCTGGTAGGCTGCAGTCCATGGGGTCGCTACGAGTCAGACATGACTGAGCAATTTCACTTTCACTTTTCACTTTCATGCATTGGAGAAGGAAAGGGCAACCCACCCCAATCTTCTTGCCTGGAGAATCCCAGGGACGGGGGAGCCTAGTGGGCTGCCGTCTATGGGGTCGCACAGAGTCAGACACGACTGAAGCGACAGTAGCAGCAGCATGTATCATCAGAATGATTTTAGGAAAAGATATAGAATATGCCAAGGTCTNCCAGGGACGGGGGAGCCTAGTGGGCTGCCGTCTATGGGGTCGCACAGAGTCAGACACGACTGAAGCGACAGTAGCAGCAGCATGTATCATCAGAATGATTTTAGGAAAAGATATAGAATATGCCAAGGTCTCATATCATATTATTTTAGCACAGGAAGCTCCCTGAATGGAATGTCAGAATTATCTGGGAATACTCAGGTGCAGAAGAAGACTTTAGATGGAATAAATGCATTTGTGACTTGTTCACCTGGAAAGGAGACAGTAGTGGAGGGGATGACCCTCAGACAAGGTCTGTTATCTCTTTAGGTCTCAGCTAATTAAGAGACACTATTTCTTGCCTTACATAACACACAAGGTTGTTTGGGATGTCAAAATCACTTTGGGGAAAAAAAATCTTTAAACGTAGTTACTGTTTGCAAAATAAGCAGTGTATTCAGTCGCTCAGTCACTTCTACCTCTTTGTGATCCCATGGACTGTAGCTCAGCAGGCTCCTCTGACTGTGGGATTTCCCAGGCTAGAATACTGGAGTGGGCTGCCATTTCCTCTTCCAGGGGATCTTCCACACGCAGGAATCAAACTCAAGTCTCCTGCATCTCCTGCATTGGCAAGTGGATTCTTTACCATTGAGCCACCTGGGAAGCTCAAGCATCGGGCACAGGGCGAGATAGCAGGATGTACAAGACCTGCCCCAACCCTCACCAGTTGTCCAGTTGGGAAGCCAGACCTAGAAAATGCTATCAGGCAGCATTAGGGGAAGTAAGAAACAGACACTAACAAATACGCAAATGAACAAGTCATTGGAATATCAAATCTGGAAGTTCCTTTTTAGACCACAACTGTTTGCCCAAGTGAAGAACAGCTTTGGTAAAAATGATAATGTTACTAATGTGAGATTATGCTACTTATCTTGCTTTCTATTACATAATGGTGCTTATGTCAAGTAGCCAGGACATGAATACAATCTGCCGCTCTTTTCTGTATTCTAAAATATCAGAAGTCAGTTTCCCAGACAGATTACAAGACACATGTCTGTTATCTTTAGATGAATCACGTGCCTAGCCCAATACAGCAAATTACTAAGTCTCCGTGGAGAGAAGGATGCTGCGATGCCCATATCTAGGTCTACTGTATCATTTTTTCCTTTTGAAATATTACACTGCAAGAGACAATGATCCTACTTGATTGAAAACAGATTTGCCAATTTACAAGGCCAAAACAATAATTCTATAAAAAGCCTCAGTCATCCTATTCAAACCACTGAAGTTGAAATGAAAATATCATGTCTCTGTACTTCGGGCGTGTTTCTTACTCAGCAGTCAGTGTCTCACCCCCCTTCTACTTGGGCCAAAGGGACAATCTGTTCCCCACAGCCTGAGAAATCTTTTTGTCATTTCGCAAATTTGCAAAAAAAAGACACCAAGTGCTTGGCTTTGTGGAAAAAGAGAGTTTGCTGAACATTTTCACATGTTTTTCTCTCCTTGCATAAATTTTCCATGTTGCACTCCTTCCGGGGGTCTGAGAATTAGTCCAAGTATCTACTTCAGTGATGCCCCCGATGGCTTGGAACAATATTGGACAAACTTATCAGCCGACTGGCTTTGTTAAACACTGGCCATGGGCACACAGACACTTCGACAAACACAATGAGAGGAACCAAGATAAGCATCAAACATAGGATCTTCCTTAAGAAAGATTAACAATCACGATGGTAAGGTGTGATTTATAGTCAAGGAACTATTTTAGCAGTAGTACTTGAAACAGTGTTGTGTAGACACATTATGAATATCATAAACCGAAGCCAAATGAAGACAGATAATCTGGCTTGAATTTCTTTTTGTTATTGTTTTTCATCCGCTAAGTTGAGTCTGACATTTTGACCCCATGGACCATAGCCCTCTGGGCTCCTCTGTCCATGGGGTTCTCCAGACAAAAACATCTGTCCATGGGGTTCTTCAGGCAAGAATACAAGAGTGGAATGTCATTTCCTTCTCCAGGGTTTTTTTTCTGGAACAGGGACGGAACCCATGTCTTCTGCATTGGCAGGTGGATTCTTTACCAGTGAGCCACCATGGAAGCCCCCTTGCTTGAATTATGAACCCAATATAGAATCAGATCATTTTAACTCCAGTTCCCAACCCCATATGAAAGATGGGAAAACTGAGGCTTTGAACTGTCTAGAGTCTTGTCCATGACCAGTTGTCCAGTTTGAAGAAAAGAATCTAGTTTCCTTCCCAGACCTTTATTTTTCTTTAGCTGTCTGAATCTTATTTTCATCACGACAAACAAACTTTTAAAACCGATATGCCTGGTTCACTTCTCTTCTTTTTCTTTCAGTTTATTTGATCTCCTGCAGCCCATATTTTCTGTGCAAATTGCGTGGTAACCAATCATGTCCTGCTCTTGACACCTTTTCTATTATTGCCTTGATGTTGTACAATAACTCTTTAAGTCTTAATTTTTACCTACCCTGTGAAAATAGAAATTATGTCTTTCTTTTCATTTATTCTATAGGATCCTGCTAGTTACCTGGCACACAGTAAATATTCAAAAGTATGTATTGCTGAAAAGTTCTTTTTTCTATTATTTCATGCTGAAATGTACATACTCAGAGTTCACAATGGACCTTGAAGATGGAGTTACAGAGGAGAAAACTGCGAGACGTTGCAGAAGGGAATACCTGTCTGCACTCCCACCCCAGTGTGTAGCAGATGAGGACTGCCCATTATCAATGCTATGCTCTTTCTGTTATTTTCAACTGTGCCATCTATGGAATAACCCACTAAAGGTGCAGAACTGTTCAGCAGTAGTACTTGAAACAGTGTTGTGTAGACACATTGTGCATATCATAAACTGAAACCAAATGAAGATAGATAATCTGGCTTGAATTTCTTGTTGTTATTGGAGAATGCTCACAATTCTCCAAACTCATTCTCTTATTAAATAAATACATGAGAGATGTTTGCCCAGTGAACTTGTCATCAGGAATCCAGCTCTGACAACACCCATCATGAAGCTAAAGGAAGTCGTCCTTGTCCCAGAACACATCCTGGTGTCGGGGGCTGATCCCCAGGGCGGTCTGAATGCTGAGAGACGACTGATGAGCTCAGCCATGAGTTCACTAGGGAATCACGGTCTGGCAAGGCCTTCGTCCTCTTTTTCATGACTCTGGCCCTCATCATTGCCATGACCAAGAGAGGCAAGAAGAGGCAGAGGAGGCAGAGCCGCGGAGCCGGCAGCCAGTGGACCGTATGGACATGTTTGAGGATTAGGAACAGTGCCACATGTGCTCAGCTCATTCTGGGTGAGGAATTTCTCCCCCTGCAGTGAGGAGGAAATTATTTGCAGTGACTCACATGGGAGGAAGCAAGCAGGACCTGAGTCAAACCAGCCCCAACTCCATCACTTTCTGGAAGTAGCTTGTTGTAATCACAAATGACTGTTTAGCCATGGAGCAAGTACCAAGTAACCATTGTTCTAATAAAGCTATTTTGGATGAATGGGAGAGAAGGAAAATTCTCTCAAGTCAATAAACAACAAAACACCTTCTTCCCCATCATAATTAACCATCTACTAATGGCAACCCACTCCAGTGTTCTTGCCTGGAGAATCCCAGGGACGGGGGAGCCTGGTGGGCTGCCTTCTCTGGGGTCGCACAGAATCAGACACGACTGAAGTGACTCAGCAGCAACAGCATGAGCTAGTGCTGTGCATATTTAACACGCTTAATTCTTTCCCTAACCCAATGAGATCAGCATTATCCTCAAGTTACAGATAAGAAAACTGAGGCTCATTCAGATAAGAATCTACATGGAAGATTAAAAACAAGTAGAAAGAGCAGGATTTGAATTCAGGTTTATCTCTTTGGTTCAAAGCTCATGGTCTTTCCATTATGAAAACAATGTGTATATTAGTAAGTGTTCAAAGAGAGATGCAGAAGCACTAGGTATTATAAATCTATATATAATTAGGAATATGTCACAGGGATTTGACCTTGTCCAAACATGCAGCTGGTGGAATAATGTCTGTAAGGCTGTTGTCTTTGCATTTAACGCTAGACCCTGAAGACCAGAAGGCAGGCAGTAGAGAAGGAAAGCTAACTCAAATTGAAAAGCAAGCCATAACCCCAAACACAAGTTGGAACTCAAAAAACATGGGCTGAAATCCATCTCAGTTCTCACTGCTTCTGACTTTGATAGTGTGGGTGTCTTGAAGAAAGTGACTGGCACTTTGCATCAACAGGACAAAACACACACACACCTGGCCCAGAAAATGGATAAGCTTGGGAAGGAAGTGGAGGAAGCTGGGTTAGTTGTTAATCCAGCTATTGCCGCCTGCTGACAAAGTGAGCTGGCAGATAATGGCCATCCTGTGTAATCTATAATACTGAAGGGTACTGTCACCCTTCAAATTTTGCATAAGAATCTCTATGAGTCCACACTAACCAGAGACATTCTGGAAAAAGAGAAAAAAAAGTGCTGGGAAACTTAGTTTAGCCTCACCAGGTTGACACATTATAAAGCCCCCATAGTGTTTTTGTGATAACAGGGCTCCGGTGAGTGAGTGAGTGAGTAAAAGTCACTCAGTCATGTCTGACTCTTTGCGACCCCATGGACTGCAGTCCATGGCGTTCTCCAGGCCAGAATTCTGGAGTGGGTAGCCGTTCCTTCTGCAGGGGATCTTCCCAACCCAGGGATCAAACCCAGGTGGCCCACAGTGGAGGTGGATTCTTTACCAGCTGAGCCACAAGGGAAGACCAGTCTGGTCTCCACGTGTCTGGTCCTAAATGTCTTAACCAGACCATGTTGTAATCCAATAAACCTGACCTCCTGGTAGCTGTTCTTGGTCCCTAAAATAGGTCCTGAGTCCCTTTACTTTGTGTTACAACCTGTTTCTTTGCCCCCTGACCCTGTTTCCAGTGTCCCTGGCTCCTGTCTACTGCCTAGAACATTGCACTTAAGATGTCTAATTGCTCCTCTGTACTGATCTGGTGTCTTCTACGCCGCCTCTCTCTGCTCTCCCCCCCTGGATGACACCTGCTTTGGGCTGTTATTATTACTGTTGTTACTGATATTTTTATTGTTAGAGGGCTTTCGTTCCCAGGAGACACTTATGATCAACTTTGTATTAGGCTGTTCACTTTCTCTTCTCATTTCCCCAAACAGAGACGCCCTACAAGAAGCTGAATGTAATGCCACTCCAGGGGAGCAATTTGTACGGAGGAGGAGAAATCCCACTTGTACCTCCCAGAGGAACGAGCTTCAGATATGGCTTTTATAAACAGACCCTTGCATCTCAGTTGAGGGGATTTGAAAAGTCAAACATGCTGGGGCCTTGACTATAAAAGTAAAATTACAAGGCTCAGGAACCTTTCCAGAGACAAGCTTATTTCAAACACTGCTATCTCGTAGGTGTTATTCTTAGCAGAACACGGGCTCGTGTTGGCTTTCATTTCGACATCCAGCTGGGGCGAGAGTTATGCAGTAGCTTCATTAGGCGGCTGAGGAGTTCATTATAACAGAATCCCGGATTTTCTGGAGTCTTATCATGGCCTGTGAACCCGTCTACTTCCTCTCCCTAAAGAGCTCTCATTCATTTCATTGGGAATTTGTTTATTCAATCAGTAAAATTGGTGCTTACACTGTGCCAGGTACTGTGCTGGGTCCGGAAAATACAAGGACAGATAAGACAGAGCCCCCACTCTCAAGGACTTAGACAGAAGATAGAAGGGAAGAAAACACACTTAGCAATGTGCTGGGAGTGCTGTAGCAGATGTCTGGACAATGGAGCCATGGCAACCAAAACGGGGAAAGCGCAATTCACCGGGGGTGAAACTGGGGGCAACTAAGCCTTCATCGATGAGGTGGATAGATATGGCAAAACCCATCACAATATTGTAAAGTAATTATCCTCCAATTAAAATAAATAAATAAACTGAAAAAACAAAAAAAATAATGAATGATTTTTTAAATGCTTATCTTGCTTTCTTTCTTTTTCTGAGTGTTTTTAAAATTGAAGTATAGTTGATTTACAAGACTCTGTTACTTTCAGGTATACAGCAGAGTGATTCAGTTATACACAAGTATGGTGGTGGTGGTTTAGTTGCTAAATCATGTCTGACTCTTGTGACCCCATGGACTGTAGCCTGCCAGGTTCCCCTGTCCATGGCATTTCCCAGGCAACAATACTGGAGTGGGTTGCCTTTTCCTTATCCTTATGTGACTATAGCAAATGCTGAATTTTTGACAACCTTATTGAATCATACATATTTCATCCTCCAAGGCCTTTTGATTAGTAATTTGTGGTCTTGTCCTCCTTCTCATTGGCTGTTCCTCCTTATCCTCTATTCTTCTGTCTGACCTTAAAAAGAGTATCTGAAGGCAGTGCAGCAAAATGCTTGTGTTTAAATCCCAGCTCTGCCATTGACTCTTGTGTCACTATAGGAAAGTATTTTAATCATTTTGTGTCTTATTTCCTCATACGAAAATGGGGATCATAACAGCACTCACCTCCCTGATAGCTCAGCTGGCAAAGAATCCACCTGCAATGCAAGAGACCCCAGTTCAATTCCCGGGTTGGAAAGATCCCCTGGAGAAGGGAAAGGCTACCCATTCCAGTATACTGGCCTGGAGAATTCCACATCATAAAGAGTTAAACACAACTGAGTGACTTTCACTTTATAGGGTTATTGAAAGGATGAATGGGATGTCAATGGAAAACAGACTATTGGCAGTGTGGTCAGCACTACAGGAATGTTTACCATTAATAAGACATTTCCTTTTAAAAACTGACATGAAGCCAAGTGCAATGTTTTAGAATTGAATGTCCTACCATCCTTTCATTTCCAAGATTGGAAGATCTCCCAGCGGCACTGTGACTTTGGAAAAGTCACTTAATTTGGGGGCCTCTGTTCACCCACCTGCAGAAATTTAATCCATAAAGGATGTATACTATGTGTCAAACATCCTTTAAACTCTTCATAAACATCATCTCATTTTATCCTTACAATAGCTCAGTGAGGTGCACTCTCTCATTTTATTTGCAAATAAAGAAAACGGTATACAAATGCTTGTCTCCAGAGGCCATGCGCTCAACCCCTCAACTAGATGGAAGGAGAGAACTACACTTGGCTTTCACTCTCATCCTACCTGGGGGGCTCTGAGTACAAACATTTATATTTATCATCTCATTCAGTTCTCAGAATTACACCCTCCTATATGACAGTATTATTTTTGTCCGACTTTCAGTTCAGTTCAGTCGCTCAGTCGTGTCCAACTCTTTATGACCTCATGAATTGCAGCATGCCAGGCCTCCCTGTCCATCACCAACTCCCGGAGTTCACTGAGACTCACATGCATCAAGTCAGTGATGCCATCCAGCCATCTCATCCTCTGTCGTCCCCTTCTCCTCCTGCCCCCAATCCCTCCCAGCATCAGAGTCTTTTCCAATGAGTCAGCTCTTCGCATGAGGTGGCCAAAGTACTGGAGTTTCAGTTTTAGCATCATTCCTTTCAAAGAAATCCCAGGGCTGATCTCCTTCAGAATGGACTGGTTAGATCTCCTTAGAGTCCAAGGGACTCTCAAGAATCTTCTCCAACACCACAGCTCAAAAGCATCAATTCTTCGGTGCTCAGCCTTCTTCACAGTCCGACTCTCACATCCATACATGACCACAGGAAAAACCATAGCCTTCACTAGATGGATCTTAGTCGGCAAAATAATGTCTCTGCTTTTGAATATGCTATCTAGGTTGGTCATAACTTTTCTTCCAAGGAGTAAGTGTCTTTTAATTTCATGGCTGCAGTCACCATCTGCAGTGACTTTGGAGCCCCCAAAAATAAAGTCTGACACTGTTTCCACTGTTTCCCCATCTATTTCCCATGAAGTCACAGGACCGGATGCCATGATCTTCGTTTTCTGAATATTGAGCTTTAAGCCAACTTTTTCACTCTCCTCTTTCACTTTCATCAAGAGGCTTTTTAGCTCCTCTTCACTTTCTGCCATAAGGGTGGTGCCATTTGCATATCTGAGGTTATTGATATTTCTCCCGGCAATCTTGATTCCTTCTTGTGTTTCTTCCAGTCCAGCGTTTCTCATGGTGTACTCTGCATAGAAGTTAAATAAGCAGGGTGACAATATACAGCCTTGATGCACTCCTTTTCCTATTTGGAACCAGTCTGTTGTTCCATGTCCAGTTCTAACTGTTGCTTCCTGACCTGCATACAGATTTCTTAAGAGGCAGGTCAGGTGGTCTGGTATTCCCATCTCTCTCAGAATCTTCCATCTCTCTCAGAATGTCCCACTTTATAGATATGCAAACTAAGAGAGGGCAAGTAGCCTAGTAAGAACCTACTGAATATCACAGGGAATCTACCCAGTGCTCTGTAATGACTTAAATGGGAAAGAAACCCAAAGAGAGAGAGAAAGAGATGTCTACATGTAGGTGATTCACTTTGCTGTATGGCAGAAAGTAAGACAATGTTGTAAAGCAACTATACTCCAATAATTTTCTTTTTAAGTAAAATAAAGAGAATATAAACATCGTGCTCTGGGTAACAGAGTTAATGACTGTAAGAACCCTACTTGACCCAGGTCTCTCTGAGCCCGGCACTTGCGTCTTCACCCGTCGAGTTAGTTATGCTATTTCTCTCGACATAGGAATGAGGTGAGAGGATGATCACACACACGCACATCTACAAATGATTCTACAAATAATTCCAGGAGATTTATACTCTTCCAAAGGTTGTTCACATAAGTATAAAAGGCACCACAGCATGCTTTCATCTGAACTTGTATGTAACTCTACTCAGGAACATTCATTAAGCTTTACTCTGTTGACCTGGATGAGAAAGCAGACTTTTTCAAACTTCACCCACTTAAGAGATACTGACATTATCCTTAGTAAGCCCCATTATCCTTAGTCCTTCTGAATGTTGCTGGTTCTCAGTCATCTCTCCAGAATCCGAGTCCTTGGACTCTGCAAGTTCTAACGTTCTTCTTGGTCTAAATTTCTGTCTCTCTCGCTAGTTGTTGTTCAGTTGCTGAGTCATGTCCCACTCTTTGTGACTGCATGAACTGCAGCACATCAGCCTTCCCTGTCCTTCACAGTCTCCCAGAGCTTCCTCAGATTCATGTCCATTGAGCCAGTGATATCAACCAACCATCTCATCCTCTGTCATCTCCTCCTCCTGCCCTCAATCTTTCCCTGCATCACCTTCCAAATCTAATTTAGTGATTTCCCACCATTGCTCTTTCATGTTTTAATACACAAAGGAGACTTTCCTACATACTTCATCCCTTCATCAGGGATTAGCAGACTATAGCCCATAGGCCAAATCTGCCTGCTTGAAGTTTTACTGGGACACAGCCATACTCACTTATGTATTTTCTGTGGCTGCTGTAATACCACCATGACAGAGTGCCTGTGCCACAAGACCACATGGTCCACAAAGCTTAAGATATTTACCATCTGGCCCTGTACAGAACAGGGCTTCCCAGGCGGCTCAGTGGTCAAGAACTGGCCTGCCAATGCAGGAGACACAAGAGGCCTGTGGGAGAAGAAATGGCAACCCACTCCAGTATTTGTGCTTGGAAAACTCCAAGGACAGAGGAGCCTTGCAGTCACAATCCATGGGGTCACAAAGAGCCAAACACGACTAGCAACTGAGCACACACCTTTTGGAAAGAGTTTGCTCCCCAACCGTGTCTTAGATTATAAGCGTTCAGTGGCCCAGAAATGTATCTTGCCTCACTTAGAATGGACTATAGCTGGCAGTGTGGTAAAATGGTTAGGACCCAAAGACTAGAACTGGACTACTTTGAATTAAAACTACAAAACAATGCTTTGCCAGTTCTACCCCCTGTGCAGATACAGAAACATCCCAGAGTTGAGTTTTTTTCATCTGGAAAGTGGGACTTGATGATGCAGTATGTGTGAAGTTAATGGAAATGATGGTGGCTGAGATAGTTATAGGCACTAGAGAAAAATATACATGGAGCCTAGTGCCTGAAAGGCCTCTCCTCTGTATTAGGTGTTATGATGATATTGGCCAAAATGTTCATTTGGAATTTTTCATAAAATGTTACAGAAAAACCAGAACAGAGTTTTTAGCCAATCCAATAATACTGAACCATTGTTGAAACAGGTCTTGAATCCACTTCCTCTTCCCTAGGACATCCAGTGCCCTTTTTCAGACACTTTTCAGCCTTTTACCCCATCAATCTCTTGCTCCACCCCAACCCAATCCTCAGGGCAGTGAGTTTCATTCCTAAAGGGTAACTAGTTATTTTACTCTGGCTTGTGTGTGTGTTCAATTGCTTCAGTCATGTTCTGTAACCTCATGGCCTGTAAGCCCACCAGTTTCCTCTGTCCATGAGATTCTCCAGGCAAGAATTGCTAGAGTGGGTTGTCAGGCCCTTCCCCAGTGGGTCTTCCCTACCCAGGGATTGAACCCGTGTCTTCTGCATTGGCAGGCAGATCCTTAACCACTGAACCATCCTTTAATAGCTCTCCATCAGCTAGAACAGCTTGCAAATTCTTCAGCGCCTATTTCTCAGATGCATAGAAAACTGCAGCTTGCTTCCCCTGACGTGCTGCTTCTGCTCTCCTTTCTCCTGGAGATAACTCCAACTCAAGCTGTAAAAAGTCCTCCCTACTTAAAGATCCTACCTCTGTCCTGGAGTACATTCACCTTCTCTGCCTGAAGCAGCCTGATCACCTCCCCTTGTCTGCCTTTTGACATCTTACCCCTTCTGGGTAGTTCCAGCATTGGCTACTTATATGGAAGTTGTAGGAGATGGATGCTTGAAATTCAGTTAGAACTAAGTTTACATAAAGTTGGTGTTTAATAAATGCTTTTGAAATAAAATTTAAAAAGGAAAAAAAAAAATCCATCCTAAAATTCAGGGATCCAGATATTCCCTAGGAATCTCCTCCTAGGTGAAGACGAAAATCATCGTAGGTTTTTCTACTAAATTCTCATGAGTCTACCAAATTGGGCACTGCCTTTCTTCCTTTCTGGAAATTCTTTCCAGGCCGGAACCCCTTCCCGCCCTCAAAGCCCTGCAGAATGCTGCTGCAGAATGCTGGGGGTGGGTAGCATGTTTCTTGCAGCAAAGACAAAGACGACGTTGTTTATTGCCTGTCCTCAGAATAAGATGATGCAAGAAAAAGATGAGACAAGACTGGCCGATGAGCTTAGCGGATGGGCATCTGGATAAACGCAGGAGAATTATCATCTATTTTTGGACAATTAAAATCGAGGGGATGGGTCAAAAGGTGCAGAGAGCCCCACCCTCTCGTCTGAGTCTCGAACTTTCCTCTTCTCTTACTTATCAGAGAAAGGTCTGCACTTCGGAGCTAGTAAATCTGCTTGGCAGGTAATCGCTACCCATCCACCAGCTGCTGCCTTGGCAAAAGGCGCATCGCCATTGCCATGGCAACATAAAGGCAGGCAAATGGCGAGCAGGCCTGGCCCCTGGCCAAGGTAATCCGATGACATCGCGCTTTGTTAATAGAAAGAGAAAAGCAGGCCGGAGTCGCTTGCCTCTGCCTTTGCCAGTAAAGGCTTGACGAGAGCAGAGTGCAGGGCTCATTAACCCGCCTGACCAGCTGTTGGCTGCTGCTTGCCAAATCCGACAAGTGGCCCAGGCTTTCTCTCTCCCTAATCCTTGTCATCTTCCAGGGAGGCTGGGCCCTGGGGGAACAAGGGCTTTTTCTTGGTGATGTCATCCGGGTATTTGTAGAATTTCCTCTTTGTGGGAAATTTCTCTGGCAGAATCTAAAGGGATCTAACTTCCCTCAGAAGACCCCTTGGCCTTTTGAATTTTGAAGAAAGATTTCTCTAGATGAGAAAGGAGTGTAGAGTTATGCAGGAAGCAGGTTGGTGAGGGGGATGGGTCACTGATATTTTAAGTCATGCCTAACCTTAAGCAGCTTTCAGGCAGGAACATATAACATTGCAAAACCCCTCATCAGGAAAAATAAGGCAAAGACTATCTTCAGTGAGAAAAAATGGATTACCTTGGAAAAACTACTTGTGATGGACAGGGAGCTAACATATTGACTGCCTAGTACATGACATATGGCTCATGTATACAAAATCCGTGCCAGGTGGGTGCTGTTATCACAATTGTACAGACGAGGAAACCAAATGTGTAAGGAGCTTGCCAAGGTCACACACTGACCTTGAAGCAAGGTGCTGTTCCATAGCTGAGCTGAGATTAAAGCCCAGATCAGTCCAAAGTGCATATCTTTTCTTTCAGTCCACACAACAGTGACCTCAGCTATTCTCACAGTGTTATTGGCATCTTGGAGAACATCTGGTTTCATGGGAATAAAAAAATAGGGCAAATGATTTCTTGGAATTCATCAATATGTGCCTTGTAAACACTTTACAAAGATAAACACCAATTTAGTTTTCCATGACCTTTATTTAAGGTTTTAATACTCCCTACATTAAGTGTCCATGTACTAGACATTTTATGTACATTATCGTTATTCTCCAAAATAGGGATTCTAACCACACTGTATGGATGAAGCAACAAAGCCTTGGGTTGCCTATAGGGAAGTTAAAAAAAAAAAATGCATGACAACAGGGTTGATCAAACTGGGAAATCTGGGACATTGGTGGCTATATATGTCTGTAGCCTTGAAGTCTTAACAAGCAGGTACCTGGAGCAAAGCTAGGAGGGGAGGGAAGGGTTCCTGTGATTGAGGGGTAGAAATGCAACATGAGGAAGGGCTGGAAAAAATCTAAGGCAGGCTGACTTTTTACCCCAGGAGCACAAGCTACATCCAAGGAACTGGTAGGTCTTATCTCTCTGAAACTGGCTAATTTTTTCTTCAAATAGAAATAACACTTGCAGGAGGAAAGAAGTCACAGCAAAATAGAGTTCATGACTGAAAGAAAGTAGTAGTCTGGTGCTTTTCATGGTTGAAGTATTTGCAGCAAATAGCAGAGCCAAAGAATGGAAGGAAAAGATAAGCATTCATCATAACAATCATTCTATCTTCCTTTTTGCATTTAAAGCTGTGCTCTCTGTGACATAGATATTATAATTCCCATATATGATCAACTAAAATGCAGAAAATAGTTAATCAACTTAAGGAAGAAGTGAAACGAAAGAACACATTTTCTCATCCTTAGTCATTGTACTCTCTGGCTTTCCGAGATCCACATATAGATCTCAATAGTTCAAGTTCAGGAATGTGGCCCAGTGAAATAGCATGAATTAATGTGGGCATAGGAGGTCAGAGGTCAAGGAAAACAGGGACCCAAGATAGGATGCTGAGCAGTAAAGTGGAGAAGCTAATTCCTTGTTTGGTTTGAGGTTAAGAATGGATTGAGGAAATTAGACAACACTGAATCGGGAACAAGGCAAATTTAGTGTGGTAAGGATAACACACAAACCCATGAATGAGTTGTGCAGTAAATATTAAAGATTCTTAGACTGGCAGGGGACAAGAGAGATGCTGTAGAGAGAAGAGCTGGAGCAGCCTCTTCAGCTTTGCAAGTTTAACACTTTAGAATTTCCCCAATGTCAGATTTTATGTATATAATATCACAGAATCCTCCCAGCAACCCACTGAAATAGGCATCAATATTTATCTCTCTGTTTAAAGATAAGAAACTGAGGCAAAGGGAAGTGAGGTAACCTGCCCCTGCTCCCTGAGTTGGCTATCTTTTGCTGTTTAACTAATTACCTCCAAATGTACAGGATCAAAATAATACATACTATCTTACATTTTCTTGAGTCAGGAAACAGGACATGGCATATCTGGGTTTTCTGCTTCACAGTTTCCCATAAGACAGCAATCAAAGTGTCCTCCATGAGTGGGTTTGACTGTGGAAGGATATGTTTCTAGGTTGATTCACACAGTTCAGTTCAGTTGCTTAGTCGTGTCCAACTCTTTCCGACCCCATGAATCGCAGCACGCCAGGCCTCCCTGTCCATCACCATCTCCCGGAATTCACTCAGACTCATGTCCATCGAGTCCGTGATGCCATCCAGCCATCTCATCCTCGGTCGTCCCCTTCTCCTGCTGCCCCCAATCCCTCCCAGCATCAGAGTCTTTTCCAATGAGTCAACTTTTCCCATGAGGTGGCCAAAGTACTGGAGTTTCAGCTTTAGCATCATTCCTTCCAAAGAAATCCCAGGGTTGATCTCCTTCAGAATGGACTGGTTGGATCTCCTTGCAGTCCAAGGGACTCTCAAGAGTCTTCTCCAACACCACAGTTCAAAAGCATCAATTCTTCGGCACTCAGCTTTCTTCACAGTCCAACTTTCACATCCATACATGACCACAGGAAAAACCATAGCCTTGACTAGA
>SJYX01012338.1:167935-186970 GCA_006410675.1 Oreotragus oreotragus
TTTCAAATCCTGAAAGATGATGCTGTGAAAGTGCTGCACTCAACATGCCAGCAAATTTGGAAAACTCAGCAGTGGCCACAGGACTGGAAAAGGTCAGTTTTCATTCCAATCCTAAAGAAAGGCAGTACCAAAGAATGTTCAAACTACCACACAATTGCACTCATCTCACATGCTAGTGAAGTAATGCTAAAAATTCCCCAGGCCAGGCTTCAGCAATACGTGAAACATGAGCTTCCTGATGTTCAAGCTGGTTTTAGAAGAGGCAGAGGAATCAGAGATCAAATCGCCAACATCTGCTGGATCATCAAAAAAGCAAGAGAGTTCCAGATAAACATCTATTTCTGCTCTAGTGACTATTCCAAAGCCTTTGACTGTGTGGATCACAATCAACTGTGGAAAATTCTGAAAGAGATGGGAATACCAGACCACCTGACTTGCCTCTTGAGAAATCTATATGCAGGTCAGGAAGCAACAGTTAGAATTGGACATGGAACAACAGACTGGTTCCAAATAGGAAAAGGAGTACATCAAGGTTGTATATTGTCACCCTGCTTATTTAACTTGAATGCAGAGTACATCATGAGAAATGCTGAGCTGGAAGAAACACAAGATGGAATCAAGATTGCTGGGAGAAATATCAATAACCTCAGATATGCAGATGACACCACCTTTATGGAAGAAAGTGAAGAAGAACTAAAAAGTCTCTTGATGAAAGTAAAAGAGGAGAATGAAAAAGTTGGCTTAAAGCTCAACATTCAGAAAATGAAGATCATGGCATCCGGTCCCATCAGTGCATGGCAAGTAGATGGGGAAACAGTGGAAACAGTGTCAGACTTTATTTTGGGGGGACTCCAAAATCACTGCAGATGGTGATTGCAGCCATGAAATTAAGAGACACTTATTCCTTGGAAGGAAAGCTATGACCAACCTAGATAGCATATTAAAAAGCAGAGATATTACTTTGCCAACAAATTACTTTGTCTAGTGAAGGCTATGGTTTTTCCAGTAGTCGTGTATGATGTGAGAGTTGGACTGTGAAGAAAGTTGAGCACCGAAGAATTGATGCTTTTGAACTGTGATGTTGGAGAAGACTCTTGAGAGTTCCTTGGACTGCAAGATCCAAACAGTCCATTCTAAAGGAGATCAGTCCTGGGTGTTCTTTGAAAGGAATGATGCTAAAGCTCAGTCTCCAGTACTTTGGCCACCTCATGTGAAGAGTTGACTCATTGGAAAAGACTCTGATGCTAGGAGGGATTGGGGGCAGGAGGAACAGGGGAACGACAGAGGATGAGATGGCTGGATGGCATCACTGACTCGATGGATGAGAGTCTGAGTGAACTCCGGGAGTTGGTGATGGACAGGAAGGCCTGGCATGCTGCGATTCATAGGGTCACAAAGAGTCAGACATGACTGAGCAACTGGACTGAACTGAATGCACATCCACGCCTGTCTTCTGATTGACTTTAAAGCTGTTTCCCTACAGCATGCAGGGGAGTCGGGTGGGCTACTGTCTATGGGGTTGCACAGAGTCAGACAGGACTGAAGCAAGTTAGCAGCAGCAGCAGCTAGAGCATGAGGGAAGCACATGTCTTGTCCTGGACAAGATCCTGGATAGAACTGGGTAGAAGCTCGGTCAGTTACTACTGCACTGCAGCAATTGTGTTTCATTGAGTAGAAACAATGCAAGGCACAAGTTGCTGTTCAGAGTTTCTCTGTTGTGCCAGATCTCCTTCAGTTCAGTTTAGTTGCTCTTCTGTTAAAGAGGGACAAAAGAAAATCTCTAGGCTATAGAGAATAGCATCCTATGAGTCTTACAAATCTAAACTAATTGATCCTGCCTTCCTTGGAGTTCCCCTGTGGCTCAGCAGGGAAAGAATCTGCCTGCAATGTGGGAGACCTGGGTTCGATCCCTGGGTTGGGAAGATCCCCTGGAGAAAGTAAAGGCTACTCACTCCAGTATTCTGGACTGGAGAATTCCATGGACTGTGTAGTCCATGGGGTCACAAAGAGTGGGACACAACTGAGCAACTTTCACTTTCACTTCCTCTTCTTACTTTTATAGAACCAGTGATGATTCCTCTGGCCCACATTCTTGACACTGTTACAGAAACTTATCCCCAACACACAACAGGTGTGTGTGTTCCCAGGTGACAACACCTGAGAAATACTATTTTTGATCATTGCATTGGGAACTGGAATGGTGCAGTTAAAAAATGGAAGTCCTTTCATGCAAGGGCTCCATTGAGTATATTTTAGCTTAATTTCTATCTCATGCTTCATAGTGGCAGGAGACCTGTATTCCAGTCTTGATTCTTAAATAGTCACTATGCAGTTTAGAATAACCTCTTCCGTCACCAGTAATCAGTTCCCGCAGCTATCATATGGAAACCTTTAATCACGTTCTCTAAGTGTCCTGGGATTGGACAGCGAAATCACTTTTTTCTTTGCATCTGTCATTGAGTTTTCTGTGTAAAATGTAGCTCAAGGAAAATTCTTTGTGAATCTGCACTCCAAGCTATCCTAAATATGGCAAAGCAAATCCATTTCCTGTTAAGTTTCCTTGGAAGCACAAAAAAGCAGAGATTGTGAATTCTCAGCTAAGTACATTTTTCCCCCAGACCTACTTGAGGGAGGATGGGATGGGAACAGTGTGTCAGACAAAATTAAAACGTACCACACAAGTGGAGCCCTCGGCTAATCCAAACAGAATGATGGGGGTGGATGGTCAAAGTCTGAACTATTTTAATGCAGGCATGAAGATAGGCCACACAGTTAGATCAGAATTTAAATAACTTCACTTCACATGTTGCATTTTAAAGCCCCACTCCCAAGCACTCAAAAAACTTCCAAATGTTTCATTTGGGGAAGCAGATGCCCCTGAATGAAGACTGTTCCTCTCTTGTCTTCTCCTTTCTCCCTTCCCCAGCGTTAACTGCTTATTCTCCAGGACTGAGAATTCTGGAAGATGAGGAGTCCTCTGAAAAGACGAGCTTCAGCTAGTAAAGAATCCACCTGAATGAGGGAGACCTGGGTTCGATCCCTGGGTTGGAAAGATCCCCTGGAGAAGGGAACAGCTACTCACTCTAGTATTCTGGCCTGGAGAATTCCAAGGGGGTCACAAAGAGTCAGACACAACTGAGTGACTTTCACTGAAGAGAAGGTGTCTTGCCATTTTAGTTTGAGTCTCCTGTGATATAGGCTCAGTAAGGGACAAGTTCATGGGGTCATCTGAGACAGTGTCCCAAGTACAGATGCAGCTGTTTGTCAGCCACTATGTGAGGTCTCTCCTGATTGGCCAAAACTCATTGAGCATCTCCTCGGTGCCAAGCACCATCCCAGGAGCCGGACCTAAAGTGCTGAGCCAAACAGCGTAGTACCTGCCTTCCTGGAGCTTGTTGCTGTTGTTGTTAGTCCTGAAGGCTCTTTGCGGCTCTATGGACTATAGCCTGCCAGGCTTCTCTATCCATGGAATTTCACAGGCAAGAATACTGGAGTGGATCGCCATTTTCTCTTCCAAGGGTTTGTCTCCACTGAGGGATTGAACTTGCATCTCTTGCATTGGCAGGTGAATTATATATCACTGAGCCACCAGGGAGACTTAGACTTACTGTCTTTCAAATGTAGCTAGAGGAAAATTGAAATTACTAGGGAGGAAAGTAAACTGGTACCAATTCGTTTGTCCAAGGGATGAAGTGAGATCATAAGTGACCAAAGAGTTCAAAGGTTCAGGGTGAGAGGCTGGTGTGAGGTAGAACATAATATAGGCAGAGCAAGCTATTCAGAACCATGATATGGAAGATGGTGAGAATAGAGGAATCCCAGTGCTTATGGAGCAAGCTGAGTAGTAAAAATTAGATTATTTCATTTTAAAGAACTCTTTTAGATAGAAGAGTAAACAGCCAACAAAGACCCCTTCTTGCTTTGTCTCTTATTGTGCCAAACCAAATATTCTTAAATCTTAAAATTGTGTATTTTAATATCTCCATTTGATATATTCATATGTATACTCCCTTCTTTCCTTTCCTTAGCTACTGCTTCACAGTATGCTCCATACATCGTTCAAATGAAGGCCAAAATATTTGTTTAGTGCCCAAAATGTGCTCTAAGTGGACACATGACTTTATTTTCACAGATAGTCCTGCTGCTGCTGCTGCTGCTAAGTCGCTTCAGTCGTGTTCGACTCTGTGCGACCCTACAGACAGCAGCCCACCAGGCTCCCCCATCCCTGGGATTCCTCAGGCAAGAACACTCAAGTGTGTTGCCATGTCCTTCTCCAATGCATGAAAGTGAAAAGTGAAAATGAAGTCACTCAGTCGCATCCAACTCTTCGTGACCCCATGGACTGCAGCCTACCAGGCTCCTCTGCCCACGGGATTTTCCAGGCAAGAGTACTGGAGTGGGGTACCATTGCCTTCTCCATTACTACTTTTATGAAGGGCTTCTTTAAATAAGGATACAACTAGAGGAGAGTAAGATAAAGAAGGACTTAGAAATTGTTTTAATCTCAAGAAACTTACTGGAGTCAAGGATAGTGCACCAGTAAAAGAAAAATTTTGAATATTTGAGGGCAGTATGGCAACTACCTTCAAATCACTGATTGGGTGAAATGTGAATAAGGAATTCATCGTGTGAGGATAGATGGTGGGGAATTATAAGGAGAACACTACTGATGCAATCTGATGTACATATAGAAAGAGATGTGTAATACTGCCATGCATTTTCTAAGGAGGTATTATGCATAAGCATAAACATAGGAAGGAGCTTCTCTGGTGGCTCAGTGGTAAAGAATCTACCTGCCAAGGCAAGAGACACAGGTTCAATCCCTGAGTCAGGAAGACCCCTTGGAGAAGGCAATGGCAACTCACTCCAGTATTCTTGCCTGGGAAGTCCCATGGACAGAGGAGCCTGGTGGGCTGCAGTCCATGGGGCTGCAAAAGACTCAGACATGACTTAGCAGTTAAACAGCAACAACATAGGATGAGGAATAAGGTGACACATGACTCGTGCAGTACACATTGTCCTGGACTTTACCAATCTCCCCTTAATGAGGAAATTGCAACCCCAGCTATAAGTCCTTTCAGGGATTGCCTGAGCTCTAGAAAGCCACTCACCTGAGGTCATGCCCCTTCTCAGGATATCTCTGATTCAAAGACTGATCCGTATGGGAGTATAGAGGTCTGACCCAACTCTAAACAATTCCTGAAAGCCTGTCTTGTTCCTGCCCTTCTCATGGGGCCACCTAAAGGCTTGAGGTTGCTTTGTAGCTTGATGACTTCCTCTTCCCAATCTTATTTCTTTCCCTTCCTATCACAGGTATTGATGCCAAGAGGATGGCTTAAAATATCATGCATGCTTGCTCTAACTCTGTCTCAGAGTCTGATTCCCAGAAACACTACATGTAACAGAAATCAGCATATCAAAGGGCAAGACATTGTCTTCCTTTGGTAATTGTGGTTATTTGAACATGACTTATATGCAGAGTACAGCATGAGAAACGCTGGGCTGGAAGAAGCACAAGCTGGAATCAAGATTGCCAGGAGAAATATCAATAACCTCAGCTATGCAGATGACACCACCCTTATGGCAGAAAGTGAAGAAGAACTAAAGAGCCTCTTGATGAAAGTGAAAGAGGAGAGTGAAAAAGTTGGCTTAAAGCTCAACATTCAGAAAACTAAGATCATGGCATGTGGTCCCATCACTGTATGGCAGATAGATGGGAAACAGTGAAAACAGTGGCTGACTTTATTTTTCTGGGCTCCAAAATCACTGCAGATGGTGATTGCAGCCATGAAATTAAAAGACGCTTACTCCTTGGAAGGAAAGTTATGACCAACCTAGATAGCATATTCAAAAGCAGAGATATTACTTTGCCAACAAAGGTTTGTCTAGTCAAGGCTATGGTTTTTCCTGTGGTCATGTATGGATGTGAGAGTTGGACTGTGAAGAAAGCTGAGTGCCAAAGAATTGATGCTTTTGAACTGTGGTGTTGGAGAAGACTCTTGNAAAGTTATGACCAACCTAGATAGTATATTCAAAAGCAGAGACGTTACTTTGCCAACAAAGGTCTGTCTAGTCATGGCTATGGTTTTTCCAGTGGTCATGTATGGATGTAAGAGTTGGACTGTGAAGAAAGCTGAGTGCCAAAGAACTGATGCTTTTGAACTGTTGGAGAAGACTCTTGCGAGTCTCTTGGACTGCAAGGAGATCCAGCCAGTCCATTCTGAAGGAGATCAGCCCTGGGATTTCTTTGGAAGGAATGATGCTAAAGCTGAAACTCCAATACTTTGGCCACCTTATGTAAAGAGTTGACTCATTGGAAAAGACTCTGATGCTGGGAGGGATTGGGGGCAGGAGGAGAAGGGGATGACAGAGGATGAGATGGCTGTATGGCATCACTGACTTGATGGACATGAGTTTGAGTGAACTCTGGGAGTTGGTGATGGACAGGGAGGCCTGGCGTGCTGCAATTCATGGAGTCACAAAGAATCGGACACGACTGAGCAACTGAACTGAACTGAACCTAATACAAGAGCACAGAAATATATAAAACAAGTGTTAAAGGCATAAAAGGAGAAATTGACAATACCAAAGTAACAATAGGGAACTTTAACACCCTACATATATTAATGGACAAATCATCCAGACAGAAAATCAATAAGGAAACACTGACTTTAAATGATAAAATAGATCAGTTGGATGTACTAGATATCAAAAGAACACTCTACCCAAAAACAGCAGAATAAACATTCTTTTCAAGTGCACATGGAGCAATCTCCAGGATAAATCACATACTAGGACAAAAAAACAAATCTCAACAAATTTAAGAGGACAGAAATTATAGTAAGCATTTTTCCCCCCACAACAATAGTATGCAGCTAGAAATCAACACAGGAAGAAAATGGTAAAGCTGAAACACATGGAAACGAAATAACATGCTACTAAAAATTAACTTCATGGAGCCATGTTAAAAGACACTTGCTCCTTGGCAGAAAGGCTATCACAAACCTAGACAGCATATTAAAAACAGAGTCATCACTTTGCTGACAAAGGTCCATATAGTCAAAGCTATGGTTTTTACATCAGTCATATACGGAGGTGAGAGTTGAACCATAAAGAAGGCTGAACACCAAAGAATTGATGCTTTCTAACTGTGGTGTTGGAGAAGACTTTTGAGAGACCCTTGGAGATCAAACCAGTCAATCTTCAAAGAAATCAACCCTGAATATTCATTGGAAGGACTGATGCTAAAGCTGAAGCTCCAATACTCTGGCCTCCTGATACAAAGAGCCAACTCACTGGAAAAGACACTGATGCTGGAAAAAACTGAGGGCAGGAGGAGAAGGGCGTAACAGAGAATGATACGGTTGGATGGCATCACCAATTCAAAGGACTTGAGTTTGAGCAAACTGGGAGATAATGAAGGACAGTGGAGCTTGGCATGCTGCAGCCCAGGCAGTCACAAAGAGTCAGACATGACTTAGCAACTGAACAACAACAACAAAGATAGAACCAGAAAAATAATAGATATGATCCAGCAATTCCACCATAGGGTATATATCATAGGAAATGAAAATACTAATTCAAAAAATACATACAATGTTCATAGCAACATTATTTACAATAGTCAAGATATGGAAACAACATAAATATCCATCAACTGAAGCACAAAGAAGTTATTATATATACACACACATATCATGTATATATATTATATATGTGTACACACACACACACCATGGAATATTACTTAGCCATAAAAAAGAATGAAGTTCTGCCATTTGCAAGAACATGGATGGACCTAGAGTTTACTATGCTTAGTGAAATAAGTCAGAGAAAGACAAATGCTTTGTTATCATTTATCTGTGAAATCTGAAAAATAAAACAAATGTATATTTTTTAAAAAACAGAATTAGACTCAGATACAGAGAGCAAACTAATGGCTACCAGTGGGGAGAGAGAAGGGAGAGAGGCAAGACAGGATTATAAAATTAAGTGATACAAGCTATTAGGACTTCCCTGGTGGTCCAGGGGTTAACACTGGGAGCATGGGCTCAATCCCTGGTTAGGGAACTAAGATCCCACATGCCACAAGGCGTGGACAAAAAAGGAGAGAGATACAAATTACTAGGTATACAATAAGTAGCATGGGTACACTTTATAATACAGTATCCATTATTTTGTAATAGCTTTAAATGAAGTGTAGTATATAAAAATACTAAAGCACTATATTGTACAACTGAAACTAATATAACATTGTCAATCAACTATGTGCTAAGACACTTCAGTTATGTCCAACTTTTTGCAACCCTATGGACTATAGTCTGCCAGGCTCCTCTGTCCATGGGATTCTCCAGGCAAGAATATAGAGTGAGTTGTCATCCTCCTCCATGGGATCTTCCTGACCCCAGTATTGAAGCTGCATCTCTTATGTCTCCTGCATTGACAGGTGGATTCTTTACCACTAGTACCTCCTGGGAAGCCCAAATCAGCTATAATTTAACTTTTATAAGTGAAGAAGAAGAGATCCCAAGGCTGTACATTCAGAGAAAAGGTCATGTGAGCAAATAGTGAGAAGTCAGCCATCTCTGGGTCAAAGAGAGAGGTCTCAGGAGAAACCATCCCTACTGATACATTGATCTTGGTTCGAGAACTGTGAGAAATAAATTTCTGATGTTTAAGTCATTTGATCTGTGGCACTTTATTAAGGCATCCCTAGAAAACAAACACAGCTACCCTCATGGACTGTTGTGAGAATTAAATCAGTTAATGGGGGATTAATCTTCCCTGGCTAACTTACCAAAGGAATTTTGGGACAGATATAGAGGGATGTGGAAAGTGTTCTTCCACCCTTTTCCACATTGTCTTGTTTATTAACTAATTATAATTATTTAATTAATTTATTGGGGCTTCCCTGGTGGTTCAGAGGGAAAAGAATCCACTTGCAATGCAGGAGACCTGGGTTTGATCCCTGGGTTGGGACGATGCCCCGGAGGAGAGCCTGGCAACCCACTCCAGTATTCTTGCCTGGAGAATCCCATGAACAGAGGAGCCTGGTGGGCTATAGTCCATAGCATTGCAAAGTGTCGAACACGACTGAGTGATCAAGCACGACACAATTCATTCATTCATTGTTTATGAATTAATAAAAATAACAGGAAGAAACATTCATGAGCATTTCCACATCCTAGACTCTATACTCATCAACTGATTTGGTTCACAGCAAGAAGCTATCTTCATGCACACCTTCCTTTTTCAGGTGACACTGGGATCCAAACTGCATTCCTCATTTCCTAACACATGCAACAAATATAAAGTTCCAGCAGTAGCTAAACCATGGTCCAGAGGATGTCCCCTATATTAACCCACCATCAGTCATATTCTCCCAAGAGACAAATTTCTGACAGCTAATAAATATCCCGTTCTCGAACCATGGGAAGAATAGAAGGTCTAAACCAAGGGTGGAATCAGTTTTCTCCCCATCCCCCACTGTATTAAGGGTCTCTCTCTTAAGAACCTTCTAGTGGAATCGCTCTTATAGGTAGGTTATATGTAAAATAAACTGTCCACCTTCACATTGCCCACACATTCCCCTCCTCTTCATTTCTCTAACTCAGGGAAAACATGCTTCATCTATTTATGTCCACATGCACACACAGATAGAAGCACATAAACACATCAAAATATCAACAGTGACTTCCTAATGCTTACTAGATTATTAAATCTTCTTTATAAAAATTTTCTTCTTTTTTTGGACTTTTATTTCTGTTAATTTTGTATGATAGATGTATGCTTTTTGCATAATTTTTGAAGTTATTTTAAAAGCGGAAGTGAAGTTAGTCATTCAGTCATGTCTAACTCTTTGCAACTCCATGGACTGTAGCTCACCAGGCTCCTCTGTCCATGGAACTCTCCAGGATAGATGACACTGGAATGGGTTGCCATTTCCTTCTCCTGGGGATTTTCTTGATCCAGGGATTGAACGCATGTCTCCAGCATTACAGGCAGATTCTTTACCAACTGAGCCACCAGGGAAGTCATCCTAAAGCTTTTATAAAAGTTTCATATTCCCCTGAAAAAATAAAACCCTTCAATATTGATTATTTGAATAACTAAAGAATTGTAATGGAGGAGGTTTTTTAATATTGTTATTTATTTTCATTTAATTATTCAAAAAATGCTGTTGTGCTTCTCCATGATATTTTGTGCATGTGGATTCAATTTTTAAAACTTAGATTCTTAAGTTCTGAAATAAACCGTTTCCCAAATCTCTCTTCTTCAATCTTTCTGCTTATAACTCAAAATAACCCTTGAACAACTTGTTTAAAGCTATAGCCCCAGGCTACTATAGTTATTCCAGCATGAGTTACTTAATCACAGAAACTGAATTTTGATGGAGTTGAACAAGGATGACTTAAGGTATTATGTTTAATATCCCCTTACAGATGATTTCTGAGATTATTTTAATTAATCTGGAGATCCTCCTCTAGAGCCTGCTTATCTCTTGAGAGATCCTACTGTATTCCCAGTGTGTTCAAGGCCATTCTCGCTGCACTACCCAAAGGATCTCTAGTCTCTGATCTTTTGCAAATCCTCTTCTCTCTTTTCAAGACTTTCCTTGTTTGGGGTCTTATCCCACAAGTTCTTGCTTTTCTGAAGAAATAGTAAAAAATCATTCATACTGTAGTTGTGAATTATCTCAATGGCAGATAAGTAATAAATGCATTTTACATATGGATAATATGTTTTATTGATCTTTGTGCTCACATAATGTATTGCATATGTATATACGGTACACAGTTTGTCTTTGTGACCCCATGGACTATATAGCCCACCAGGCCCCTCAGTCCATGGAATTCTCCAGGGAAGAATATTGGAGTGGGTTGCCATTTCCTTCTCCAGGGGATCTTCCCAAACCAGGGATTGAATCTGGGTCTCCCACCTTGCAGGCAGATTCTTTACCATCTGAGCTACTAGGGAAGCCTTAATATGTTTTATTGACCATTTTACTCACATAATGCCTTGCATATGTATATATAGTACACAGTAAGCATATAAGAGGTAGAGTGAAGAATGTTAGAGAAAAATACATAAGATATCTTTCCCAAAATTTGACCTAAAATGTAGAAAATTTTCTTCATTCCATAGTTACTTCCTTGTTTCAAATGACCTTAAAGCAACCTTTTTCTATGAACATACTGCAGCTTCCCTCATGAACCATTAAGCCCCAAACAACATTGAGCAGAGCCTGGCTCTACTGAAAATGAACAAGCTATTAATCATTTCAAACTACTAGCTCCCTTTAGTGCAGTAATCTACATACAGTACACACTCAATAAATGTTATTGGAGATTATGATTAACAGTATGAACATTTAAGGCACACAGTAGTCAGTAAACACTCATTAAATAACTCAATTTAACAGCAAATTGAGAGTGAAAAAATGACTTTTTTTCCTTTAGTCTGGAGTTATTTTCTCAATGTGTGATGTTTGCCATTTCTAAATCACCAACTCAAATGTGTTTTCACTTTAAATCCTACATTTAAAAAACTCATATACTTTTATCCAAAGTCATAGAAAGTGTTCTACTTTCACACATCAGTTAGAGATTATAATTAAAATAACAGATTATTATAGACTTATTGCTAAATCATTTGCTGTGAAATGTACCAAGGCAGTAACCTGAAAGTCATCAAGAAGATTTAATAAATTATAAACTATTGATAAAAATTAGCAACTGCAGAGTGGTCAAAACATCCTAGTATAAAATACTCTTTCTTTGTTTTTAACAATCTTTTCTAAAGGCTAGATCAATCAATCCTATTTATCAAAAAATAGCAATGGTAGAATATTTGTAAGGATTTACATCTAAGAAGTTTTTACCAATTTAAAAATGCATCTCTTTTACTGGCTTTGGAAGGGTAGCCTTGACTATTAATATAAAACTTTTTCTAAATGAAAAATTACTTCTTTATCATAATTTCTTTGTGCTTTTATCAGTTTTACTGGTTTTGTTTTCCTTCTCCCTTTGACAGTGGTAAACTAATTGAAACATCAATTCCACAGATTAAATACAATATGAAAAATACTGCTATTCATATACATTTAACAACTGATCTCTGCAGCACATACATTTATGAACACAAAAATTAGGTATATAACAATTTACCATACAACCTGATCTTACCTAATTACTCTATAGGACTCAAATCAAATAGACTGTACCATCAAATTGGAAATCACATTTTAAATCAATTCATTTCCATAAAATTTATGTGGTCATAAGCAGTAAAACCAAATGGCTTAATAATCACTTAGCATTTTGTAATACACCTGGCTTGAATTTCAAGTTCATAGATTTTGATGAGTGAGTCTTCAATGAAAATGCAATGTTTCATACGAGAATACTCATTGAGATTTGAGAAAAACTCCTAAAACTTCAAATCACTTGTGTTTCATCTTCTAGTTTATTTCCTCTTATACCTCTTCTTAGGAATCTGACTTAGTGGCATCAGATAACATTCAGGATAATACGTTTTCACTGATTTTTTATAGAAAGTCTTATGTAAAGATGTGAGGACCCAAGGAGGAAGTTCTAACTGCATCTTGGTCATAATGGTGGCTCCTGTATCTCCTAACATGATGCTCTCAATGGAACTGTACTCACTCATTCCATCACAATTCCGAATGCCAGCAAATACGTGCCAAGTTCTGCACCACCACTGGGGTAAACAAAGAATAAGACGCGATCCCTTCTCCTTAGGAGGCTACAGGCTACCAAGGGAAATGGTCATAAAGGTGATTACAATGACTATACCGTGAATGTTTGGTAAGGGACTGCCATTCACTTGAAAGGGAAAGTGATGAGGTAATCTAGTGTGTCACGTGTACATGCGTGGGTGTGCATCTGATTAATTTAAATGTGCAATAAGAATTCTTACCTTCTGGGTCATTTCACAAAGTTCTATTTCCCTTTTTGACTTCTTGATGCACCTATAGTAGAACTGGGCAACTGATTCACATTGTTCTGGATTAGGCAGTACCGTGACTCTAATTACATTTATTTTCTTATGTTTAAGAGAAATAAATTATTCTCTGTAGAACATGTTAAATTCCCAGTTTTAAAGAAAAACATGTAACAACATAAGCCTTTCTGACTTTTATCTTGACCTATTCTAACCATTATTCGGGGAAGGCAATGGCACCCCACCCCAGTACTCTTGCCTGGAAAATCCAATGGACGGAGTAGCCCGGTGGGCTGCAGTCCATGGGGTCGCTAACAGTCGGACAGACTGAGCTACTTCACTTTCACTTTTCTCTTCCATGCATTGGAGAAGGAAATGGCAACCCACTCCAGTGTTCTTACCTGGAGAATCCCAGGGATGGGGTGGCCTGGTGGGCTGCCGTCTATGGGGTCACACAGAGTGGGACACGACTGAAGTGACTTAGCAGCAGCAGCATTCTAATCGTTATTATATTTTGAATAATTCTAAATATACTTTTATTTTAATTTTTAGCTGTGTGTATGACTAAAATTCTAAGCAAATTACAAAATTTTAATTTTTAGCTGTATGATTAAAATTCTAAGCAAATTTACAAAGCAAAACAGCACTAAGCAAAAAATAATAAATAGCTGCTATTTAATTTACCTAAAAATATTAGTACTCCTAGGTAGTAACTGAATACACATTTGCACTTGTTTCATATTTTGAGAAACAGATTCTTCTAATTATTTTGGTATCTACTTGATAGTACATTGATATCTCAGGTTCAATCTCTGGGTGGTGAAAATCCCCAGAGGAGGAAATGGCAACTCAGTCCAGTATTCTTTCCTGGAAAATTCCATCGACAGAGGAGCCTGCCAAGCTACAGTACATGGTGTCTCAAAGACTCAGACATAACTGAACCACTGAGCACACACACTTATACACATATATCTATTTATTTTCACCATGATCAAATCAGACACTTTTGCATAGTAATCAAGCAATCAAGTGAACTAGATTTTGATTCTCTCTCTGTGACTCAAGATATACACTTATCTTTCTTCTATCACATGTAAAAAGTGGAGCGGGGACTTTTTTTTTTTTAAATCTCTAAATCACCTTTCATCTTTTCTGCATTTTTTGTCATTTTTAAATAATTATTTGTACACTATGCACTGGGCTGTAAACCAAGAATACAAAGGTGAATAAATAATACATGGTTTCTGCCCTAAGTTGCTCAGAGTCTATTAGGGGAGAGAGAACTGTAAACATAATTGTAGTCCTATTTGAAAAAGACAATAATAGTTAATATTTAATGAATCTTAAGTATGTGCCAGGTTCTGTGCTAAGTATTCTGCATGTATTATTTAATTTTTTTCTCCACAATAAAATAATCATTAAGGAAACACCATCATCACCTGCATTAAACAAATGAAGACACTGAAACCTGGAGAGTTTTGGGGACTTGACCAAAGTCACACAGCTCAATGAGAGCAGGGGATGGAGCTGAGATGTGAATTCTGGTGGCCTGACTTCAGGGCCCATGGTCTTAACCACTGGGTATACGGCATCCAAGAGGAGAAATAATAGTATGCAATGCTGTGATGATGTAGGTAAAAGCAACAGGGGGTCACAGAGAGTCATTCATTCTTGCTTGGAACACTTTACTTTACTCATGTTTTCCTAGGATAACTTTTAACAGTGCCCCTCAAAATATCTCAAGAGGATAATAATTATATGGTCATCCTATTCATAGAGGAGGTTGCATTTGGGCTTACATTTTAAAAAACAAATGGGAAGGAAATCCAAAGAAGATTATGTATAGCTGACTCACTTTGCTGGAGAGCAAAAACTAACACAACATTGCAAAGCAACTAAACACCAATTTTTAAAAAAAAGCAAATGGGAGGTTGCCAGCTGGAGAATGGGTGGTTCAGGAAGAAGTCTGCTTCAGGCAAAAGAAATTCAAAACACCAGCTCAGGAGTCCAACTCAGGAAAGAAGGACCTGGGCACTGGGAAAGAAAACCTGCAGACAGATCTCAGCCAGCCACTAAAATTAGTAGCTGGTGTTAGTTACTCAGTCGTGTCCGACTCTTTACAAGCCCATGAACTGTAGCCCACCAGGCTCCTCTGTCCGTGAGATTCTCCTGGCAAGAATACTGGAGTGGGTAGCCATTCCCATCTCCAGGGGATCTTCCTGGCCCAGGTCTTGCACACTGCAGGCAGATTCTTTACTGTCTGAGTCACCAGAGAAGGTCAGTTTTCATTCCAATCCCAAAGAAAGGCAATGCCAAAGAATGCTCAAACTATTGCAAAATTGCACTTATCTCACACACTAGCAAAGTAATAATCAAAATTCTCCAAAGCCAGGCTTCAATGGTAGGTGAACCGTGAACTTCCAGAGGTTCAAGCTGGGTTTAGAAAAGGCAGAGGAACCAGAGATCAAATTGCCAACATCTGCTGGATCACTGAAAAAGCAACAGAGTTCAAGAAAAACATCTACTTATGCTTTATTGACTATGCCAAAGCCTTTGACTGTGGATCACAATAAACTGTGGAAAATTCTGAAAAAGATGGGACTACCAGACTACCCTGCCTCCCGAGACATCTGTATGCAGGTCAAGAAGCAACAGTTAGAACTGGACATGGAACAACAGACTGGTTTCAAATAGGAAAAGGAGTACGTCAAGGCTGTATATTGTCACCCTGCTTGTTTAACTTATATGCAGAGTACATCATGAGAAATGCTGGGCTGGAGGAAACACAAGCTGGAATCAGGATTGCCGGGAGAAATATCAATAACCTCAGATATGCAGATGATGCCGCCCTTATGGCAGAAAGCGAAGAAGAACTAAAGAGCTTCTTGATGAAAGTGAAAGAGGAGAGTGAAAAACTTGGCTTAAAACTCAACATTCAGAAAACTAAGATCATGACATCTGGTCCCATCACTTCATGGCAAATAGATGGGGAAACAATGGAAACAGTGAAAATATTTTGGGGGGCCCTCAAATCATTGCAGATGATGACTGCAGCTATGATATTAAAAGACACTTGCTCCTTGAAAGAAAAGCTATGACCAACCTAGACAGCATATTAAAAAGCAGAGACATTACCAACAAAGGTTCATCAAAGCTATGGTATTTCTAGTAGTCATGTATGGATGTGACAGTTGGACTATAAAGAAACCTGAGCACTGAAGAATTGATGCTTTTGAACTGTAGTATCGGAGAAGACTCTTGAGAATCCTCTGGACTGCACAGAGATCCAACCAATCCATCCTAAAGGAAATCAGTCCTGAATATCCATTGTAAGGACTGATGCTGAAGCTGAAACTCTGATACTCTGACCACCTGATGAGAAGAACTGATTCATTGGAAAAGACCCTGATGCTGGAAAAGATTGAAGGCTGGAGGAGAAGGGGACGACAGAGGGTGAGATGGTTAGTGGCATCACCAATGTGATGGACATGAGTTTGAGTAGGCTCCAGGAGTTGGTGATGGACAGGGAAGCATGGTGTGCTGCAGTCCATAGGGTTGCAAAGAGTCAGACATGACTGAGCGACTGAACTGAACCAGTTGCAAATATTCCCTACACTGCAGCGGGAAGGAGCTTTCGAAAGCAAAGTGATGCCAGGCCAGTCCTCTGACAAAATCGTGTCAGTGGTCTTCCATTTCCCCTAGAATAAAGCCTGAATTCCTTACTATGACCTACAAGGCCCCATGGGATCAGCTTTGCCCCTGTCTCCAGCCCCATGCTCAGTTCGGCCTCACTCTCTCCTCTATGGCCAACTTCGAGTTTCACATGTTTTCCCAGTTCCTCAGAGACGAACTTTCCTGCTTAAAGTCCTCCCCACCCTCAGCTCTACTGAATTATCTATCCCAGCACCCTGCTTAGGTCACTTATAACTTCATTCCCTCAGTTAACTATTTTGGGTATTTATGTTGTGTATTTATTGGTCATCTGGCTCTAACATCAGAATGTGAGCCCTCAAGGGCAAGAACCTTAACTGTAATGTTCAGAGGTATATTGCTCTTACCAGCAAAGTAACCTGCAAAATACAGGTGTTTTATGAATTATACCTGAATGAGTAAAGTGTTAGGTATAAAAGCAAAAGCTAAGAGGACTCTCGAAGATGGAGCTTGGAGGCCACAAGAACTCTGATTTATGCACATCGCAGTCTGGACAGAATCTGACCTTTGACCACTAACTCTCTTAACAAATGCATCCAGAACATCTGTCAGAAACTCAAGATACTTAGTCGTTCAGTTGTGTCTGACTCTTTTGCAACCCCATGGACTGTAGCCCACCAGGTTCCTCTGTCCATGGGATTTCCCAGGGTTGCCATTTCCTTCTCCAGGGGGATCTTTTCAATCCAGGGACTGAACTCATGCCTCCTGCATTGGGGAACAGATTCTTTATCACTGAGCCACTAGGGAAGCCCTGCAAGATCCTTACCAGACCCTAATATAATGCATGATAGTCCATCTACTTATCAGATCCTATCCTAACACAATTTGTGATTCCTTAATAACAAATACTTTCTTATTCTCTTCAGTCAATCACAGTTCTCGTTAGGCAACTTTTCACAACTTTCTAGCTTTTTATATAAAACTCTGACCTCTTTTCTTCCCCCAACTGTCTTTCAAAGTTATCTGAATCTGTTCCTCTCAAATTGCAATTCTTAAGACAATCAATCTTTTCTTATTTGCAGCCTCCTAACATTTTTTGGTAGACAAGGTACTACACCGAACGTACTACACTCCAAGAAGACTTGCATTTTTAAAGAAGATAAAAGCAGAAGGCAATGTTTAACTTGTGGAAATAATCTTCTAATATTAAACTGGAAGCATTGGTGTGAAAGAGACTCTTTCAAATACTTCAATCTTTACCTGAAGATATATTCTGCTGATCACTTAACTGCCATGGCCATTAGTAAGGACAATCACAACAGTGAAAACAATCACTGTCATCATCTGTTGAATTATAATATCATATGCCAAGTACTTTATATACATTATTAGTCAATTTTTTATTTGATTTAGGGTAATGATATCTTTCTTGTCCTTCACTCCATTATACTTACCAAAGATGTGAATAATGAAATTTTTTACATGACTATCTATCTGGTTCCTAATGTGCCTATAAAAATACTATAGAAAAACAGAATAGCTTGTTTCTCTTTTGCAAAGTGAATTACACGTTTTTAAGTACCACATATATTAATTTCATTGGCACCCTGGGCAAAACAATCAGTACTTAGATTTCTTTAGTGTATGTACTTTAAGTGTACACTTCCCTAATAGCTCAGTTAGTAAAGAATCCACCTGCAATGCAGGAGACCCCAGTTTGATTCCTGGGTCAGGAAGATCCGCTGGAGAAGGGATAAGCTACCCATTCCGGTGTTCTTGGGCTTCTCTTGTGACTCAGTTGGTGAAGAATCCACCTGCAATGTTGGAGACCTGGGGTCAATCCCTAGGTTGGGAAGATCCCCTGGAGAAGAGAAAGGCTACCCATTCCAGTGTTCTGGCCTGGAGAATTCCATGGACTGTATAGTCCATGGGATCGCAGAGTTGGACATGACTGAGTAGCTTTCACTTTCACTGACTCACACAAGGTAGGATTTTTTTAACACTCACTTTATCAATAACCTCAGATATGCAGATGACACCACCCTTATGGCAGAAAGTGAGGAGGAACTAAAGAGCCTCTTGATGAAAGTGAAAGAGGAGAGTGAAAAAGTTGGCTTAAAGCTCAACATTCAGAAAACGAAGATCATGGCATCCGGTCCCATCACTCCATGGGAAATAGATGGAGAAACAGTGGAAACAGTGTCAGACTTTATTTTGGGGGGCTCCAAAATCACTGCAGATGGTGACTGCAGCCATGAAATTAGAAGACGCTTACTCCTTGGAAGAAAAGTTATGACCAACCTACATAGTATATTCAAAAGCAGAGACATTACTTTGCCAACTAAGGTCCGTCTAGTCAAGGCTATGGTTTTTCCTGTGGTCATGTATGGATGTGAGAGTTGGACTGTGAAGAAGGCTGAG
>SJYX01012338.1:187300-228459 GCA_006410675.1 Oreotragus oreotragus
CTCATTGGAAAAGACTCTAATGCTGGGAGGGATTGGGGGCAGGAGGAGAAGGGGACGACCGAGGATGAGATGGCTGGATGGCATCACGGACTCGATGGACGTGAGTCTGAATGAACTCCGAGAGATGGTGATGAACAGGGAGGCCTGGCGTGCTGCGATTCATGGGGTCGCAAAGAGTTGGACACGACTGAGCGACTGAACTGAACTGAAGCTATTTTATCAAAAGAAATGAGCTCCATTCAACAAACTCATAATTAAAATAGATCGACTGAAATAAAATATTACATGCTTTTCAGTCTGTAAAAACACAAAGCTAAAAATCATAACTTCAAGTATGAAATTTACTTGTTTTCCCCAAAATTACTGGATTAAAATATGGTTTTAAATAAATTCATAATATGTAACTATGTATAGATTTTTTTAAAAGTTAAGCTGAGCTACCCTAAAACTAAGAACATAAACTATAGAGCCAGACTGGGCTGGGCTGGGCTTGAATCCTTGCCTTAGTACTTAGCTGGTAGCTCTCCTTATCTGTTTCCTCACTTCCAAAACAGAAATAATAAAAGGACACTGTCATGGACATTAAATAACCATGAGATATGGGTAAACATAGAGAATAGTTTCTGGTTCTCAGTAAATATTAATTAAATGTTCTTTGTATTAGATAACCTTATTAGAAGTAATGCAATATTATAACATAATTCTACTTTTGACTTTAAAAAAACATGATTAAGACAAAGCACAGCAGTGAGTATAGTAAATGACAATGGCTAAACTTCTCTTTTAAAAGATACATACTCAATATATAGTATAACAAAAGTAACCATATGTTCTATACAAAGGATTAATCTAAACCAAATGACACAGAAAGCTAGAGGGGAAAAAAAATGGACACATATAACCAAATGCAAAAAAGGAAAAGAAGAGACAACAATATTAATATTAGAAAAAGATAACACAGCAAAATGCTCCTAACAGAAGAAAGTCATTTCACTGTGATAAAAGGTATAACCAACTAAGAGATGTTATGAATTTTTATGCACTGAAACCACATTTAATAGAACTATATTAAGCAACTATATATTTTTTTTTATTAAGCAACTCTTTCGCGACCCCATGGCCTGTAGCCTACCAGGCTCCTCTGTCCATGGGATTTTCCAGGCAATAGTACTGGAGTAGATTGCCATTTCCTTCTCCAGGGGATCTTTCCAACCCAGGGATTGAACCCAGGTCTCCCACTTTATCATCTGAGCCACCAGGGGAAGTCCTATATTAAGCAACTATATTAAATTATTTGAAGTGGGGGCAAATTTTATCATGCCCTTCAGAACATGAGCAAGAAAATAGATCCCGTTATCTGCACACAAAGAAAACTGATGAATAATAATAATAATAAATAACCTTTTCCTCCAATTTAATCACTTGGAAATTTAAGTCCATTTCTAAACCTAAATCACAGACTAAAAAGAATTTCAGATTCTGAGAAAATGGCAGTGTTATGGCAGCATAGTTTTTCAAACTCTCCAAATCCTCAGTTAAGTTAGACAGAGCTGCCTGGTAGCAAAACCATAAACATAAGGGAAATATTTACAATAAAACCAGAATGTGAATGGAGACAAACCACCAACAGCCACAAGTCCTGCATGGTAGAGGCATTTGTCACAGAGAAAAGTAATCAGTGTGCCCGACAGATCTCAGAACAGAAGCTCCAAGTGGCCATTAGCTGCTCACTGGAAAGCAATTTCAGAACAGAGCTAGACTGGGAGGGGCCCTGAGCTCTTCTATAGAAATGATGAGCTTACACGTTGGGATAAAAATTTATCTTCTATTCAGAATCCCTAAGGCCACTGCAGAGCAGGTGATACAATGGAATTGATATTTCCCATTATTACGTATTAAAGTACTGAGTTGACAACTGAAAAAAAGATCTGAACATTACATGCAGCTCAAACCCAATTTCATTTTAAAGAAAAAAAAAGAAAAATTTAAACCTGAAATCAGGAATTTTGGAAATTAGGGAAAATAAGAAACACTACAGTAGCAGTAGCAGCAACAGTAAACCAAAAGTTTTATTTGAGTAAAACTTTATATGGAAGACTACTAAAATTAAAATAGCAATTATTTAAATGCAGAAGCAAGGGGAAAAAAACCTAAAGGGAATACAAATGACAAAGATAAAAGCAGAAATTAATTAAACAGCAAATGAAAATATAAGTGAAATCTAGACCTGGTTCTTTTTTATTTTTAATTGGAAGATAATTACTTTACAATGCTGTGTTAAGTTTCTGCTGTACATCAATGTGAATCAGCTATAAGTATACATACATGCTCTCCCTCTAGGGCCTCCCTCCCACCTCCACCCAAGACCTGGCTCTTAAAAATTAACAAACAATGGCAGGTCTAATCAAGGAAAAAGAGCAGACAAATCTAAGTGTTAAAAGGAGAAGCTAAAGAGATTTAAGAAGAATTTTTATAAGAGAAACTGTTAGCCATAATTAATAAGACAATTATTTGAAAAGGTATTTAGAAGCTACAATTTTCTAGGGAGGAAAATATAATTTAGCAAGTGAAAGCATATTTATTAAGCAACTGTTTTCAGCTGGACAATGTATTAAACACTTTATATTCTTTCTCATTTAATCCTCAATTACTTTTAAAATAGGTACTATTCGGAAGCCTAACTGATAGACAAAGAAACAGGCAAGACAGCTGATAATGAGGTAGATCTGCAATTTGAACACAGGGACTGCACAGCGACGTATGCTTGTATCCGTTAGACTACACTGCTACAGGGGAAGAAGGATGAGTCTGGAGCCAGAGACACCGTGGCAGGCAAAGCTGACTCAACAAAGGGCACCAGTGAGACTAACATGAGCCCTCACAGTGGTGGCGAAATAAGCGAAGTGGGAAAGTACCTAGAAAAAATCACCTGCTAGAGCTGCACTTGGAAATGTAAAATTTACAAATGAAGAAACGGTAAGAAAGAAAACATTAAGAGTCAGAGAGGAACCAAACACTAAAGACTTCTAAGGTTATCAGTTCAGTGTTAATTAAGATGTCCATATCAGAGTTAATTTAGTCTTATTTTTAAAATTAAAAACATATCCAATAAGCATTTCTTATAGGAGCACATTGTAAGGCATCACCACATTAAAAACACAATATTAAAAGAGCAATCTCAAATCAATAAAGAAGGGTAAAATTGAATCCCAGGACAGTCTGCTTAATAAGGCAAGGTCTCTCTAATGGCCTAATTTTAGAACTTAAAGAAATAAATTTTCAGTTATCTGTTAATTTAGTCAGAGACTAGCCCATTTCCTGTTTGTGCCAAATAAATGGGATATAAATAATCTTAAAGTACCTTCGATTTGGACTTCCCATTTTCTCTTGAAGAAGACATATCTTTGATTGCTTCTGGTGGCATATAATTAACTGTCCCAACCTACTTGCCAAATCACAGAAAACACAGAAATCAGTGAAAATACTTCAGTCTGCTATTTTTAAAAACATGAATGCCAAATTCTTGACAACTTGAATAATTACAGACTTCAGCAATATATTTGTGAAACTCAAATAACTGACAAAAATATTAAAACAAATTTCTTCACATTTCCAGCAAAATAAATTAGATTCATAATCAAAAAAGTGACTCCTTTCAGAATGCTGAGCTATTTCTATGATTATGGTAGGCAGGGACCATAACATTTCACAGGATAAAATTTATTAATGACCATAAACTTTGAAGGAATTGATCAGTTACTCATTTCTGTGCTGGAATAAACCCAGAACACTTTTCAATATAAACCAACCAATCAACCAAAAATCTAGTTTGTCTCTAAGTATTCCCTGGGCCCCATGACCAAATAGAGACAGGATGGGTGTCTACATCATGCAAGAGTTTCTGCAGCAGGATTATACCAACCTTTCACTGCATTTGTTTTATTCTAAAATGATTCTGCTTTCAAATATAGAATTGCCTATACTTTAGAGCCTTGCCATAGAAGTTATCATCAAACTGATTTACAACTAAATGTTCAGCTGTATTTTTGATATAAAAAGAAGTAACTGTCAAACAGAACTGTTTGAAGGGCATGCTGCCCAGCTACTCCTAAAACAAATCCAGTTTTATTCCTAGGATTAAGGCAGATCCACATCAGAGATCTGCATACATGGAGCACACTGTCCTGGCTCTAAGCAGGATTATTTTTAGTCATTCTTTGATTGTCATCACCTTGGTTTTTATGGGAACAAGTTTATTAAGACTGCTGTTGCATATCTTATTATAAAAATGTGGTTGAGTACAATGTTTGTTATGTTGTTTCCAATATGAAGGCCCACTAAAGAATTTTTTTCAAATGTGAATGATAGGGAAAGCTTTACTTCTCTGGAAGAATGAAATAACTTGCCTCATAAAGGACAATGAGAAACATAAACACTGCACTTCTCTTTGGCTGCTACCAGGGAACTGAGACAAAGTTTTAGGTGAATTTTAGAAAACCAAAATGATATCAAGGCAGGTATTACTGCTTCTCTACCTCAGCTATATGAAAATCACTCAAAGCTGCTGGATATATGTCTACTGGGTCTTGACTTTCTGTACTAAATTGTATTAACTGTGTGACTGATTTATTTTTTATGGTTATAATATCTATTCTTATAAAAAAGGTTTCAAATCCTTTGAAAAATGAAGTAGGGAAAAATAAAATCCTCATTAGCAAACTAATACTTCAAAGATGAAAAGGAATTGAACTCTACTGTGTAGTAACCAGTCATTCATTACCTGAGAGTCTTTAACAATACTTGTTGTATCTGGTTGCATTTGGTTTGCGATTCCAAAATCTATTAGCTTTAGCATTCCATCAACTATCAGAAAGTTAGCAGGTTTCAGATCACTGTGAACAATACCTTCAAAATAAAAACCCAGTATAATATCAAACAATGTCAAACATTCTAAGTACAAAGATATTGCACAGTCTATTCATGAGTTGGTTCCTTTAGTTAAATATTCATTTTTAATATACTCTGTGAACATACAGCAAATTGCTACGTGCTAGGCACTATTTTAAGTTTGCAGCTTGTATTGAACCATTCCACCCTCATACCAATGCTGAGGCAAGTACTATTATTATCCCCATTTTTAGCTGCAGAAGCTAAGGCAGAGTTTAAGCAATCTGTTCAAGGCTACACAGCCTAAGGAACAGGGTCATGAGTTGAACCAGGCAGTCTGACTTCAGAGTTTATGCTCTTAACAACCACTGTGCTTCTCTGACCACAAGACAGTACTGTAAATTACGCTGCCATGTGGTAGGACTCTAATGCCCCTCACGTACCCACTCCTAAGCCTGATCTTAATCACTGGTGAATTATCTTCTAACTTATAGGAAGAGAGACATAAGGAGATAATTTACAATTACCTATATTATCAGTTATTTAAAATAAGGAAAAGGCAAAGAAGCACTAAAAAAACCAAGTCCAAACTGTTGAAAAGTTGGAAGGTAATTCAGGATTCTATGAGGAAAGAGAAATGGATTAGGGGTTGCAGGGAGAGGCTGGGATGCAAAAACAAGAGACAATTGCTCTGTACAGTATATAAAGCCATGACAGAATTAAAGAGTTTTAAATTTAAAAAAAAAGCAAAACAAACAAAAAAGAACCAAGTCCAAGTAAAAAGCCAATCCAGAATGTAGAGCTAGTAGTTAAAAGAAAAAAAAAAAACCTCTCACACAGGTGCATAATACAAAATAACTAGATTGAGTAAAATAAACATTCAAGATTTTTAGGATGCCTGAACCTTAGTCTCAGATCTGCTGTGATTCAAATATTTGGAGACCTAGGACTAGGGACTATGTTATAACTGATAATGAAACATTTGGTGTTATGGATGCTTCATGAATGTGGGGATTTGAGTTCATGCCCTGTATTCTTTCATGCCCTGTTAACAGTATTTTAAGAAACAGTGTTGTCTCTTCATCTTTATTAAACTGCCAAATATTTAGTTTATTTAGCCTAAAGCTGCTAATAACCAATACCTTAAAATTATAAGCGTCTTTCTCTAAGATGGCACTACTAATGAATATTTTAACATTATATATGAAGAGATTTTAAAATACCATGTTGATGAATTGTGTAAACTGCCTCCAACATATTTTTCCAGTAACTCTTCCGTTCCCATGGACTGATGGATTTTTTCTTTTTAAGCCAAGTATTCAGATCAATATTTCCACACTCCATTACCATGTAGATGTACTGATCTGTAATTTCACTGCCATTAAAAATAAATGAAAACAAAACAATAAATGGTTAGGTTATATTACCAAGATTTAAGTGTTTATCATAAGAATTAAAGCAAAAAAAAAAGTTTTCTTTTAAACTGAAAAATTCTTACTAATCATAAAGTCGGATGATCTTATCACTATGTTGTTGTAGTTTATTCAGATAAGCAATTTCATTCCGGTAACTATCAACTGTTTGGCTATCTGCTTCTTCTAAGTTCACATACTTTATAGCATGTATTTGTTTCTTTTCACTCAATACCTGAAATACCTATACAGTAAAACAAAGGAAAAAGTTTAGAATACACTATTTATATATTGTCACAATACTTCTCCATTTATTAGACACTTAAGGATTATTGATGTAAATAATTTAAAATGTTTGGCCTTATTCTGAGTATAGAAGGGAAAAAAAATGTTAGGAGAGTAACAGTACATTTTCATCTACCTATGACAATGGGTATTCAATTACTCTAATGCATAAATCTAATAAAACATCTATCAACATATAAGGTAATTTAAATTTCATATACATTCATAACGCTCTGTTAGATGTCATAACCAGGGAAATAATCTGAAGAAAAAGATATTAAAAAATGCCAAGGAACACTAAAGGCTGAATAAGGGAATAAAAAGTAATTCATTTCACAGATGGTATTAATTCCACTATGACTGGAGTGGACAATTTCATCCATGTGGTAAACAATATTTAAAAATAAGTGCTAATTGTAAGCTATCAGTGTATTTGGTTGTGAAAAGTAGATTGAGTTTCAATTTTCAAAATCAAGTTGACAGTAACAAGATGTTGCTATAAGCACGGTGAGGTCCAGGCCACACTGTTCTGGCTATAATGACAGTCAATTTCTAATCAATGTTTATAAGGCAGATAATACATTTGGAAAAACACTGGTAAGGTGTTTAACTTTCAGCAAATGTGCAACTGGGATGGGGCTCCTAAAATGTATAAATTCAGATACAGAATGCCAGTGTAAGCAAGAAATATTAACTTATTTCTTTTAACATTAAAGAAAACATCATTTATTTAAAAGCCAAGTAAACTTGACTATCCGCAACAGTTACGGATCAGAAACTTTCTTGTTTCTGGGGAACAAAAGACTGGTTCCAAATCAGGAAAGGAGTACATCAAGGCTGTATATTGTCACCCTGCTTATTTAACTTATATGCAGAGTACATCATGAGAAATGCTTGGCTGGATGAAGCACAAGCTGGAATCAAGATTGCCGAGAGAAATATCAATAACCTCAGATATGCAGATGCTGCGGCTGCTAAGTCGCTTCAGTCATGTCTGACTGTGCGACCCCATAAATGGCAGCCCACCAGGCTCCTCTGTCCACGGGATTCTCTAGACAAGAATACTGGGGTGGGTTGCCATTTCTGTCTCCTGATAAGCAGGTGACACCACCTTATGGCAGAAAGCGAAGAACTAAGAGCCTCTTGATGAAAGTGAAAGAGGAGAGTGGAAAAGTTGGCTTAAAACTCAACATTCAGAAAACTAAGCTCATGGCATATGGTCCCATCACTTCATGGCAAATAGATGGGGAAACAGTGGAAACAGTGATAGACTATTTTTGGGGGCTCCAAAATCACTGGAGATGGTGACTGCAGCCATGAAATTAAAAGACGCTTGCTTGGAAGAAAAGTTATGACCAACCTACACAGCATATTAAAAAGCAGAGACATTACTTTGCCAACAAAGGTCCATCTAGTCAAAGTTATGGTATTCCCAGTAGTCATGTATAGATGTGAGAATTGAACTATAAAGAAAGCTGAGCGCCAAAGAATTGATGCTTTTGAATTGTGGTGTTGGAGAAGACTCCTGGGAGTCCCTTGGACTGCAAAGAGATCCAACCAGTCCATCCTAAAGGAGATCAGTCCTGGGTGTTCATTGGAAGGACTGACNAAAAGTTGGCTTAAAACTCAACATTCAGAAAACTAAGCTCATGGCATCTGGTCCCATCACTTCATGGCAAATAGATGGGGAAACAGTGGAAACAGTGATAGACTATTTTTTGGGGCTCCAAAATCACTGGAGATGGTGACTGCAGCCATGAAATTAAAAGACGCTTGCTTGGAAGAAAAGTTATGACCAACCTACACAGCATATTAAAAAGCAGAGACATTACTTTGCCAACAAAGGTCCATCTAGTCAAAGTTATGGTATTCCCAGTAGTCATGTATAGATGTGAGAATTGAACTATAAAGAAAGCTGAGCGCCAAAGAATTGATGCTTTTGAATTGTGGTGTTGGAGAAGACTCCTGGGAGTCCCTTGGACTGCAAAGAGATCCAACCAGTCCATCCTAAAGGAGATCAGTCCTGGGTGTTCATTGGAAGGACTGACACCGAAGCTGAAACTCTAATACTTTGGCCACCTAATGCGAAGAACTGACTCACTGGAAAAGACCCTGATGCTGGGAAAGATTAAAGGCAGGAGGAAAAGGGGACGACAGAAGATGAGATAACTGGATGGCATCACCGACTCAATGGACATGAGTTTGAGTAAAGTATGGGAATTGGTGATGGACGGGGAGGCCTGGCGTGCTGCAGTCCATGGGGCTGCAAAGAGTCAGACACAACTGAGCGACTGAACTGAACTGATCCAGCAAATAGTGGCAAGAAATAAGAAAAGAGCTCAAGAGTAAATGAGATTCATGCATTGAAACTGCACTGAAAGCAGAGTCTATCAGGTTGTCGGCTACATCCAATTACCTGTACTTTAAATACAAAACTCTAACAAAATATTGTTGGTTTACTTGCACAGAAAGCAAATTAGAGGGGGAGGAACATAAAACAGTGATAGGGCAAGGGGCAGCAGATAACAGCAAGGAAGGAAGAAGCAATTTTAAAGCAGCACAAAGCTATTTGGCATGAGGTAAACATGCAGAGTTGGACACGACTGAAGCGACTTAGCAGCAGCAGCAAACAGCCTTACAGGCTTCACTGGTGGCTCAGTTGCAAAGAATCTGCTTGCTAATGCAGGAAACGCAGGTTCGATTTCTGCGCTGGGAAGAGCCCCTGAAGAAGGAGATGGCAACCCACTGCAGTATTCTGGCCTTGGAAATTCCATGGATAGAGGAGCCTGCGGGGCTACAGTCCATGAAGTCCAAAAGAGTCAGACACAGCTTAGCAACTAAACAACAACAAACAGCCTTATACCTCTCAGAGAATTTAGAGTATCTACTATTCTGTTTCAATACAATTAGAATGTTAGGAGCACCTTCTGCACAGGGCTGGAAGGATGCTAAGATGACATGTTTGTGTGTAGCAAACACTGGCTACCATTATTAGAGACAATTAGGACAGAATAAAGTGGACATTTCAAAACATATTACCATTGTCAAGCATATCAGAAAAACAGATTTGCAGGATATTAAAACAAAGATCTCAAGAATTTTGAGCAATTGCAACTTCTAAATCAGTTTTTTCCCTGTATGTGCTTGTCCTCCCCTAATGTCCCTGCTCTGGCAATAGCTGATGAAAAAGATTAGGGAGCATTTACTTCCAGTTAGAGATAGTGTCAGTTATAATTTTTCAGTTTCATGCAAAGTATGAAAGAACTAGAAAGGTCAATGTCTTGTCCGTTTCTACTAGCCCCATGAATCTTCTAAAATGTTCTTAATACAGTCTAAGTCCGTCATTGTCTAAACTCTAGCAGACAGACCATGAACAATGTTAGGTTCATAAAGCATGTTACCCTCTTTTCCCTGAGGCATACTGAATTTGGCAAGGCCATCATAATAATTAATTTAATTGCACGAAGAAAATACAAGCTGGTCGTAACTATATCGTGTGGCCCTTGACTTAAGCAAGCTTACATCATCATTATCTTTCAAGGAAAATAATGTTTAAAACACTGTTAAGATTAAAATGAACCCAATATGGTTTATTGCATATATATTTAGAGCAGCGAAACAGCTGAGGAAGGTCAGCTTATTCATTTAACAAACACCTCAGTCACTGTTCTGTTCCAGGCACCGTTCTAGATAATGGAGCACACATCCCTACGTTGATGGAACTCACATTCAAGTGCAAGGGGACACAAAAAACAAAACCAAGTAAGTAACTTACAGAGCATAATAGAGAAGCTAAGGAGAAAAATACACCAGGAGAGAATACAGTGTGCTGGGGACTGGAAGGCAAGAGTGATGGTTTTAGAATGTAGTCAAGATCTAGAAAATACCTGAGCAAAGACGCGAGGGTATCTGGAGGAAACTAAACCCTTACGCTAAAGTAGACAAGGAGAGCAAGAGCCAGTGAGACAAGTTTGGAGGCGATTTTAAGAATTCAGGAGAAAAGATGAAGCTACTTTGGCCAAAGGGACAACAGTGGAGGTGGTGAGGAAGAGTCAGATTCTGGATGGACTTGAGGTGGAACCTGCCGATTAGCTGGATGAATGTGTGAGTGTAAGCGGAGTTAGTGATGACCCAGGGTGTTTGGCCTGGTGATTGGAAGAAAGAAGCTGCCATTTACTGAAATGAGAGACTATGAAACAAGAGTTACGCTTGGGGCATATTAAGTTTTAAATATCTAGAGACACCCAAGAAGAGATGCTGAGCAGTCAAACTGGATACACAAGGCTGGAATTCAAGGAAGAAGTTTGAGCTGGAAATACAAATTTGGGAACTGTCAGCATATACATGGTATGTAAAACCACGAGACTGGATGAGAGCACCAAGGGAGTGAGTGAGTTTAGAGACAGAAGAAAAGAGGTCAAAACTGAGCTCAGGGGCCTTGCTCCACTGAGGTCAGCACTATGAGGAAAACAGAACAGCTACTGGAGAAGAGAAACACTGAGAGGCCAAGAAGGAAAAAGAGCTTCAGTGAGGAAAGTGATCAACTGTCCCATTTGCGGTATAGCCGAGAATCAAAGGCAAGAATTAGTTTTGGTAAAAATATGGAGGTCACTGGTGATTTTTTTTTTTTTTTGGCCACACTGTGTGGCATGCAGGATCTTAGTTCCCCAACTAAGGATCAAAACCAAGCCTCCCAAAGTAGAAGCATGCACTCTTTGTCTTTAATTTATTTTTTAACTGAAGGACTTCCTGAATTTTATTGTTGTCTGTCAAACGAAACATGCACTCTTAACCACTGGACTCTCAGGAAAGTCCTAGTGATTTTGATAACAAGAGCAAAGAAGGTAAAAATAAAAATCTGTTTTAAATGGATTGACGAGAACAGAATGAGAAGTACTGAAGTTGGAAACTCTTTTGAGATGCCTTCTATCCAGAGAACTAGAACGGTATGGATTTAGAACTCAGATAAGTTTCAGAAATGATCTAGTCCAATTCTAGAGAATAATTTGCTGCTAAACTCTGTTTTTTGAAAAGAAAAACTCAAAACAAGACCCATTAATCAGAAAGCTTGCTGAATCATACTCGGCACACTACTTAATCACCATCGGCCTCACTTTCAGAAAGATTCTTCGGGAATGTCACAAAGCTGTTGTTTGCCATCCCCCAGTCAATGTTAATGTTATTTAGAGAAGAAATATGGAATCACAGACCACTGGAGGGAAAGAGCAGGGAATTGAGATTGAAAGAACTATGCCATGTGCTGGGGAGGGGGGAGGGGGGAAATGGGAGAAAGGGATAAGGATTTTTTTGGCTCAAGGGAAATATGGGCCCCTAGAAATTAAGAAAAAAGGCCCCAAAAGGTACACAGACAAACAGAGGAAAGTTTAAAATATTTTTATTCATTCCTTAAAAATTTAAGAAACTTACNGGGGGGAAAGGGGAGAAAGGGATAAGGATTTTTTTGGCTCAAGGGAAATATGGGCCCCTAGAAATTAAGAAAAAAGGCCCCAAAAGGTACACAGACAAACAGAGGAAAGTTTAAAATATTTTTATTCATTCCTTAAAAATTTAAGAAACTTACCTTACTTGAACCTCCACTTCCTATCTGCTTCAATATGGAATATATTTTTCCTTTAACTGAAATGCATTCATTTGTTGAAGAGGATGCTGAAATCTAAATAATTAAAATAAGATAAAACTTCAAACATTCATACAACATGCCTGAGAAACTAACTTGCATTTAATACAGTGAAACATTTCCAATTTTGAAGTTATCTGAAATCTTAAGCAATCAGATATGTCACAACATTTCAATACTTTACAGAAGCAATTTACATACTTTAGTCAAAGAAATAGATTTATTAAATTAATATATACACAATGATTCAAAGTTTCCGCGTCTAACTTATCTCGACTTTACATACGTAAACATAAACTTTAAGGGGGAAAAAACCCCACTTAATGTCCAACAGACAAATTCACAAGCTGTCACTTTTCATCTTTCTCATCTATTCTATTATACAAACCTCTTTACTTACATACTTACATATATACATAAACAAACACACAACTTTATCATATTCTTTTTTCTCATTTAGCCTAACATTATAAAGGAAGCAGCATGCTAAAGTGCTAAGTGCTCCTGAGTCAACCAGACAAAGGCAGATTTCAGCAATGTCCCCTTTATGCTGGATAATATTCAACGAATTGCTTAGTTTTAACTTGAGCATCTTCCTCAGCAAACTCTCAACTCATGTACCGTATTCAACTTGCATGCCTTCCCTTCCCTGACGTGAGAGCCCTTTGTGGACCTATAAATGCTCTGAATAGATGGAGAGCGTGAGGACTTACTCTGAGCTGAGCAGGAAGCTGGACACAGAGACCACCCGATCAGCTGACTAACCAAGTTGAAACAAGGTCTAAATGAACCTCAGTTCAACTAAGTCCTGCTTTAGATCCCAAACGGTAGAATCTTTCTCGGGTGCTCTCCTTCTGCGTAATGTAACTGGTACACTGCGTTCGTGCTCGGTCATATCTGACTCTTTGCAACCTTTGGATCGTAGCCCACCAGGATCGTCTGTCCATGGGACTTCTCAGGCAGAATACTGGAATAGGTGGCCATTTCCTCCTCCAGGGGATCTTCCCAACCCAGGGATCGAACCCGGGTCTCCTGTGTCTCCTGCACTGCAGGCAGATTCTTTACCCTCTGAGCCATCAGCAGGGAAGCCCCGATATAAAAGAGGACTGTAACTTCTTTAACTTTTGGGGTTGAAAAGACACTGTTGAGCCATGAAGTACGTTTTCTGTAAGAAAGTGTTGGGCTTTGACATATGGACACCTCATTTTCCACTGAGTTGCCCTTCACTGTCCTTCCCTACTCTTCCTTCTGGAGCTTCCTCTCCTACGAAAATTTCTGAGAGCAAAGGAAGCGGTCCAATATCCTTTCCTCCTAGCTGCTGACTGTTTTTAGAATACAGTAACTCTGACCTATGCCTGATTCAACACCAGTGTGAAGTTCAGTGTCCTACCCAGGACATCCCACAACCTGCTCAGTCCACCCTCCTCACCCATGACCAGAGTAGATTTCTCCAAAATACAAGTAAGACTGCTTCACTCCCCGACTCCAGCTTGTCCCACAGCTTCCTAATTCCCTGGGAGCAAAGCCTAAAGAGCCCAGCAGAACCCTGAGAATCGCCCTGCCCCTTGGTGAACTCTAGTCACACTCTGGCCTTTCAGTTTCCTCCTGACACCAGGCTCCTCTAGAAGGATCCTCTGCTTGCCTTTCAGAGTTCAGCTCAGACAAGGCCTGACATGAGTAATTCCTCAATGAATTTTCTTTGAATTAATATGATGGGCAAACCAGGCTATCTTTCTCTTTCTCATTTTTGTAGTTTACTATACTGTTGAGTCAACCCTCAAAACACTATTACCTCTTTTAGCATAATCTACTGTCAGCTAAACTTCTTGTTCCATTGCTTTAAATTATAGTAAAATTTACATACCATAAAATGTACCATCTTAAATGTTTTAAAGTGTCCTATCCAGTGACATTGAGTACAGTCACATCGCTGTGCCAACATTACCACCATTCATCTCCAGGCCTTCTCCTCATCTCATACTGAAACCCTACACCCCTTAGAGATAACCCTCCAGTCTTCTTCCTATAGCCCCTGGTTACCATTGGTTTATTTTCTGTCAGCTAATTTTTTAATCTCTTGATTTGTTTAGTTCATTACTTTTTTTTTTGCTGTTTTTCTTAAACAAGTACTGCTGCTGCTGCTAAGTCACTTCAGTCGTGTCCGACTCTGTGTGACCCCATAGACGGCAGCCCACCAGGCTCCCCCATCCCTGGGATTCTCCAGGCAAGAATACTGGAGTGGGTTGCCATTTCCTTCTCCAATGCATGAAAGAGAAAAGTGAAAGTGAAGTCGCTCAGTCTGTCTGACTGTTAGCGACCCCATGGACTGCAGCCCACCAGGTTACTCCGTCCATTGGATTTTCCAGGCAAGAGTACTGGGGTGGGGTGCCATTGCCTTCCCCGAAACAAGTGCTACCAACTTTTATTCTTTACCAAGCACTAGTTTCTGTTGTAAGAGTTACATATATATTAACTAAGTGAATCTTCACAGTCATCCTATGGGAGAGAGAGCTTTATTATCCCTATTTTATAGATGAGGAAACAGAGAATTTGATTAACTTGCAAAAGGTCACATAGTTGGTAAGTAGTGAGGCCAAGAGTAAAGGCCAGGCAAACTCTCACCAAAGCCTATTCTTTCTACCAATATTAAGCTGCTTCTCAGATAGTTATTAAAAATTAATTTTAGTATTGATATCAAGAGTATCTAAATAATTATCTTTCCAGATGGCAATACAATTGCCTCACCAGCAAAAAAAGGTGTTTTTTTTTAAATAATATATTCTAATAGCATCTCATAACGCTATTCTGATATTCTTAAAAACTTATATATTACTTGTATATATATTAATATATATACTTGTATATTAATCATCTAATGAAATGAAGCTGCCCAGTAACAACTGGTTTAAATAGTTAAGTGGAATGAAAAATTACCTAGATTACAAAAGAAATTTTACCTAGCTATTAAGACTAGATACTTTGGGCAAGTTAATGAAAAATACATCATTAGTTTCTTCAGTAACTAACCTATCAAAGTCACGAGGCATCCTTATCATAATATCAGTTTGGCCTAATGGGACTAAGATTGAATATGTTTTTAAAACTGTTCTTAACAAATAAATCCTGCAAAAATAAAATCTTTGATCATACCGTATCAAGTACCATCATAAATAAAGCTTATCAAACCTATAAATTCTGAAATGGAGTAACTGTACCATCATAAATAAAGTTTATCAAACCTGTAAATTCTGAAGTGGAGTAACAGGTATCTGCTGCTGTTGCTGCTGGAAATAGGCAAGTTGACTATATGGTGTTGACAACTGACAAGCAGGTGGAAAGTCGTTCTTTACCACTGGAGTTCTAAAACTGGGGAAAGATATATTTTTTAAAATTTAAAACATTAAAGCTTTAAAAACAAGATTTTGACTCAGACTTTGTGTGGTGAATATAAATGTGTTATATCAAATAGAATCCAAGTCAGTTTTCCTAATACATCTGAAATATTTATTTTAGATTCACCATCACCAGAAATTTCACTTTGGGGGAATTCTTTCTGAAAGTAATTTATGTTCCCAGACAAGAAGTCCTTATTAAAATAAATATGATGTCATTTAAAAATACAGTTAAGAGTTATTTTATAAAATTTAGCCAAGGCAAAGCTCAGTCTATCATATATTTTATGAGTGCTTTTTTAATAATAATGTTCTATAACAACCTACTAAAAATTTCTGAAAACCAATTACATGAGCGTTTGACCTTGGAACACAAAGCTGTTCAGCTCGCATTTGTGCTTTGCTTCTCTTATTCACTACTGTATCTTCAACACCAACAATAGTGCTTGGCACAAAGGAATTCTACAAATATTTGTTGAAAATAAATAACTTCATAAGAAATAACGATATCCTATTTTAGTTAGCAGTCATTCTTTAAAGTATTCGAAGTATAATAAAATGAGGTAATAAATAGCAAAATTGTATTAAATAGCTTACTTATCTAATAGAATCAGTTATAAAACTCCAAGGCCCATTCTAATTAGGATTCAAGATCACATTGTGAAAATGAAAAGCAGAAGACATGAACTTCAGTTATCCTCTAAGACATTAAAACTATATTAAAAATATAGCCACTTGTTGAAGGATATCACATGTCATATCCCCTTTCCTCTCTTAGAAATGCCACTGATTTGCTTTTCAACATCCCTTTTGTTTTCTGTCAATCAGCACTGATCAGCTTCTTCATTCATTTCTCACTAGCAGCCACTCCGATCTTGAACAACCCCAGAACTATGTGAGTTATGCTACCAACCTCTCTCACACTCCAATTAACATCTCCTTTGCTATAATATGCATCCACCCTTTATCTACTCTAAGAATGGTAATGTTTAAAGTCTCTCAGTTACAGAGATATACAAGTGGCAGTGCTTGATTAACAAGAAGTTTTGCGTACTCAAAGTATTTAAAGGTACTGCCTATAGACCTGCTGCTGCTGCTGCTGCTAAGTCACTTCAGTCGTGTCCGACTCTGTGTGACCCCATAGACGGCAGCCCACCAGGCTTCCCCGTCCCTGGGATTCTCCAGGCAAGAATACTGGAGTGGGTTGCCATTTCCTTCTCCCATGCATGAAAGAGAAAAGTGAAAGTGAAGTCGCTCAGTCTGTCCGACTGTTAGCGACCCCATGGACTGCAGCCCACCAGGCTACTCCGTCCATTGGATTTTCCAGGCAAGAGTACTGGGGTGGGGTGCCATTGCCTTCCCCGGCCTATAGACCTATAGGTATAAAAAGCATATACACAGAGTAGGTACAGATTACAATGACAGAGACTTTCATAACAATCCTTAAAAATATATTGTGGCTACCTTCCCTTCCTTTACAGATGAAAAAACTGATGATGAGGAAAATAACATGAATTTAGAAAGTCTTTCAGGTAACAGAACAGGATTCACCTCCAGATCTGTTTGCCCCAAAGCACATGTTGTACCAAGAAAAGAACCAAAAGGAATTACCAGCTCATGTAATCATCCAAGGCACTGTTGCTGGGTGTCTTACAAATAGATTTTGGGTCAATCCATTTAGGTGTTGATATTGGTGGTGACTGCTTTGAAACGGAAAAGGCAGGTTGCTCAAAAGTGGTTTGTTTCTGCTAGACCAAAATAAAAAACATCATGATTTCAGGTTTTTTAATTAGTCACCTATTCAACAATTTCACAAATATTAAACTTCTAAAAGAAAATTAAAATATGAAATACAAAAACATGCTAAAATAAGTACATGTATGTATTATAGGCTTTCAATAACTTTTCAGTTAAAGCTCTTTTACTCTAAATTCTGAAGCTTGTTATACTTTCCTCAAAGAGACTGCAATTAGAGGGAAGGCACACAGCAGTGTTGAACAAAACAGGATCTAAATATCCTTTCTCTTTAGGGCTACTGTCACTAGCATTGGACTTATATAATCTAGATATCAATAAGTATTCTGTGCTTCAGAAAACCAGTCTTTATAAATAGAATCATCCCCTACTTTTATGTTTGGAGGGAAAATGATCAAATACTAACTATTTAGCAATGTTTGAAATGGCAAACACCTATCTAGTGTTCTTCTCCCTTGTAAAAGACATATAGCTTACAGAATTTATCTCATACAAATTCCAAAGCAATGATGAATGAACATCCACTACAGCAGAGACTGGCAAAGTACAACCTGTAGGTTGAATTTGGTCTGTTGTTTGTTTTTGTAAATAAAGTTTTATTGTAACACAGCAAAGGCCATTTGTTTACGTATTGTCTGTGGTTGTTCTCATGCAATAATGGCAGAGTTCAAAAGCTACAACAGTGACCATCTGCCTCACAAAGGTTTTACAGAAAATCTTGCCAACTCCTGCAAATCACATTTTGCTTGAATACTATTAGTAACTGATCGCCCACTACCTCTACTTTAATTTGGGGACAGCTTTAGTTATTAGTAAGTATTCACAGATATCTAGATTAAATCAGCTTCTATTTCAAAGCACTGGGTCCACATTATACTCTGGAGATCCATAATGGATAAATCTAAACTATTTTCTCAGAGAAGGCAATGGCACCCCACTCCAGTACTTTTGCCTGGAAAATCCCACGGACGGAGGAGCCTGCTAGGCTGAAATCCATGGGGTTGCTAGAGTCGGACATGACTGAGTGACTTCACTTTCACCTTTCACTTTCACGCATTGGAGAAGGAAATGGCAACCCACTCCAGTGTTCTTGCCTGGAGAATCCCAGGGAAGGGGCTGACGTCTATGGGGTTGCACAGAGTCGCACATGACTGAAGCAACTTAGCAGCAGCAAACTATTTTCTACTTTTCATTCTTTTGTGTTTTTGGCCACTATACCTCTTTTCCCAGATCAATTTTCCATTTAAGATTTCCTCATATATATATATATATACACACACACACACATATATTTGGATTAGTAGCCAGAATGGTATTGAGAAACTGTGGTAGCAAGATTATTTAGTAAAAAAAGGGAAAGGTTATACTCACGACCATAGATTTAGATGTTTGCATTTGAGATTTTGGAGATCAGAATTGAGGACACAGGAATGGGCAGCTAAGGTGAAATTAAGAAAGTAGGCATGAAAGAGGGAGAAGTTATGAATGTGGAGGCCTGGTGTAGGACTAGTGATACATAGGGGTACAGAAGCTAACAAAAAACGATGACAGTTGTTGGGCTGAAGTTGAAAGAAGTGATCCAGAGCCTAATATTTTCAGAGAATGATGGGGAGTCACGAAGATGTTCAGAGATGATGGCAATGAGCAACTGCAGGAAAGCACGTCCCGAAAGAAGGCACCTCAGAAGGGTAGGGCTTTGAGGCTTCCCTGATGGTCCAGTGGCCAAGACTCCACGCTTTCACTGCACAGGGCACAGGCTTGATTCCAGGTCATGGAATTAAAGTCTTACATGCAGCACACACCACCAAAAGACAAAGACAGGGTTTTTACAAGGGAAGAAATGGTCTGGACATAGCTAGGGGGAGCTTATAGCTGTCAGGTAAGTGAAGCAAAGTGAAAGTGGCTCAGTCGTGTCCTGCTCTGCGACCCCATGGACTATACAGTCCATGGAATTCTCCAGGCCAGAATACTGGAGTGGGTAACCATTTCCTTCTCCAGGAGATCTTCCCAACCCAGGGATCGAGCCAGACTCCCGCATTGTAGGCAGATTCTTTTTCAGTTGAGCCACCAGGAAAGCCCAANATGGACTATACAGTCCATGGAATTCTCCAGGCCAGAATACTGGAGTGGGTAACCATTTCCTTCTCCAGGAGATCTTCCCAACCCAGGGATCGAGCCAGACTCCCGCATTGTAGGCAGATTCTTTTTCAGTTGAGCCACCAGGAAAGCCCAAGAATACTGGAGTGGGTAACTATCTCTTCTCTAGGGGATCTTCCCAACCCAGGAACTGAACCGGGGTATCCTGCATTGCAGGTGGATTCTTTACATAAAACTGCCTAGTCTTTTCTTTTTCACCTAAGTGTACGCTTCTGTGGTTTTTATTATATTCACGAGTATGCAATCATCACCACGATTTAAATTACAGAACACTTTCATTATTCTAAGAAGAAGCTCTGTATTAGCCATTACCCCCAATCTCTACTCCTCCTGGACTCTGGCAACCACCTGTCTACTTTTTGTCTCTGTGGATCTGCCGATCCCAGGCATTTCTTATAAAGGAGATCACAAAACATATGGCCTTTTGTGACAGGTTTCTATCACTCACCATGCAGTAGCATTTATCACCACTTCACTACTTTTTAAAAAATGTTTTTAAGACCAAAAACATCTTGCATTGGGGTATAGCCGATTAGCAATGTGTGGTAGTTTCACGTGAACAGTAAAGGGACTCGGTCATATACATGCTGCTGCTGCTAAGTCACTTCAGTCGTCTCCGACTCTGTGTGACCCCATAGACGGCAGCCCACCAGGCTCCCCCATCCCTGGGATTCTCCAGGCAAGAATACTGGAGTGGGTTGCCATTTCCTTCTCCAATGCATGAAAGAGAAAAGTGAAAGTGAAGTCGCTCAGTCTGCCCGACTGTTAGCGACCCCATGGACTGCAGCCCACCAGGCTACTCCGTCCATTGGATTTTCCAGGCAAGAGTACTGGGGTGGGGTGCCATTGCCTTCCCCGAGTCATATACATACATGTATCCTTTCTCCCCCAAACCCCCATTCCACCCAGGATGACACATAATGTTGACAAGACTTCTATGTGCTATACTATAGGTCTTTGTTGGCTATCCATTTTACATATAGCAGTTTTTACATGACCTTCCCAAAGTTCACTAGTTTTTACTGTTGAATAAGAAAATGAAATAAAATCAGAATACCACATTTTGTTTATTCACTCACCAGTTGATGGCTATTTGGGTTAACAATTATGAATAATGCTGCTATGAACATTCACATACAAGCTTTTTTGCAGATTATATATTTTCTTGAGTATATACCTACGAATATAATTGTTGAATTATATAGTAACTGTTTGCTACACCTTCGGAGGAACTGCCATACCATTTTTCAAGAGACTGTATCAGTTTAGCTCCTCAGTAACAGTGTATGAGGGTTCCAATTTATCCACATTTTCACCAACACTATTATTGTTTCTTTTTAATTACAGCCATCTTGGTGTGGGTGAAATGGCACCTCATTGTGGTTTTAGTCTGACTCTCCCTAATGACAAATAAATAGTTTTAAGTTCTTTCACCATTCTATTAGTTTATAACTTTTAAAAAGAAAAATACAGGAGACGCTGACTGTCCATAATTCAACCTGTCCGGATTCTTCTCATTTAACATTTGTTATCCACTCCATTACTTAAACAGTTCTCAACGAGTGACCCAGAAATAGCAGAAAGTTTGGGGTTTCCCCAAGATACTTACGGGGAGTCTGAGAGGTTAAAACTATTTTAATAATCATACTAAGACATTATTTGCCTTTTTCACTTTCATTCTTTCATGAATATAAACTAAAGTTTTCCCAAGGCATGTGATAGTGAAACAGACTGGATGCAAAAGCAGATATAAGAAATCTAGCCCTCTAATGCCAACCATTTAAAAAAATTGTAAAGACTGTAAAACAAATATCATTCTCCTCACTGTAATTAGTTTGTTTTGAAAAATACTTATTTTTCAGAAGGAACATATCTCAACATAACAAAGCCACATATGACAAGCACACAGCTGACATCATATTCAACAGTGAAAAGATAAAAGCTTTCCCTCTGAAATCAGGAACAAGACAAGGATGCCCACTCCTGCCACTGTTACTTAAAATGGTATTGGAAATTCTAGCCACAGCAAGTAGACAAGAAGCTGAAATAAAAGGTTATCAGAATTGAAAAGAAAAGAGTAAAACTGTCACTATCTGCAGATAACATATTATATGCAGAAATCCCTAAAGATGCCACATACACATACACAAAGAACCTGTTAGAAAAAATTAACAAATTCAGTAAAGTTGCAGGAAACAAAATCAATATACAAAAATCTGTTACATTTCTATACCTTGATAATAAACTATCAGAAAGGGAAATTAAGAAAACAATCCCATCAAAAATAATAAAGTACCTGCTACCGCTGCTAAGTCACTTCAGTCGTGTCCGACTCTGTGTGACCCCATAGACGGCAGCCCACCAGGCTCCCCCGTCCCTGGGATTCTCCAGGCAAGAATACTGGAGTGGGTTGCCATTTCCTTCTCCAATGCATGAAAGAGAAAAGTGAAAGTGAAGTCGCTCAGTCTGCCCGACTGTTAGCGACCCCATGGACTGCAGCCCACCAGGCTACTCTGTCCATTGGATTTTCCAGGCAAGAGTACTGGGGTGGGGTGCCATTGCCTTGCCCGAATAAAGTACCTAAGAACAAATTTAACCAAGTAAGTGAAACACTAGTATACTGAAAACTGTAAGACACTGATGTCTTCTTCTTAAACTGAAGAAGACACAAATAAATGGAAAGATATTTTGTGCTCATTGATTGGAAGAATATTGTTAAAATGACCATATTACCCAAAGCAATCTATAGATACAATGCAATTCCTATCAAAATTCCTATGGCATTTTTCACAGAAATAGAACAATCTTAAAATTTGTATAGAATCACAAAAGTGTGGAATACCCAAAGCAATCTTGAGAAAGAACAAAGCTGGAGGCACCACACTCCCTAATTTCAAACCATATTACAAAGTTACAGTATTCAAGACAATATGATATTTGCAAGAAAGACACAGATCAATGGTCTTCAGAAAACTGGACAGCCACTTGGAAAACAATGAAACTGGACTACTTTCTCACACTACACACAAAAATTAACTCAAAATGAATTAAAGACTTGAATGTAAGACCTTAAAACGTTTAACTTTCTAGAAGAAAACTCGGGTGGTTAGCTCCTTAACATGGGTATTGGCAATGAATTTTTGGATCAGACACCAAATGTAAAGACAAAAGCAAAGATAAACAAATAGGACTACATCAAACTAGAAAGCTGCCCAGCAAAGGAAACCATCAACGAAATAAAAAAGACAATCTATGAAATGGGAGAAAATATTTGCAAACCACATATCCATTAAGAGGTTAGTATCCAAAATAAACAAGGAACTCATTACAACTCAACACCAAAAATCAAATAACCAACTTAAAAATGGACAAAGGACTTGATTAGATATTTTTTCCAGAGAAGACATATAAATAAATATCCAATGGATATGAAAAGAAGTTCAACATCACCAATCATCAGGGAAATATAAATCAAAACCACAATGATGGATCACCCCATACCTGTCAGAATGTCTATTATCATAAAGATAAGAAATAACAAGTGTTGCCAAGGATGTGGAAAAAATGGAAGTCTTGTACAGGGTTGGTGAAAATGTATATTAGTGCAGCCACTGTGGAAACTAGTATGGAAGATCCTCAAAAAATTAAAAACAGAACTACCATATGACCTAGCAATTCTAACTTCTAGGTATTTATCCAAAGAAAAGGAAAACACTAACTTGAAAAGATGCCTGTACTCTCATGTTCATAGCAGCAGTATTTATGAGAGCCAAGAAATAGAAACAATCTAAATATTCATTGATGGCTGAAGGGATAAAGAAAATATGGTACATATATACAATGGACTATTATTCAGCCATAAAAGGTATGAAATCTTGCCATTTGTGACAACACAGATGGATCTTGAAGACATCATACTAAGTGAAATAGCCAGAGAAAGACAAATACTGCATTATATCATTTACATGTAAAATCTGGAAGGGAAAAAAGCAAAAGACCAAGCTCACGGATAGTTTGGGTCTTACCAAGGGGTGTGGGTGGGAGTAGTGGAGATGGATAAAGAGGATCAAAGGTACAAGCTTCCAATTACAAAATAAATCAGTCATTGGGACGTAATGTACAATGTGGTAACTATAATTAATAATACTGTATTGCACATTTGAAAGTTGCTAAGTGAATAAATATCAAAAATTCTCATTAGAAGAAAAAATGTGTAATTAGGTATGGTGATGAATGCTAACTAGACTTATTGTGGTGATCATTTCGCAATATAGTTGATTCTTGAACAGCTCAGAGGTTAGGGGCACTGACTACCCACAAAGTCAAAAATTCATGTATAACTTTACAGTTGGAGTTCTGTATCCACTATTTCACATCCTCAGAGTCAATCAACAGAAAATCATGTAGTACTATAATACATATGTACTGAAAAAAAATCCGTGCATAAGTTCCCATACAGTTCAAACCCATGTCGTGCAAGGGTCAACTGTATATACAAATATCAAATCATAATGTCATATACCTAAAACTAATACATTATATATCAATTATACCTCAATAAACAAAACACTTTTTTCATAACAGTATTATTTACATGTAATCTGCTTATTATTGATATTTTAAATAAATTAGCAAATACTTTAAAAATTTATTGGTTTTACTTTCTAATACAGTAAAAAGAGATCAACATAGCCTACATAAACCAAAGTTCACTAGGAGCTTCAATAATTAAGAATATAAAAGAGGATCCCAAGACTGAAATATTTGAGAACTGCTGATTGAGGCTATGATTGAAAATTAATTTTAAGGAGAGTATGACCAAGGACTATATTCAGATGTATCTCTCTAATAGATCCTTTCTTCTGAAATAGACCCCAGCCATGGGGAATGATCATTCAAGTTGTTATGAATTCACATTATCTAGTCTGTATTTTTCTATTTTATCCATGAGGTTTCTGTTGCAATTACTTAGTTCTGCTTTTATAGTTCAAAAACAGGCAAAGACAGTAAGTAAATAAATGGACATAGCTGTGTTCCCCAAAAGTGTTTACATTCAGGCTGGGAACAAGATTTGGCTCCTAGGCTGTAGTTTGCTGACCTCTGCACCAGTCTACCAGCAATCTAGAAATACTATTGAAAGTAGAAAAGAATTCAGCTTGATATATATTGTTACTAAACTAAACCTATTGTTTAGTTTGTTACTGATCATTGTTTTGTGAATTTAAAACACACACACACATACTTCTGAGAAAACTACTCCACTAAAGAATTTAATACAAGAAGAAAACATTTAACATGATCATCACATTATGAAAAATGCTACACTTGATGTGAAAAGAAAGTTACCTCTGTATCAACTCTGGGGATTACCTCTGGAATCTGCCACTGACTGGAAGATGCAGCAGCATTCTGGTTTGCACATTCAGACTTTCTCTTTGATTGCCATTGTTTCAGATCACTTTCTGGAATCTTTAGTTCTTGATGTTCTTTAGTTTCTGCAATTGCATTTATTGTTGTCATTAACAGGCAAGAATATTGGATAATAATAAAATTAAACCTAAACAACAGAACATGTTACAAACTGTATTAGTGCTTTGCTCTTAAAAACAGAAATTAAAAGTGTTAGCCAGCTACTGACAATTTGCTTTTAGCAAGTCAACTTTACAAAGCTGCAACAGCTATCTTCCTAGGTTGTTATCAAGAGCTTTATCAGAAACTATTCTCAGTTTAAATACTTCTGTTTTTTACCAGAAAACAAAGAAATAAATACACAAAAGTCCAAAAACATATATCATAAAGTCTCACTAATTAAAAGCCAGTTCACCACTTTTCATAGATCTAGTTTTTTTAACAAAAATTTTACCTTAAGTTAGCCTGTAATTTTCTATCTTAAGGGTCTCTGAACAAAAGAGACTCAACAATATTGACTATTTTATGAGTGTCACTATTCCATCCCTATCATGACAAATGCAAACATTCTAAACAAAATATTTGCAAGTGATATACAAAGGTACAATAAATTATGACCAAGCTGTGTTTATTCCTAAATGTAAAGTTTGCCTAACACTGAAAATCAATTTGGCATAATAATAAAAAAAAGTACATGACTGACTCAATAAACACAGAAAAGGTATCTCATAAAACTCAACATTCAGTCACAAAAAAAACTGTTAACCTCAATCTGTTTTGATATATGATAAAGAACAGCTTTAAGACTCTAAGCCAGTTATTATACAAGGGTAAAACAGTGAAAGTGTCTCTCTAAGGAATGAAAAATGCCACCTATTAATTCTATTCACCATTATTCTAGAGGTTGTAAGTGCAACACTGCAAAGAAATTAAAAAGGATTGAAGAAAAAAAAGTTATATTATTTTCCAACAACATGAAAGAACTCATAGGCAAATACTAGATGTAAACAGTGATTTTAGCAATGTCTCTATAAACGAGAACAATAGTTATAAATCAGTTGTAGTTTTATATACTAGCAACAAAGAAGCAAAGGATAAAATTTTTTTAAAGATCCCATTATTGTATTATCAAAAATATCAAATATCTAGGTATATCTCTAGCAAAAGAAATGCATAACCTCTATACAGAAAGCAATTTTTTCAATAATGTTTTAAAGACTACTTAAATCAATGAAGGGGTAAGCTAGGTTAGTGGACTAGAAAATTTATTTGTTAAAATATCAACTTGTCCCACTAGAACTCAAACAAAACACCATTAAAAAAAAAAAAGGAATCTGACAGATTCTAATATTTATATGGAAATCCAAAAGGCTTAGAATAACTAAAATGGTCTGTAATAAAGAAACAAGTTGGAAGATTTACACTGACAGACATGAAGACTGACTTCAGTAATTAAGACAGAATTAGCACAAAGTCATAGAAGGACTNAAAAAAAAAAAGGAATCTGACAGATTCTAATATTTATATGGAAATCCAAAAGGCTTAGAATAACTAAAATGGTCTGTAATAAAGAAACAAGTTGGAAGATTTACACTGACAGACATGAAGACTGACTTCAGTAATTAAGACAGAATTAGCACAAAGTCATAGAAGGACTATGGAACAAAGAACTATCCAAAAATCAGACATCACAAACAGACTCATCTAACTTAGAACAATTCACTGAGGAGGAAAAAAGGGTCTATTCAATAAATGCTGCTGGAGTCTACTAGATATCTACATGGAGAAGAAAAAAATGAATCCTGCCACTTCATCTTAACCACCTTAAATATTAAATTCAAGTAGAATACAAGTCGAAATGTTAAAGGTAAAACATATAGAAATATTTTTATGATCTTGGAGTAGGAAGATTTGTTAAAAGACAAAGAAAACACTCACCACAAAGGAAAAGACTGATAAATTAAAATGCATGATAATTTAAAATTTAATCAAGTCTCCGTCACATTATGGGAGAAGTTATTTGTAACACATGTACCCAACAAAGGAGCTGTATCTAGACCAAAAAAATCACTGAGAAAAAAAAGGACACTCAGTAGAAAAATTGGTGATACCCAAATGGCCAATAAACACAAAGAGGCATTCAACATCATTGCTGCTGCTGCTGCTGCTGCTGCTGCTGCTAAATCTTGCCATTTGTGACAACACAGATGGATCTTGAAGACATCATACTAAGTGAAATAGCCAGAGAAAGACAAATACTGCATTATATCATTTACATGTAAAATCTGGAAGGGAAAAAAGCAAAAGACCAAGCTCACGGATAGTTTGGGTCTTGCCAAGGGGTGTGGGTGGGAGTAGTGGAGATGGATAAAGAGGATCAAAGGTACAAGCTTCCAATTACAAAATAAATCAGTCATTGGGACGTAATGTACAATGTGGTAACTATAATTAATAATACTGTATTGCACATTTGAAAGTTGCTAAGTGAATAAATATCAAAAATTCTCATTAGAAGAAAAAATGTGTAATTAGGTATGGTGATGAATGCTAACTAGACTTATTGTGGTGATCATTTCGCAATATAGTTGATTCTTGAACAGCTCAGAGGTTAGGGGCACTGACTACCCACAAAGTCAAAAATTCATGTATAACTTTACAGTTGGAGTTCTGTATCCACTATTTCACATCCTCAGAGTCAATCAACAGAAAATCATGTAGTACTATAATACATATGTACTGAAAAAAAATCCGTGCATAAGTTCCCATACAGTTCAAACCCATGTCGTGCAAGGGTCAACTGTATATACAAATATCAAATCATAATGTCATATACCTAAAACTAATACATTATATATCAATTATACCTCAATAAACAAAACACTTTTTTCATAACAGTATTATTTACATGTAATCTGCTTATTATTGATATTTTAAATAAATTAGCAAATACTTTAAAAATTTATTGGTTTTACTTTCTAATACAGTAAAAAGAGATCAACATAGCCTACATAAACCAAAGTTCACTAGGAGCTTCAATAATTAAGAATATAAAAGAGGATCCCAAGACTGAAATATTTGAGAACTGCTGAGTGAGGCTATGATTGAAAATTAACTTTAAGGAGAGTATGACCAAGGACTATATTCAGATGTATCTCTCTAATAGATCCTTTCTTCTGAAATAGACCCCAGCCATGGGGAATGATCATTCAAGTTGTTATGAATTCACATTATCTAGTCTGTATTTTTCTATTTTATCCATGAGGTTTCTGTTGCAATTACTTAGTTCTGCTTTTATAGTTCAAAAACAGGCAAAGACAGTAAGTAAATAAATGGACATAGCTGTGTTCCCCAAAAGTGTTTACATTCAGGCTGGGAACAAGATTTGGCTCCTAGGCTGTAGTTTGCTGACCTCTGCACCAGTCTACCAGCAATCTAGAAATACTATTGAAAGTAGAAAAGAATTCAGCTTGATATATATTGTTACTAAACTAAACCTATTGTTTAGTTTGTTACTGATCATTGTTTTGTGAATTTAAAACACACACACACATACTTCTGAGAAAACTACTCCACTAAAGAATTTAATACAAGAAGAAAACATTTAACATGATCATCACATTATGAAAAATGCTACACTTGATGTGAAAAGAAAGTTACCTCTGTATCAACTCTGGGGATTACCTCTGGAATCTGCCACTGACTGGAAGATGCAGCAGCATTCTGGTTTGCACATTCAGACTTTCTCTTTGATTGCCATTGTTTCAGATCACTTTCTGGAATCTTTAGTTCTTGATGTTCTTTAGTTTCTGCAATTGCATTTATTGTTGTCATTAACAGGCAAGAATATTGGATAATAATAAAATTAAACCTAAACAACAGAACATGTTACAAACTGTATTAGTGCTTTGCTCTTAAAAACAGAAATTAAAAGTGTTAGCCAGCTACTGACAATTTGCTTTTAGCAAGTCAACTTTACAAAGCTGCAACAGCTATCTTCCTAGGTTGTTATCAAGAGCTTTATCAGAAACTATTCTCAGTTTAAATACTTCTGTTTTTTACCAGAAAACAAAGAAATAAATACACAAAAGTCCAAAAACATATATCATAAAGTCTCACTAATTAAAAGCCAGTTCACCACTTTTCATAGATCTAGTTTTTTTAACAAAAATTTTACCTTAAGTTAGCCTGTAATTTTCTATCTTAAGGGTCTCTGAACAAAAGAGACTCAACAATATTGACTATTTTATGAGTGTCACTATTCCATCCCTATCATGACAAATGCAAACATTCTAAACAAAATATTTGCAAGTGATATACAAAGGTACAATAAATTATGACCAAGCTGTGTTTATTCCTAAATGTAAAGTTTGCCTAACACTGAAAATCAATTTGGCATAATAATAAAAAAAAGTACATGACTGACTCAATAAACACAGAAAAGGTATCTCATAAAACTCAACATTCAGTCACAAAAAAAACTGTTAACCTCAATCTGTTTTGATATATGATAAAGAACAGCTTTAAGACTCTAAGCCAATTATACAAGGGTAAAACAGTGAAAGTGTCTCTCTAAGGAATGAAAAATGCCACCTATTAATTCTATTCACCATTATTCTAGAGGTTGTAAGTGCAACACTGCAAAGAAATTAAAAAGGATTGAAGAAAAAAAAGTTATATTATTTTCCAACAACATGAAAGAACTCATAGGCAAATACTAGATGTAAACAGTGATTTTAGCAATGTCTCTATAAACGAGAACAATAGTTATAAATCAGTTGTAGTTTTATATACTAGCAACAAAGAAGCAAAGGATAAAATTTTTTTAAAGATCCCATTATTGTATTATCAAAAATATCAAATATCTAGGTATATCTCTAGCAAAAGAAATGCATAACCTCTATACAGAAAGCAATTTTTTCAATAATGTTTTAAAGACTACTTAAATGAATGAAGGGGTAAGCTAGGTTAGTGGACTAGAAAATTTATTTGTTAAAATATCAACTTGTCCCACTAGAACTCAAACAAAACACCATTAAAAAAAAAAAGGAATCTGACAGATTCTAATATTTATATGGAAATCCAAAAGGCTTAGAATAACTAAAATGGTCTGTAATAAAGAAACAAGTTGGAAGATTTACACTGACAGACATGAAGACTGACTTCAGTAATTAAGACAGAATTAGCACAAAGTCATAGAAGGACTATGGAACAAAGAACTATCCAAAAATCAGACATCACAAACAGACTCATCTAACTTAGAACAATTCACTGAGGAGGAAAAAAGGGTCTATTCAATAAATGCTGCTGGAGTCTACTAGATATCTACATGGAGAAGAAAAAAATGAATCCTGCCACTTCATCTTAACCACCTTAAATATTAAATTCAAGTAGAATACAAGTCGAAATGTTAAAGGTAAAACATATAGAAATATTTTTATGATCTTGGAGTAGGAAGATTTGTTAAAAGACAAAGAAAACACTCACCACAAAGGAAAAGACTGATAAATTAAAATGCATGATAATTTAAAATTTAATCAAGTCTCCGTCACATTATGGGAGAAGTTATTTGTAACACATGTACCCAACAAAGGAGCTGTATCTAGACCAAAAAAATCACTGAGAAAAAAAAGGACACTCAGTAGAAAAATTGGTGATACCCAAATGGCCAATAAACACAAAGAGGCATTCAACATCATTGCTGCTGCTGCTGCTGCTGCTGCTGCTGCTAAGTCACTTCAGTCGTGTTCGACTCTGTGTGACCCCACTGACGGTAGCCCATTGGGCTCCGCCATCCCTGGGATTCTCCAGGCAAGAACACTGGAGTAGGTTGCCATTTCCTTCTTCAATGCATGAAAGTGAAAAGTGAAAGTGAAGTCGCTCAGTCTGTCTGACTCAGCGACCCCATGGACTGCAGCCTACCAGGCCCCTCCGTCCATGGGAGTTTCCAGGCAAGAGTACTGGAATGGGATGCCATTGCCTTCCGCGATTCAACATCATTAGACAACAGGAAAATGCAAATTAAAACCACAATGAACTATTACTTAGCAGAATCAGAATGTGTAACATTAAAAACCAACAATAAAATGATTGGGAAGAATATGGAGTAAGAGCCAATATAAGTGCTGGTCAAACACAACACTTTGGAAAACTGCTTGGTACTATCGATAAGCTCAATGTATACAATTCCTGTGAACCTGAGCACCCCACCCTGAATATACCTGACAGAAATGCATGTGAAAGAAATGATATTTCATTGGGCTGTATTCTTATGCTTTGGGTAGTTTTCTGATTGCAAATTTTACTACATAATAAAATACCATTAACATAGTGTGAGTACTCAATAAGCATTCACTTAGCATTAAATTAGGTGCCAGATCAATACTATAAACAAGTATTTTTAGTAAAGATGCTTTTTCAATCATATCAGTTTGTAACAGATACCATGAAAATATAAAATAAAATCATTTCCCCCAGATATCAGGAAAAGGAATCTATAGTTGGCCCTTTATATCCACGGGTTCCACAGAACTGACTATACTACATCATTTTATATAAAGGACTTGAGCATTCTAGGATCTGAGCATCCGTGGGGGATCCTGGAAACAATTCCCTGCAGGTATCAAGGAATGCTGATGGTCCCAATCAAAATAATGGCATCCCAGTTTTCAGGGTTTCCTGAGACATGGGACTTTCAGGGCTAAAACCTGTCTCATTCATTTATATGCACTTAGAATATTCACCATAGTACACATATAGTGGAAAAGCAAATGTTTGACAAAAGAGGAAAGAGAGAATTGTCATATAAATACACCTTTCATGTGCTTTCTGAAATATTTCTCAAGCCAACTGAGAAAATTGACTCAATGCCATTAAATTTTCCCTCTATTCTCTTACACACCTTTTAAATCCTCTGCTACACAATTTAATACGTTTCATATGCTGTATAGAATTTAACCAAAACTCAAGATAAAGGGACCTACTCTTCCATGGCAATTGTTAGGGGGCTGGTCAACTTTCACAAGTAACAAAGTGGTTCTCTTAATTAAAGAGGTAGTCTATTTTGTCACTCTTACCTTCTAATTTTGTTAGAAAACGTGATTCACTTTTATTCTTCAGGGTTACTGAATCAGTAATAAGTTCAGAACTCTTCTCATCTGACATCACAGGTTCCTTGGAACGAAAATTTTTAACAGACTACATAGAGTAAGTTTTATTTCGATTTGATGTAAGACAAAGTCTTAAAAACAGAAGTAGTACTAATCTTAGTGTTCAACATACTAGTCTCATCAATATGAAAAGACTGCTGGGAAAATTATCATAATTATATGTAGACTCACAAACTTCCAACAAAAATAACTTCTTCAATTACTGACTAGAGCAATGAGAATGGCCATAATGATAGATTTAGCCAATTTGCTTTCAGGAGACATATTATCAAATGATAAGACATATTCACTTACAAAGAGAGGTTAGAAAGCTTAAATTCAACATAAAACATGCTTCACTATTTTGTTACTGTATTTTTTTATCACCAAAAATAACAGCAATGGCCAAAATTAAGATTTGTAGAAGTCTAAGACAGTACTTATTCTAAATCCCAAAAGTAAACTCCTGACACAACTATGTGCTATTCCCTAAGATAGCTGTAAATTAGTTAAACTCATTTAAAAGGATACATCATGAAAGAGAGAGAGAAATTACAAAGAATGTAAAACTGAAAAGACCCACAGTATGAGGCCAAGGGTCTAACTGAACTTCAGTAAGAACAGTATAACCCCTAAAAATCAGTGCACCAGGGACTAAAGCTACTTCCTGTCTTGGAAGTTCACGTGTCTGCCATATCAGGACGTCAGGAGTGATTATCTTAAAGCCCTCACCTCTGCCCCACCACAAAGACACCCTCTCATTTTTGTCTAATTTGCTCTGTCAGGTCATATGATTCAACACACCAAGAAACAAAAGCTGGGGGACAATGCTTGCCCCATTATTCCCAAACCCAGGCCAACTAACCTGCTTAAACACTATATAATAAATACTGCTTCAACAGAAGACGGTCATTCCTTGCCCTCCCTCTTCCACTGAGGAGAAACAGTTTAGGAGTTCTGTGTCACTTCCCATCAGTGGCCCGACCTCTCCTGGGGTTTTAGGAACACTGTTAGAGATACATAAATCATGGATCCCTTCCCCAGAAAAAGCTCCATGAATCCTGGGTCAGGAACCCTTGCTCCAGATAAAGATTTGAAAATGGAAAAACCTTTAAATGTCTCAATTCGCTGGAATCATTTCCACTTGATTTAGATCCAGGTGTGATTGTATCTCGGCACTCTGACCCAGAGATATGTCTGTTACCATGAAACAAAACAATTGTTTAATTTGAAATCAATCATTTCAGGGTATTCAGGGTATTATCTTTTTCATTTTATTTATTACTAGCATTATTTTTTAGAATTAGCAAAGTCATTTAATCTTTTTCATTTTAAAGTTAGGTTTTTAAATAGGTACATCTTTTAACTGGAAAAATCACTCGAAAAGGTGTTTTTAACAATAACAAGATTCCAACATAAATGTGACTAAATCAGGTGCTGGGCAGTGACAAAAGTGACAGAGATGAGTAGTAAGCAGGTGACTGCCTCCCCTATTCCATAACAAGTAACAGCTGGAGTCAAGGCATGAATATGGGAAAGAATAAGGAAACAGCAGTGTGTAGATTAAGCTACATTTCAGGTTGTAAATAGCTTTAAGAATAAGAACTAGGGTGCAGACCCTCCTATGGGCCTCCACAGTGCCTAGCTCAGTTTATCAATACAAGCACCAAGAAAATGGCTGTTTTTGTTTTGTTTTTTTTTTTTTTGGAGTGGAGAAAGTCTCCTTCATTCTTGAGCTAGTACTTGAAATGAAGATAACCAGAAAATAGTCACCTCGTAAGATTTTTAGAGCTTAACCTTGATATCCAAAATCCTCTTTAATATCAATATTCAATCAAACCTTAAGTATAATAAGCATTTAAGTAGAGAAGACACCAATGTTTTATCTCTAAAGTTTACTGGCAAAATGATTCTGTGGAATCCAGGAGTCTTTTCCATTAGAAATAATGTTATGAACAGTGGTTAGAATTAAAAATATACCAGAAAAACGAAGACTCGTAGCTAAACTGGATTATGAGATTCTCATTTTTCAAACTGAAGGAAGGAGAACACTTCAGATGTGGTGGACAATATTTCATCTCTACCTACCCTGCCCCACTTCTTGAAGCCCTAGGCTCAGAAGCAAATGAGTTAATCATTTTTCCTACCAATAGCTGCTTTTTCCTTGACTTAGCCACAGAGAAAATTGTTTTCAGACTTCCCACCCCCAGTGGACACTTAAACACACACTAGTGTCTTACCAGAGAGGCTACCATAAGCGATTCAAATGTCATGAGTTTTTACTGCTGGGCTAGTCTGTGCACAGTCCTGTAAGCTTCATATTAACAATACTTTTTATTCTATTTTTCCTAACTTTTTAACAGTTGCTTTAATGAATATTTTTAATGAGAGAAAAAGCAAAATAAAGTCATATTTCCCACTCATTCCTCATTCTAAATAAAAATGTACTCATAACCACTTTTATGTAGTAAGAGATCATTTTTTTGATCAATTTTATGATCATTTTGCCATCAGTCTTCAAGTTTTGAAAACAAAAGTTAAAACTCAAACATACCTTTTAGTAAAATGTGGTCCAACTGAAACATCCATCTTCTCATGGGAATCCGGGCTACTTAGAAGGTTAACTGGGACTCTTCCAAATGGGCATGACTAAAAATGTTTTGGAAGATTAAGTAACTAATTAGGAAATAAGCATAGACCTCACCACTACTGCTTTAATCAAAGTAAAAAATAACTTACCCGTTTAGCCTTGTTTGTTTGTTTCAAGGGATTTCGATAGCCTATCTCTGCATCTTGAGGGGGGATATTCTCTCTAAAGAAAAAGAAAGAAAAAAACAATTTTTAAAAGAATAATATTGATACAAGCATTTTCATCAACTGCTAAACACTATTATAAACATATATGCAGATATATAAATAATATAAATGTAGGATGAATATTTTAAAAATGAATTCAGTTTCCTTACCCATATAAGAACCAGGCTTTAGTATGTCCTTTAGAATCACAACTAATGTTCCTATTCTGTAAATGTCCAAGTGTATTGGGAAATAGTTCTTGTGCACTTGATACTGTAGACGCTGTAAACATTTTGAAACTGTAATTAAATTTGTAAAGACATAAGGAATACACACACAAAAAAAAACTCATAAATAATATTTTAACAGTCAACTCATAGTAAATATTTGCCCCTAAATAAGATATTCAGATATGAAGATGCTGTGATGCTAATTCTCCAACGATACTTCATAATTGTTTGCACATTCCTTATTTCTAACAGCAAAAGGTGATCCGCTTGCTTGCCTAGATCAAGTTTGTTTGGTTTGTTATTTATTTGGCTGCCTTGGGTCTTCATTACAGCACGCGGGATTCTCACTGCAGGATCTTCCCTTGCAGTGTGCGGGCTCCAGAGCACCCAGGGCTCAGTACCTGAAGCTCACAGGCTTAACTGCCCCACAGTATGTGGGATCTTAACTCCCTAACCAGGGATGGAACCTGGGTCCCCTGCACTACCGGGCAGATTCTTAACCACTGGACCACCAGGGGAGTCCCTGTTTGTTTTCTTAACTGAAATACAGTTGATTTAAAATGTTGTATCAGTTTCTGGTGTACAGCAAAGTAATTAAACTACACATACATATACATATATACACCTTTTCATATTCTTTTCCATTACTATTTATTGCAGATATTGAATATAGTTCCCTGTGCTATACCCTAGGACCTTATTGTTTTATTTTAAAGCGTATTTTTTTAATAGATGTCAATTTTAATTAATTAATTTTTTGGCCATTCTTTGTGGCATATGGGATCCTAGTTCCCCTACCAGGGATTGAACCTGTATCCCTGCAGTGGAAGCAGAAGTCCCAATCTCCAGACCACCAGGGGAGTCCCAGGACCTTACTGTTTTTACTGACTTGTTTTAATGTGTTACTAATTAGAGTTTAACTAGGAAAAAAAAATGCCAATAAGAAAGTAATGACTTTGTTATTTCTGCAAGTCTCACCACCTTTACATCTAAAACTTAACCTTAGATTTTGATCATTCTAAATAAACAATATTTTTCTATAAAATATTATCCTGAATCCCTTTTTTTGCAGGACTAAACACCACAGAAAAGTATTAGCACACACAAACATATTTACCAGATAAGCTCTTCCTTTCCTCCTCTGAAAGCAGCTGCTTTTTCTGAAGGTTTAAATTCCGAATGGCAATTTCCAGCATTTCAAGTGGCACTGCTCCACATTCCACAGCTTTATGAAGAAGTTGCTTACTTTTTTTGAAATTACCTAACAAAGTAAAAAATAACAGTCATTTTAATTCAGCAATCTTTACTCCCCAGATACATATTCTTCAGAACCTAGGAAAAAAACTTTAAAGTCTCAGGCAAAACTATTTATTCCAAGGCTCACACATTTTATTTATAAGCAAACAAGCAATATCTCACTTCTGGTAACAATTCATGTTAAACAGTTTAACTTGTATAATGTGCAAGTGAAAGGGCTGGTATAACAAATATTTCGTACACTTACGTAGCATCCTTCCCTGAATTTCATCTGTTCAACTTTCATGCCTTTTGCCTCATCATTTCTATTTCATACACATGATTTAAGTTACAATAGACGTTATCTTTTACTTAATATCTGGACTTGACATTTTCAGATTACCTTGTGATAGTTCAAACTGTGCAAAAGATATATGCACGAAAGCAAATTTCTTGCAGTTTGCTCTGGCCATTTGGAAGTAGTCACGTGCATCATCTGGCTCTTGAATACTGAAATAAAGATTTCAGAGTTAAGTTTTAAGAAAAAGAACACAGTTGCCTGTTTGATAACTCCTCATCCTATTTCCCAGAAGACACAGAATATTGTTTTCTGTCTGTAAAATTAAATAAGTTAATTAAAAAAAATTTTTAGGTGGAGTCTAGAGTATGTAATTTTTGTGGAAATATGTGCATTATAAAGAAAGTTTACAAACTCACTTGTTAATTATAAACAAAAAGACTTGGTAAAAAAAAAATAGTAAACTTCTTACAAGTAGTTCTGACAACATGTTTTCATTTTACCTTTTGGTGATGTAGTTTTCTGTGTTATGTAATGTAGCTGGCTGAATACAATCAAAATGCTAATACTTACGCTTTTAGTTCAGCAAATCTCACTTGAATCCTAGCAAAACTTTCATTTTGGCCATATTTATCTGGAGGAAGTGCTTCAATTGCTTGGTTGTAATGACCAATCAATTTATTTAAAAGGGCATCATTTAAAGGGACACTGTTTTTCTCCAGTTTGAGCAACAAATTCAACCAATCCTCTGGGTTGTTTGCCATCATCATTATTTGGTTAACAGTTCCTGAGTTATCTGAATAAGGGACAAAATATAGCGAAAAAAGAAAATCAAAAAACAAATACCAAATTGCACTTTTCTTTCAAATTACAGGTAATCATTTATACTCTCAGTACAAATGCACACAAACTCCTTAAAATATTTTTTAAAACTTTAACAATTCATGTAAATATAAATAACTTATTTACTACATATATATCTTTTAAGAGGGTATGTTTTACTGTAAAAAGCTGCATATTTTGAAGAAAAGAGAATTTGGAAATGTTTATGAGTAGCTTTAAAATACCATATGCAGTCTAAGAAAACTATCCTGTAGCAGCCTAACTTTATTTTAGCATCCTACCAAGTCAAAGAAAACCTCAACCTCTCCTACCACCACCAGTACCAACTTTCCTGGAAAATTCTTCATCAATGACTTATTAAAAATTTAGAAACGTATGGTCCTAGCCCTAACATAATCTTCTTTACAACCTTATCCATCTAATATTATCTCCATATTCCTGAATTTACTTTTCAATCAAACAAAACCAGTTTACAGAAGATAAGCAACTCATATGGTCATTTTCTTCTCCTTCCAAGTTACCCACGTTTCTCCATAATTTTCACATTGTAATTTATTTTTAATTTTCTTTGGTGTTAATAGATTTTAAAAGACAATGTGATTTAATGTCAGTGTCCTTGTCAGGTTACTTTAGTCATTATTAAACATTATTAAATTTAGATTTTTAAGAGAAACTATCATCCCTTCTATTAGTTTCAGTTACCTTCAACAAAAGCTAAATATTTGCTTTTACCAACAAAATTACTGCTTTTGCTTTTTACAAAAACATTTCAGAACTTTGTTTTTACCCATAATCTGTTCTGATCTTCACTTTCCAGTTTCATTTCCCATCACTTCCCTAACAAATTTGTCTTCAAGTTTTCTAAAAAAGTCTTAAAAAATGCAGATGTATTTCTCATGCACTGTGCTCTCTCTGTTCAAAATTCCTGTCACTATTATGTCAGCAGTCATTTGAGCTAAACATGTATTACAATGCAGCATGGTAAATAGGTAAATTCTCATCTAGAAACCAGGTTTAACCTTACTCAGTATTATAATGTCTTACATCCCACTTAACATGTTACATATTCACAGTTTTGAGCAAGCTAAGGATTTTAAATAAGGACTCATCTACCCTATTGTAAATAAGCTTTATTATTAAGTCATGTCTGACTCTTTTATGACCCCATGGACTGTAGTCTACCAGGCTCTTCTGTCCATGGGATTTCCCAGGCAAGAATACTGGAGTGCATTGCCATTTCCTTCTCCAGGGGATCTTTCTGACCCGGGGATCGAACACACATTTCCTGCATTGGCAGGCAGATTCTTTACCACTGAGTCACCAGGGAAGCCATAATCTTCACTGGTGCTACTTAAATACACAAAGTAAAGTATGTGTTTATTCTATCACCATTAAAAAATTTGCTTAATACCAAAATGGTAAGTTCCTAAGTTGTTTCAAGGAATATGACCTGCCATCATGCTTTCCAATCCCTCATCCACTGAATGGTTAGTATAAATAAAACAGAACTTATCTAAAGGTGACTTTTTCAACAACCTAAAATATAGTAAAGAGTTCAGCTTCTGAGCTAATACTTTTCATAAAACTAGGACATTAAACTTTGAGTATTTTCACTCATTCATCATTCAAAAAATATTTTAAGTACCCACTACTTGCCAGGAACCATTCTTAGTTCTGTAGATAGAGCACCACTGATAAAAACCATGCCCTCATGGAGCTCACATCCTAGTGGAGTAGACAGACAACAAACAAACAAGTAAAGGAGATATGACATGAACTTGGGCAAACTCAGTGAGATGGTGAGGGACAGGGAAGCAGTCCACGGGGTAGTGAAGAATTGAACATGACTTGGTGACTGAACAAAAAAGGAGATATGAGGCGATTACTGAAGTGGAGAAAAATAACACAACAGGTTGCTATTTTAAATAGGTGGGTCAGGACCTACCGTATAGCAAAGGGAATTCTGTTCAATGTTATGCTGCAGCACGGACGGGAGGGAAGTTTGAGAGAGAAAGGATACATGTATATGTGTGGCTAAGCCCGTTTGCTGTCCACCTGAAACTATCACAACATTGTTAATCAGCTATACCCCAATTCAAAATAAAAAGTTTAATTAAATAAATAAATGGATTAGAGAGGGCCTTGCTGAGAAGACATTTGAGTAAAAATCTGAAGAAGGTTTAAAGAGTGGGCAGAGAGCAAGAACAAAGGTACTGGGGTAGGGGTTGGTCTGACACACAGGAGACACAGTAGGGAAGCTGCTACAGCTGAAACAGAATGAGCAAAGGAGAAAAGGAAAGAAAGGCTGGAAGAGTGCTGGGAGGGTAACAGAAAGGTTCTTCAAATCATATATTGTGTGGTTAGCCTTAAATTTCTACACCGTTTTACTAAGGTGTATTTAGTGAGGCATTCTCAGATTGCAGCAAAATACGGGGCGGCGGGGGGGGGAGGAGTACCTATTGATGGCAAGCGTATGAGCAGAAATGACAGCTGCCTGTAATGGAAGAGTAAGAAAACCACCTTTGAGCACACTGTAATAAATAGTGTTGTTTCCTTTTTTAAGAAAGTGGGAAATCGTGGAACTATTTTCACACAAAAGGATTAAAACATAAAATGTTTGTGCTCTCATTGGTGAGCATCAATCAGTTAACATTTTCTTCCTCTACCTCAGAAGGCACTCAAAACAAAGCAACTCACCTGTAGTATCGGTGGAGGCTTTATTCAAGCTTAGCTCATCAGTAAGATCTTCATTTTTAAATTTATTTTTAATATCTCTCACTTTGTTCATTATGGAATCAATTGTCAACTCTCTGCCACTTAACTCCTCAGCCTCCATTTCTAAGAAAAAAAAAATCGAACTAATCATAATTCCTACTTTTACTAGCATTAAAAAAAATTTTTTTTTTGCAACTAGCCTTTCAGAACCCGGGAGACTAAAACATTAGTTAAACGAACATATCTCAACACAGATATTATCAGGGTGGTATTTGGGAAGCTATGTGCACAAAAACAATTGCATGTCTTTGTAATCTGTCCAACAAGGTTTCCGACAGGTAAGTATTCAGTACGTTCCTTCTTTCCATCAGAACTTCAAAAAGGCATTGCACGACAGGGAAGTTGCTGCCCCCTTTCCAACTTTCTTCTTTGCCTTCCTTTCACTCTTTTTCCAGAATTATTTTCTCTGGGCCATCTGCAAATTCAGTCTTTTTAAAATGCGATAGTATATTGGCTTGGATTCTGGTAGAAACATATAGGCATAAAAAATCCTTTCGACAATGATAAAAACCATTCCTTTATTCACCTGCTTTATGTCAGTAAACTTGCACGTTGCAAGTGGTTACAAAGCACAACACATACAACATCACAGCCCTTTATTCACAAATGGGATATCAGCAGGCTTATTCTTCTGCATATCTGGCAGAAAGGTGATGTGCTACCTTAATCATTCCCATACCAAGAATCTACAGTATTTGTACAGTACTGAGTACTTGTTCCATCTCCACGGTGTTGATGTTTGTTTAGTCAACAAAGGGTCCGCAGTCTTTCTTCCCGTCAATGTCATCTTTGTGATGATTCTCACACCCATCAATCCAGTAACCCAAGGTCACTGATATCAACGTCGCCCCCGACCATAGTTAATGAAAAGGAGCGACAAAGCCGGTGCCTGGTATCACCC